>JAWWML010000031.1:5328078-5432032 GCA_035047165.1 Ormyrus rosae | reverse complement strand
TTTAATAAAAACGTGTTTTTTTAAAAAAAGCTTATAATTCTTAAATTAAATTATCAACTGCTCTGAAAAAATTTTTAGTAATTAAAAATATATATAGCTGTAATCTATAAAAATTTCGAGCCGTTTTGTCAATTAGTTTTTGAATAAAGAGCTGAAAATCGAAAAAAATGAGTTTTCTATGTGCAACGATGATGGAAGTAAAAAGACTTTAATTTACTTGAAATTTTGGGAAAAGGTATATCTTTTATATGTTCAGAGCTGTATAGTTTTTCTACTTATGAAATTCATTAGTTTAAAAGATTTTAAAGTTTTATTGATTTTGTTTCAATTTTTTTAATAACTGTATCTTGGTGAATAATCGATTTTTTTCAATGATCGACCACTTATTTTTTTCGTCTTTAACTAAACTTTCAAAATTATAAAGAATTTTTTAAGTTCGTCTACTAGTTTTTGTTTTATAACGATTTTAAATTATATATGATATCGCGATTATATATATAACATAGTATTGTCATATTACTTTTCTTTGACTAATAATAGTTAGAGAAAATTCAATTTACTTGAAATTTTTTCACTTTTATGCTCTTGTACTGAACATTATTTTTTATACGACTTGTTCAAAGCTTGATTTAGGGCATTATTTTTATTCAAGCTTGCGCGAAATCAAGCTTTGCGCATGGAATTTCAAAAATTCGGATTTTAATGAATTTCGGAGATAATATTGGAACGATAAATTAAGTTAGGAGGAAGCTAAGTGACAATGAATTGGCAGCGGTTTTTCCTGTAGGTAAAAATACAGAGTGATCATTCTTGGACTTGCAAATATAATTTTTAATCAAGTTACTTGCAAAAAAAAAGAGCTCATGGATTAAACTATTTAATTAAAAGTACACATTGTGTCGAAAATTCTTTCTGTAGGTAAAAACATATACGAAGTGATTCTTGAAATCGAAAATATAGTTTTTAATCAAATTACTTGCAAAAAAATTTCATTAAATTATTTTAATAAAAGCATGAATTCAAATAACAGAATACACACGATTGTAAAATCTAAAAATTACTTATTTGGTCAAAGTAGTAAGACCTAATTGTGTTTTAAAACTAATTTCGTTGTAAAAATCTGAAAATCGATTTATTGCTCAGCGGTCGAAAGCGCCAAAATTTCGATAGCAGCGCTTTAAAAAAAAAAGTGTTGCTGAAAAAAAAAAACCAATTATCGATTTGATTCCGCGTAAATACGTTTTGACGTACTCGAGAGGGGAGGCGGGAATCGGCGGACTTATCGAACATGAAATAATAAAGTGTCGCATTTGTCAAGCGGTCGATTGACATCCTCTCAAGCAAGGGGGAGCAGAGAGCACGTCCGTTATTCGAGTAAAAAAAAAAGGCGTCTCCACCCTCTCTCGTCGACGTAACTCGCAGCGCTGCTCTCATATTCCAATTCCATTACGCAAAACTGCGCGCATACATCAATCTTATGTATCGACTCCGCTTTTTTGATATTTCGAAGGCACTTTGACGCTTCGTTAAAGCTCGACTCGGCTTTTTAGCCGAGGCTACGGTATAACGCTCGGCGAGGGCTTTTACAGGAAAAGAAATGAAATTTTTAACGCACTTTGCCGCGCTCACGAACGATTCATTAATCGGGCAGCCGTGTTTTACGAGTCGTTCGTCCGGCGGCCGCTTTCCAGTGTGTGTGTGTGTGTGTGTGTGTGTGTGCGACGACACGCCGTCCGCGAGCCAGAGAGCTGAACAAACTGTAGATAAGGGCTTGTGGTAATTGCCCCGTAAAATATGTATCCTTCAGCAGCGCCGAGCTTTTTGCCCCTCCCTTCCTCTCTCACTCTCTCTCTCTCTTCCTTTTTTACCCTATCCGCTCTTTCATGTACGTCAAGTCGTTACTATTCGCCGAAAACATCGTATCGTAAATTCGCGGAATAACTTTTTCCTTAGCTTTCGCTCCGCTCCTGCATTTTTTATTGCAGCCCGCTCCAAGTTTTTTTTTTATTCTGCCCTGCGCGCGCAAGCTCCGTTATTACATATGTACATATAGATAGGCGTTTTTTTTTTCGAATCGAGGAAATATTTGAATTTTATGTACCCCCCATCGATATCATTTATCGGCTCGAAATCAAAGCGAGTTTTAATTCGCCGCTTTACTTTTTCATCCGTTCGCTCTCTCTTCTACAACTGCTAGTTTCCGTCTAGGCGAAAGTTCACTTACAAGCTGGTGCCCTGATCGCCGCCCCGGTTCCCCTGGTACCTCTTAAAGGAACAAAGAAGCCTCCCGGGGAAAGCTCGAGGTGGGATTCGTGAGAGATGTCATTTAGTTTCCGAGGAAATTTCGAAAAAGAGTGAGAAAGAGAGAGAGAGAGAGAGAGAGAGAGAGAGAGAGAGAGAGAGACAGGGGAAGAGGAGAGAAAGCCCAAGCCGGAACAAAGTCGGCAATTCTATTTTTTCAATGACGAAGACGAAAAGTAACTGGAGTTAAACGATTAAAGGAAAGAGATTAACGGCCGATTTAATTAACTCGTTAACGCCCTAGGGAGCCATTGAATTTCTCCCTTTTAACGAAAGTATTTTTCGACTTTTCATTTAAGACAATGCAATTAAGGCCGGTTCTTCAAATTTCCTCCGATGCAAAACGAGCTCTTTGTGCTTTAATTTATCCGCGATTCAATAAGAATTAGCCGAAATTTTAAGTGTAAACAGATTTCGCCTTGAAAATTGCGTTACGCAATTACATAAAAGTACGTTGCACAATAGAAACGTAGATTATTTAAATGAAGCGGGACTCGGGGTGAATGTTAACTAAAAACGAAGGGATTATGATTCCCATTAATAACGAAAATAATTCAGCAACGCTTCCGGCGACAGAACGGCTCATAATTAATTCCACGAAGTTCATAGTCCTGAATCGAATAATAATTTACAAATGAATAACGAAAAGAACATAATTTATAGGCTTCGAATTACAAAGTAAATGTGTTACGCTTCGGTAATTACATTCTGATCGAATCTTGCTCGTCTCCCGTCCCGAAATCAAATAAATCGCCCAGCACGCACAATCATCATATTATATTAATCCAGAAACTAGCTGCGCAAAGGGTATTGGGTATCGCGCTTTCTCTCTCTCTCTCTCTCTCGGAGCTGTTGCCGGCGCGCATCCGGCTCTCGAAACTGCCGGTCGCGCGGATTTACGTACTTTGGCCAATGACGCGTAACAGCGCGCGTATCAGAGAGTATCAAGTGGCCATAAAGAAAAGAAACGTCATTCCTCGCTGCACGGAGCGGAGAACAAGCTGTGGTGCTGTGTGCGCGTGCGTGTGTGCTTTACGATACTGAAAACGCGCCGGTGGCGCGGCCCCCGCGCGCTGCTACCCCTGCCGTAAAAAATCAAACTTATCGTTTTACACGCGGCGATGGCCGTTTACGAGAAATTTTCATGGAGATTGCCGTGGCTTTTACGCCTCCGAACGCACGTAATAACGAAGGCGTTTCATTGCCGCTAAAAATCCCGGAGTCCGTTAAAATTCGATCGCGCGGCAGCTTTGTGAAAAAAAAGGGGGTGGGGGGATCTTAATTTTGAAAAGCGGTCGATTAGCTTTCTGGAGAGCAGAGGAGGAAGATTTGAAGAGAGGAGGGCTACGCGCGAAGGGGGGGTGGGTGGCAGCAAGGAGCTCTGATCGAAATCCGTTTAAGCCCTCGGAAATGACGCGGGATCCACGCGGAAAGAGGAGCAGGAGGAGGTTTAAGGCTACGGAGTCGCTTGGAATTTAAATTTCCCGAAGAATTCGCGCGCCGAGGCGGGGAGGGGGGAGCGAGGGGGGTGGGCCGGGGGGTATCTCGCAGACGGACAGCGTCTGCATATCGACGCGCAGGTTAGACACTGGCTCGCATACCGAGTTGCCGCCGGCGTCTCATATAATATTCCAGCATCCACGCCGCTACACGCAAAGTCCAAGTCGCTTCTTCTCCCCCTTTTACAGCGGGCCAAAGGAGGGAAGATTGCACGGGAGACTCGCGTATCCATCTCCCGTAAGGCGATCCGCTGATGCTCTCGGCGCGGGAAATCCAGTAAAATCGAATATATCCCAAAGGCGCACGTAGATATATATATATATAGTATATATATCGCGCCGCCTTCCGTCGGACGTGAAGAATATTTTGCTTTCTCAAGTGCCTCTCTCGCGCCCGAAGATTTAGGGCTTATTGGCGTATGCCGCCGAGCTCTCCCCACTCGCTCTTTATTTCTCGGAGAGCGTCGGCGCGAACGAGACGGAGGGAGAAAGGGGGGCGGGTGGAGAAAAGAGATGAGCCTGCCGCGTGCAGGGAGACTTGCAGACTCGTCGCTTTTCCCCGATGCTTCCTCCCGATTTGACTTATTATTCTCGGGAGAAGCAGGGCCGAACGATAATACATGCCACGTGCCTCCTTCTTCTCGGATCCTCCCTCCAAACTGATTTCCACAGGAGCATAAACTCGCCGAATCGGAGAATCTGTTTACTTTTCGAGTGTAACTTTGTCTATAAATTATCTCTCGGCCGGCGCGTAATTAATCAATTCGGTTGCTCACGAGGAGACGCGAGGAATCAAGAGCTTCATCCGAAATTGTCGGCACGCGGCTCATATCGGGCAGCAGCTTCGCCCCGGTAATCCCGTTAATCCCTCGAGCAAAACTTTCGCCCCCGCGGCCTCGCAGCTGGATGTGGAAAAATAAGACGGCGACGAAGAATCGGATTTACCGCGAGGCTGCCCGGCAAAAGAATCGAGCATATTCGCAAAAGTTTACTCGCGGCATCGATCGAACTCGGAAGTATACGTATATCCGCGCGCGGCGACAAAAGGAGAGGCTGCAGCTCTCGGCTGACTTGCTTTTCGGATACAAAGTGAACTTTGGCCGAGCGGCGGCTGCGGCGGCGGCGGCGAGAAAAAAAGTCGCGAGAATATAACCGCGCCGGAAGAGCGGAGCGCAAAGTCCGAAGGCTCTCGAATAACAAAGCTCTGCATACACTTGGAGAGCACCGCCCACTGTGTTTCCCCTCTCGCTCCAGTTCTTCGCCGGCAACCGGCGTATAAACTCGAGCGAGGAAGGGTTAGGCTCGCTCGCTCTCTCTCTCTCTCCCTCTCGCTTTTTCACCCGCTGTCTCTGAATGCATCGTTGCCGAGCTCGTCGATATTTCCTCTCCGCTTTCGCGCTTCGAGAATTTTGATTCTTCGCGCGCGATAAAAAATGCCGGCTACCGCGCGCGGCGGTTCTCTCTTTCTATCCTCTCCCTCTGTGCGAACTTTGCGCGCGCACAATGCTTTCGGGAATATCCGGGGGAAATTTTTTGCAGGCTCGCAATCGATGTACCGTGTTGCGAAAACTTTATTCTCCGGTATCGTCGGGTTAAACTTTGCCCCGTGCGTTAAACGCGGAAGAGTGCCCGATGCAAAAAATGTCTCGTGCCCGTTTCCGCGACTGCGAAAGGGAGCAGAAAGGGGCGAGAGCATTGAAGTACCCTATCGTCTAATCAATTGAGCTTGGTTATTTCTCCGATCGCGAACTCTCGGTTGGGAACTATATTTTTTTCTTTTTTTTTCTCATAACGAATTATTCGAGGATCTTGTTACGCTTCTCGGCGAAACTTTTCGAGCGCGTGCCTTTCGCTTTTGTATATTTTTTTTCAATAAACCCCGATAAATCGATAATTTAATATTCCAGCGACCGGATAATTACAAGTTAAATCGATCGTGACCCACTTGCGCGCTAAATAGTGAAAGAACTGACGTTGAATTAATTGCTAGTTTCGCCTGTGTTTTGATTGCGATATTGCAAGTTTTTTTTTTTTAATAAAAAAACTTGAAGCGAAAGCAGAAATGTTATTTGCGACAAAGGATCGATTCCACGTAAAGTCTATCAGAAATTAATCAAAGTTTCATGCCCCGACTTTGGGAAAGTATAGGATCTAGTCAGTGGTGTTTTTCTCCCCGTCACATCCCGCGCAAGGGAGATCGCATTTATCGCGCGAAATATATGTTTTTGAGCACATTTATTCAAATAATCCTCGCATAAAGTCAGCGAATAAGAAATGCTGATACGGCCAGTTAACCGGCCATAAACGTCACGCAGCGCCACGCAGGGGGGGAAGGACGCGCGAATTTCGTTTGGCGCGAGAGATGCATGCGCATGCAAATTGCGAAAAAATAGCTATTTAACTTTACAAGCAGCCGAAATTACCGCCCGGCAGAAAAAAGGGATATTCGAGAGGAGAGACAATCTCTCAGGAGGAGATTTAAATAATGTAGCATCATCCCATGGATTTCTTCGAGTATAAGAGCCGGTTCGGGAGAGCGAAAAAAAATGTCTACGGGCAATTGCGAGCGCGTCATCCATTACAGCGCGCGCAGCAAATACGCCGAGAGTGAAAGAGGGAGAGAGAGAGAAGGCGAGCGAGAGGAAGGAAAAAAAGCCCGAGCGATGAAGAAGACGAGAACGAGGAGGAAGAGAAAGCCCTCCTTCAGGACCTTATCGTCGTACATTCAATCTTTGCAATCATTCCGCCGCGCCTCGACGACGTTCCCCACCCAATTTCCCCGCGAATTTTCCCAAGAGATTTTAAGGGAACTTCCCCATAGCTCTCTCGCTCTCTCTGCCTGTCTCTGTCCCCCCCGTAGCCCCGAGCCGAGCCGAGAGACGGATATCGAGCGATTGCCGAGCGCGCAGCTCCCAATATCTTTTTATCACGTCCGTCGCGCACCGAGACATCTTTGATGCCATGATTCTCCGCTTGTTTCTTGCGCCGCAAGACCGACCACGTTTCTCGCATTGTTTGCCCCCGAACAAAAAGGCCGCGCTTCTATATTCCGGCAGGAATACATTCCGCCGTCTGCGTCGCCACCTTTTTACAAAATCATTGGCTTCGTTAAGGCCGCGCGCGCCCCGTTTCCCGTCCTCCCGGAAAATCGAGTCGCTCGATTTTACGCGCGTAAGACAAGATACATCGACTCCGCCCGGCGGCTTGATTCGTTTAATGCGGGGATGGCTTGGATTAAAGGTTAAGTGAATCGAGATAAGCCAATATCTTTCTTTGAGAAAATGGGAAAAGGAAAGCGAAACGAGAGAGCGGAGGAGGCGAGTGTAAGAAACAAAACGTCACTCTCGGCGTTAACTCTATCAATCAGTAGTGTAAGGCCATTATAGCAGCTTGATAAAATAAACGAGTTCCTTAAAAGCATGTGCAATTTTCTCGAGGAAAAATAAACCGGCGAGCGAGCCGGTTTTTTCTGTTATATCCCTTTTAAACGCGGCTCAAAAGAAAAAATAAAGTAACGGCCATATAACTCGTTTACGAAATATCTAATTTCGTTTAAAAATTACACGTATTAAATTATCCGGAAAAAAACTTCAGAGGGCTTTCGTCTTTCGCAAAAACTGCCAATTATTTTTTAAAAAAATCTTTTAAAAATTTTAAAAAAGTAATTCTTTACAAGATTTATATCAAAAGCACGTTAAAAAGTGTTTAAGAGCTGCCTCGAAAGTAGTTTAATTCGCTCAAAGCTTTGAGGCCCGAGTATATAACGCGCATTAGGTAGTACCTCTAAAAATTATCTCATCAAGCTTCAAGCTTTCCGCTGCGAAATCTCCGACTCGAAAATTTCGAAAAATGCGCTAATCCGAAAAGTTTTCCTGAAAATACAACAATCGCAAACGAAAGATTCTTAAAACGGGAGTTGAGTCGCAAGTCCCCTCAAATTCCATTACCCCGCCGAGGCAGCTATTTTAATTATAAATATCCCAGCGGCGTTTCTGCACGTATATACGTATATACGATTGTGTACGTCGCGATAGTAAGAAGAAAGTTTTCCAGGCGGCTTAAAGCCTCCGCGCGCGGGACTAAATGAGTTTTCGAGCCGCGAAATTTCCTATATATCGTAACCGCGCGCGGTTTTATCAAGTATCGCCGGCCGAAATCCTCACCGACGACGAGCTGCCGGAGAGCGAAGAAGAACTTTTAGAGTGCAGCGCCGAAACAAGTAGCAAGGAAACGAGAAGGCAGTTATCTTCCGGCGTAATTATAACTTGCTGCAGCGGTGCTTCACGCCAGATGCGACTCTGTCCTCGGATGACGAGCCGCTTGTTCGATCCTGCTGCCGCTGCTGCTACTGCTGCTGTCGCTGCTGTCTCTCTTATACCCTCCCACTCATCCGCCTCGTCGCCGGTAACGAATGCGGGACGCGTACGAAGCTCTCTCTCTCCCTCTGTACTTTCGGACTTCAATGCCTGCCTTCTGACAACTTTCTTACGCCCTTCTCGGATTTCAACCTATTGTTTACGACCTGTCTTTTGTCCCCGATCCGCATTTGAAGCCAGGTAACGCGCGACGTTGCTCCCGAAAAATTATTGCGGCCCCGATTTTGTAATTTATTGTACAACGTGTGACCCGCTGTACGAGCGAATATGATGTACATTAATTATACTGAATTTGTAAAATAATGCAAGTCATTAATTTTAATATGCTTTATAAAAGGATATAGTGTGTATAAAATCGATAATGAGAAAATAATAAAACTGCACCTCTGCCCACGTAGTATTTATCGCGCATAAAATATCGCGTTAAAGCTCAAACATAATATAATTAATGTTTAATTAATGATTAATTGAGACAACAAAAGCAATTACAGATTTACGATGCGACTCGAGCATCTGCATAGTCATCAAAGTATATAAAAGGCACATTGTAAGACAAAGTTTTTTTTTTTTTTTGCATTTTTAATTTTCATTATAAATGAACGACCAACAATTTTGATATCCTCTCGCAAAGTTTAAAGAAAACGGCACTCGGCTTTAAATTAATTAGGGTCGTAAACACGCGAAGTATCTTTTCAGCGAAGCATAATGGCTTCTCTATCTTCTATGCACAATGGCTAATTACCATCGCTGCGACTCAAAGGAAAAGACGTCGAAACTTTGTCTGTCACATGCAATTTATTACCGCACTATAAATATGTGCATGCGGTCTTCTCGACAGAGTGGCAGCAAAAGGGAAAAAGCTTGAAAGACATGAATGGAAAACGTCAAATGCTGCCTCTCGTTCGAATAAGTTGCTTTTTCTCATCGCTCAACCGAGCCGTAATTCAGCCAATAATCTCTGCTTACGCTCGTTAATGGGGAACTTAACGAGGAGATCGGAAAAATTTTATTTCATCGGAACGAACTTCATTTTACGCAGTGAATGTGACTTGGCGCGAATTTGGCAAATAACGGCGGCGAAGCTTGTAGCAACGTATTCGCGTGTCTGAATAGTTTTATCGTTCGTTGGCACTCTTTAACTTTATTGCAGTATTTCGCGTGAACTTTAAACTCGAAATTTTCCAATTACCGAAAGTTCGCGGCAGCTGAAATGTTTGATGCGTTTAAATATGCGAAAACGTTCGCGTATTCAGCCGAATGGAGATATTTTGAGAGCGTAAATACTTTCAAAAGACATCAGCTCGACTCATTAAGGCACATTCCAAAGAAAGCTCCGTGACATATTTGAACTTTAAATAAGGTCAAACGCAATTTTAAAAGCAGAACGTAATAGTCTCCAACGCCGTGTGTGCTTAACCGAGGGCGTAGTAAATACAGATTTAAAACAATCCAGAATATTGTAAGGCAGTATCGATTAGGTGAACGGATCAAGGCGCAAATCCTCTTGAAATTATTATCAATTACGGGCGATAAGAAAGCTGCAGGAATAAATCGCCGATAGCTATTGATTTTATTAATGCCCCGATAAGTGGATCTCTCTCACTCGCGAGTATCGCAACCAAGTTTCTTGTTCTACCGGTGCTTTTTTTGTTCCCTCCCGAAGCAGCCAGCACACAGGAAATTTCGCGCGCGCGCACGAGAGAGAGAGAAAAAAAGCTCTCCTCGTTAGGCATCGCAGATTCTTTTTTCCGTTAAATCTGCCACGGCAAGAAGAGCCCCTGCGAGATTTATCGCCGGGATAAAGAGAGCTAGTAAAAAACAAGACTACCGCCGGTAGGTCCCGCCCTAACCTCTCCCTCCCGCCTCGTTCTTCTCTCCTTTCTTTTTCAGTGCCAAGGAGAAGCATTGCTTCATCCCCGAAAATGCAAAGTGGCCCGAATCCATGCCACTGGATAAAGGTGTTAGGCCGGGGGGAGGCTTTCATCGCAGTCAATTTGACTTGCTGCTCGGCCCTCTGAGTAATAATAAAACTAAAAAGCGATTAAGGGAGCAAAAACAGCGGCAGCGCCGAGAATTTTCTTTGTGCTTTTGATGGAGGTATATATATTAATTACGCGGCTGTCTTACTTTGCCTTAACAACGAAAACTCAAACCTGCTCAAAGAAAGATTGTAATAGTTTTTACTCTTAATTAATATAAAATCTAAGTTTTACAAAAACGCCGGCCTTTGTTCCTCGTTCATTCTTCCAGGTGGGATTATAATTTTCTTCTTTCCCCGCGGAAGAAAAACATTGCAACAACCCTCTGTTTCTTACCACTCCTCTGATTTAGCAAAGTTTATTAAAAAAAAAAAAAAGAATAAAAAAAATGTCTAAAAGCGAGGAAGCCGCCTGCGGAGCAATGCGTAACCCAGTTGTTTCCGGGCCGATCGCGGCACCTGTCTTGCAAATTTATCAACGTTTTGCTTCGTCGCCTGCTCTTCTTATTTCGCGTAGGGCCAGAGCGCCGGTGATATACTGTCGTTCGCAACAGCTGCGCGTTCTACGGGGTCCTCCCCTCCCCCTTCTTTCGACGGCGCGATATATAACCGCACAGAAGGACAAGAAAGTTCTCGCCCCGGAGGCCGATATATACACCAGGCTTCCCCCCGACAGCCCTTTCCCTGATTTTTCGTTATTGCGCGAGGCTTTATTTGACAATTTTTAGCTGGCACTCGATTTGTTATCGCGCCGCTGCGCAGAGAAAGAGAGAGAGAAAGAGAGAAGCGTCATAACAGCTCGCGCGACTCGAGGAGTCATTTATTTCCGAATTGAAGAGGCGGGGAGCTCCCGAAGCTTTCAATTTATATCGAGATCTTGATAGGTTTTGCATTTTATTTAAGAGGAAAATCTCGAGCGCGCTCGGCGGAGAATGCCGCCGCTCGGCATGAAATTTCCTGCGCGCGGCTCCTGTACACTCTCGCGGAGTAGCACGGCTTCCTCTCGCGGGTGAAGAAAAAAGCGGCCCGCCAATGATGGATGGATTTTATCTCGGCGATTGGAGCGGGCGAGGCGCGCTAGAATTCCGATCGGCGGCGGCGGCGGCAGCAGTCGATGCACCGGAATGGAGCGCGAAAGATATCGAGATAGAGAGCGAGAGGCGTCTCTCTACCCATTGAAAGCCAGTGGCACAGACCAGGCCCATTGTCGAATTCTCCCCGACGCCCTCGGAGAGTTTTGTTGCTGGGGGGACGAGCCTTGTTTCAGGCCAATTTCATGGCTTACGTTTTCGCAAAAACTCGATGATAAACAATAGTCGGGCTTTTATTTGATTTACTCCAGGCGCGAGGCATCCTCCCCCCCTCGATATCGCGCTCGCTGTTTAATGAATAAATACTCGAGGAGTTGCTAGTTTTTTCCGCGCGGGCCGATAGCTCTTTTTTTTTTTATATCGACTGTATCTTTTGTCCGAGGCAGTTTTTCTCCCCCGCGCGCGAGAGGGAAAATTTTTCAAATCAGCGAACGAGCGCTTGTTTATTTTATTCGCAGAGAGAAAGAGAGAGGCGAAAAATCGAGTTTTCGGCCGGAAAAAGAGAAAAAGGCGATGCGGCGTTTGGAAGTACCAAGGGGGAGGGGATCGGAAAAGGGGGTGAGGCACTTTGCGGGGAAAGAGGGACTCACGTGAACAAACCGCTCGCGAGTGCGAGGGGGTCGATGATTGTTCGTGCGGAATGCCCGGTGTAATTTCCGCGTAATTACTGAAGCAAGTCGAAACAACTCTCGTTAAAACTGGCCTGCTGCCGCTTCCCCGGATACGGCCGGGCCTTCGGCTCTATGTGTGTGTGTGTAGCGGCAGACCGCCGCCCGGAAAGCACAGATTGGATCGAAAGCTTGAGCAAAGAGGAAAGTACTAAGGGCGCACCTGATATCTTTCCGATGCAGCGCCCGACATCTGCGTATCGCGCGGCCACCCTTTTTACGCGGCGCCCGAATTCGAACCTCTCTGTTTTCCTCCTCCCCTTGCCGAGGAAACTTTGTTCTCTCTTTCGCTTGTCGGCCAAGTGCCTATTATAGTTCCCGCTCTCGATATTTACTCCCGCTCTTTGTTCTGCCGAATCAAATACGGGGGATCGGATTTTAAAAGAGCTTTTAATACAAGTTGTTTTGATGAAGTTGAGTGTAATCTGCACGAAAGCTGATTACCATGACAAAAGCGCGTGCATGATTTACCGGTGTTTACTTACCGCATAAACGCAGTGTTTTGCGCGTATCGCGTATATTACATTGCGCGCGGTAAAGTTCATGATGTATGTAAATCATCGCGCATAACTTTATCAAGGAAAAACGCTTGCATTCTAAAGCAAAATTACGGTGAAATATACTAATTGGATCGCCCGTCTAGAAATGCGCCGGTAATCCGTTTATTTTGGTCATTTTAATTGGAAAGGGGGGGACGGCGACGCTCGTCAAAGAATCAAGCTCTTAATGACTTTAAATACATCTTGAGTTCAACCGAACGTTCTCCCACTGCGGACAATTTGTCAATTATTCTCAATTGAATTGTCTGAAATTCAATAAACGATTTCAATACATTCTAGATGGCTCTTACGGTTGTCAATCAGATCAAATTGCAGGGTTAAACTTTTAAACGAAGGTTCTATAATGTATATTAAGTGGCACTTTAAGAACTAATGGTAAATTTATTCGACTATTCGCACGCCTCTGCTTCTACGTCTGTATTTATAATCGACATCCGTGTTTCTCAATAATTGGAAATTCCTGCGTGCAAAGGTTTTGATTTCGTCCCGCAATTATATTGCGGTGTAATAATAGTGATATAAGACGAATAACCTATAAATATAATGTTATAGTTGCTATCATATGAAATTTGAACTTTGACATGCAAATTCTCGTAATTGATGATTAACAGTGCCGTTAATCTTGAAATTTGATGGTCGTAGTTTATGCGCAATTGTAAATGAGGAAATTATATATTGATTCAGTTCAGTATGCTATTGTAATTCTATCTTTAAACAAATCGCGCAGTATCGCAGAACGATCGATAAGCAGCCTTCGAAATCAATTAAAAATTCAAAATGATTTCATTCCCGGCAAAGCAGTCGTCTTCGCGTCATCAAAGTCGGCGTTTGACGTCGATTTAAAAAAAAAGAAATCGAAACACGCATAATAAAGGCACAAATAACCAAACTATACGATCCCGGAAAATTGAAGGCTACAAATTGTCTCCATTAGGGCTGGAGTTCGTAGCAGCTCTCGCAGCATCGGTGTACTCTCCCTAAACAAGCATCTTCGCATTGACTTTCAAATTGGCGAGCAGTTGCGCCGTCGAAATATCGCCAACACCGGGACGCGCCTAACGGGCATCAATTACCGCGGCCGCCGACGGGAAAAGATCCCCGTTCGAGCGGCGTCCGAGAGAAAAAAGGAAGAGCCGAGGGAGAGAGAGGCGATGACAAAAACACGGCCGAGGCACACACGCAGCTCTCTCTCTCTCTCTCGTCCGCAAATAAGATTAGGAGCGCGCGACTTTGCTCTCCTCGGCGCGCGGCGGTTTTCCCTTTTACGCAATAAACGCTAAAAGCAAAGCGCTCTCTTACCCCCCCCCCCCCGGAGAAACAGAGATAAGTGCATTAAACGAATTTCGCATTCGCGCCCGGCACGCGTTCGCTTTGAAATATACAGCTTCTGTTATCCTTTTACCGGAAAGTTTTGGTCTCAAAAATTTTCGAGCAAAGAACTTGGCGGACGATCGTTTTAAGGGAGGTTCTATCGATAATCGTATTAACGATGAGAATTGGCGGAAAATTTACGCAGAACTTGATAAATGTCGAAAAAAGCTTCTGTTAAAGTTTCTCGGAGCCTCGAAATAATTAATTTTGTTCTTGCTCTTTTAACACTTAACCTTATGGGTATCAAAAGCATCACAGAGTATCTGTGAGACTTGTAATAGTATAAATTTCTTATAAAAATGGACGGACGTATATTTATAGTAAGTTACATCTGCTCAATCGAAAAAGAGAAAAAAAAAACACGTGTTGCCAGATTTTTTAATTCACGTTAGTCAAACGCGAGTACAGTTGTACTTTACTTTGACTAGCTAGAGGAACTCGCTTAAAGTCAAATCAGATGCGAGGGAGCCGAGGCTCGCGACGTATTGATATAAGGAGGGATTCGACAAAGTTTTTCTTTCGGCGACTTAATTATTTCGGAGTACTTCCGGGATAAGTTCGCCCCAGTACTTTTGACTGTCCATTGAATATGAATCGATGCGCGGAAGGTTCCGTTAATGCAGGGAAGAAAAATACTCGCGAGCTTACGTTCAAACTTTTCTTTCAAACTGCATCAGCATTTCTCGAGTTATTTTTGCGCTAATTTTCTTCTTTTTTTTTTTAAGAAAACTGATTCGAATATTGTACGGCAAAAATAATTCACATATAATGCGACAGATATCAGTTGTTACTTAAAATTAAAGTGAACTTTAAATACGCTATAGGCAGAATTCACTTCCACGATTAACTAATTAGCAAGTAAAATTGAAAGTGGGGTAGTTGTAGGCACGCATAATTACATAAACAGTCGTAGTATGATGAAATAATGGCTGATAACTGTAGCTGAAATTAGCATGTCAAAGAATAACGTTATTTGCCGCAGCTCTCAGCGCCTCGTCAAGGTTTGCCCAAAGTTTCCGATAATTTTTCCGCGGCGTAAACCCTTTGATATGTTTCAATTTAGATTTGACAAAAGAGCGCCCTAGTCAGACGGTAAGCTTCTTACAGTTTAAACTATTAAAAGGGCGCGACTTCGACATAGAATTTTCTTTCACTGAAAGCGCTTAGTTTTCATTTGGCGGGAGAAGAAGCGGCTTAAAGCCGCACTGCAGGGGGATTAAAAAAAAATGTGTAGACGTGACAATTATTACGGGCATTTGTTGCCGAGAAATATTTCTGCAGAGAGAAGAGAAAGAGAGAGAGAGAGCCGGGAGCGCGGAAAAAGTGCAGTTTTGTTAGGGCACAAATTGGGGAAAAAAGGAAGCGGAGAGTAGGTACGTCCGGTGCTGCGGACGTGTTAGAGCCGAGGTTCACTGGCCGCCGCGCGCAAATGTGCGGAAAAAGAGGAGAAGGACGAGGGAGCTGGGAGAGAGAGAGTCAAAGAAATTCTTTTGGCCTCCGCTTGTTTTTCCGCCCCCCCATCCCCTTGTTTCCCCGGAGCGAAAACTATATCTGCGCACACGCGCTTCCTCTTTAAGCCCAAAGATAGCCGGAGGGGGAGAGGGAAAGGGCGACGTATCGCTCGCGCAGATAAAACGAGGGACCGCCAAACTAATCAGACTCGACCAATCCGCGTTATTCCCCGCGGGATTCCCTCCGCCGGACAAGATAATTTAAACTTTCGCCGCAGCGGCGTATCTACTTCAAATCAAGCCTCCCCCGGAGTTTTCATGCCGACGAGCCTCCCCTTTTAAATGAGATCTGACGTGCGGACTTGATTCGAGAACGATAACGGGATTTGCATTCTCGCGCGAAATTCCGATGGCTCTGGCGGGGCGGCGCGCAAACATAATGGAGAGCGAGAGAGAGAGGGAGTTTTTTTTCCACCGCGGAATAATTTCAACTTTGCCCATATCGGCCATACAGTCGCGACGACTCGTAATTAGAATCGAGAGATCCGCTCTCTCCGAGCGTCTGCGCGTCTCCGCGAGTAAGCAGTTTGGCCAACGACACTCCCGGGTCGAATCCAAACAAGCAGGCAGGCAGGCAGGCAGCAGCAGCAGGCAGTCGATCGAGCGTAATGCTCGCCTGTCTCTCGGGCGCGTGTATGCAGAGAGAGAGAGAGTCTCGAGCTTGACGATTGTTCGACGAGGCGACATTTCGGGGGGAATAATTCTCGGCTGGCTGCTCGCTGCAACTGGGGAGTTGCGTCGCCCTTCGCCCCTTCCCCCGAGATAGTCGCCTATCGTCGGATAATCTCCGCGCCCAAAGCCCGGAGCATTACGCGGAGAAAAATCGCCCGATGATGGGCTCGGATTATAATCATCGGCCTGCCCCCACCTCCCCGTAATACTTTTGCGTTCGAGCCTCGGGGACGCGCGGGGGGGGGGCCTTTTTTCGTCCGCGCTTCCGAGAGACTTTTAAACGGACATTTGAATACAAATGACTTTTCGCGGAAAGTATATCCGCGGACGGCTTAATGAAGCTGTTTTATGTAAAGAGGCCGCTTAAAATACATTTAATTTAAAGAGTTTTAATTAAAAATGAAAGAACTCTCGGAGAGGGCACTTGAAAGTTTTCCGTGTCGCCGAGGAGGAATTATTGTCCGGCTGATCGAATACAAGGAGAGGTGGCTTAAACGTCCGCTCGAGTTATAACGTTTTGAAATAAAAAGCTCGGGGGTAGATGATAATAAAGCGGGGAATCGCCTCGTAAAGAATAAGACAGCGAACTATAAAATCCTCTCGGCGCTGTCAACGAATTCCTCGACGTTAAAGGCCCCGTCGGCAAGCTATGACGGATTTATTAGGCGACGCGCCGCGCGCCGCGATAATTGAAGATGAAAGCGTTCGCTTTGTGCGCTTGTTACTCTCGCTTCATAAATTTAGCAATTTGGCGAGCGAGAGAGAGAGAGAGAGAGAGAGAGGGAGAAAGAATGGCCTTTCCACAAAGAAGAAAGTTCCCGGGCCCGCGTCAAAAGTACAAACGAAGTGCGCATACACGTACCGAGCGCGCGCGAGCACTAAAGCATTTGCGTCGTAAAACACATTTGCGCTTCAGAATCTCTAGTCCCTTTTCTTCGGGGCGGGCTTTAAATGCGCGAGGCGCCTCTTTCTAACTCGAATGTCTCTCTCTCTCTCTCTCTCTCTCTCTCTCTCTCTCTGCCGAGAGGCGCGCACCTCCCTGTCTCGTCTTGGGAATTTCTAGTTAAAGCGCGATTCGGATTTAAATCCCCCTGCTGTTGTCATCCTCTTTTGACGCTTCAAGTGCTCGGATACGTCTCTTTTGACGTTTGCTCCGCTCCGACGTACCAAGTCGCCGTTCTACGAGGGGGGGGGGGGCGAGCGTTGCCAAGTAGTGCGTATCGCCAATTTGTCACTTTTTGCGCGCGAACAACGCCGGTCCCGGAATAACGAGCGCCGCATAAATTCTGGTGCGCGCCGCCGTAAACGTTTTCGCTTTGAATTACCCTGTAAACGAGGCACTTTTCAAAGGGTTTCGAATTTTGCGCTAACCGTTTATAAAACGCCGTGCGACGCTTAATTTGCAAATTCAAATTAACAATTATTCAGAAAAGTTTTTATCTAGGAAATAAATAGCCAAGCAGTCGGCGAAAAAAGCGGGGGGAGAAAGAAAAATATTCGATTAAACGACCTTAATTCGCTCACGCACGAGCGCCGCTGCTTTAATTAAGTAATCATTTACCGAACGAACTTCCAAACACGAACGTGACGATTTTTTTTAATTCCGCCTGTTGATTTGAAGTGCTAATCGATAGCTCTCCACGTATATTCGCTGGTTCATTTTAAAGCTTAAGTATGTAAATTGATGACTGGCTAACACGAATACCGCCTCCCTCTCTCCCTCTCTTTCGCTTATCAACTTAATTTCACTGACACAATTCGTCCCCTTCTGTTTATTTTCCAGTTTGCCGATAAAAGTTTTTCCGTCTGAATTCAGTCCGCTGTTCAGCGGACACTTTGCGAAACGTAGAGCGTCGTTCGTTTTTTTTTTTAAACCCGCGCGTTCTTTAACAAGGACGGCTTTTATCGCAGAGAGTGAAAATTTGGAAAAGGTCCTGCAAGAGTCATCAATCAATCCGTCCGCGGGCCGCGAAACAATCATCGTAAGTTATTACAGGTGAATTTTTTCTCGGGGGGTAGGGATGGAAAAACGCATAAATTCTCGTTTGGCTGAAAACGTCAGCGAGTCTATATAAAGCAGGAGCAGAGCCGCTCAGTACATAATATCGAGGCTCGCGGCCGCGCTTGCGTTTCTCCCGCCTGCTTTGGCTTCGGTATATATATATGTATATCGGACAGATTTATGAGCCATCGGCCGGAATTCGCGATTTTCGCGGACTGCCCGGTGTATAACGCTTTTGGGCTTTTTCGCCTCTGTCCCCTCTGCCCCTCCCGCCCTCTTCCTCCCGCGAGCCTCGTCGACAATTTCGCAGCGGCGGGGGCCGCGCGACTACCAAATTGTGATGCATGAGTGGCTTTAAAAAGCCGCGCCGCGGCTCCCCCCGTATTATACGGTCCAGCCGGCCGGCCAAAATTTAGATATTCGTCACTGCCAACTGCCAGACCCCCGCTAACCCGCCCGTAACGAGCTGCGATTTTATCCGCACCTGCACACTCTCTGGTACGTATACTCGCGGTGCCGCCGCCGCCGCCGCCGCGCGCGGCGGACTTTCCGCCACCGTTTCTCAATTTGACCCGCTGCTTTTTTGACGGCCGCGCGCGCTCTCGGCCGTGTTTTTTACCCCGCGCCGTTGTGCTCTGCCCTGATCAAGGACACGCGAATTTCGCCGCTCCCGCGGGAAATGGCTTTTTCGCCCTTTTGATTTTTTTTTTTTTTTGTTGCTTTTTTTTGGTTTGCCGACCGAATTTATTTTCTACTTTGATGGCGGGGGGAAGATGCGCCCCGCCGATTTCGCTGAAAAACTCGGATGAATTTTCATCGATTTTCTGCCCGCTGATAATTATGCACGCAAATGCACGCGGAACTCAAATGTTTGAGGCCTGCAGACTAAAAATTTCGAGTTTTGGCTGTAATGAAATTCAATTTTCGTCAAATCGACCCTCCATCCAATTGTATTTGTTTACGGCAGAACATTGTTTATCAAATGTCCGCAACACACTCCGCGATTAATAAAACATTTCAATTTTCTCGTATACGCGAAAGTTTGAAAAGCGTCACCGAGGCGTCCAATATAAATAAGATGCGGATTAAATAAGAATGCATGTACCAGAAGCAATTCGCAGCTCGCGTCAGACGAATGATCGATGCCTCGATGAAAATTTATCACGGGAAAATAGGGCAAGAAATATGGGGTTTCGAGTTCGAGGCGATAGCAAAACTGTATACAAGCAGCTATAGTTTATGAAATTTTCGAAATGTTTTCAAAACTCACTTGCTCGGGGGGACTCGGTGGAAGTGCGCTGCTTCAGACCTGCAACAAGAGAAAAGAACGGCTCTCAGTGAAACGTACAACTTAATTGCTTACACATTAAATTTCATATTAAAAGGGTTATATTGCACCTCAAAAGTATTTTAATTAGATTGTGCACTTAGCAATGGAATAACTTATTACGGAAATTCCGCTTTCGTTCAGGCCGGGGCTTTAAACTATGCTAATTCCCGCCGACGGCTATTAGCAGAAATTATATTTGAAAATATTTGAAAATTGAAAGCTCACGCTATCTTCCGTTAGGACGCGCGGAGGCATTCCCCAGTTTAATGCAAACTTAATAGGAGTATGTGGCTTTTACGTATAATACCGCCCTAATAATATTTCCAGGTAATATCCTGCCTTACAAGCTTTTATCGCCGCATGCCAACGGCACAATATCAAAACCACTTAAGTCAACATTTTCAAGTATGATGCAAGAATCAAAATGAAAATTTTACAGCCAAATTATGCGCGCTTATTACGCTGAGTGACTCATTTTCTTTATTAAAAAATAATCGTCGCCGCGGTAATAATAAGATTTGTTCGAAATTTCATAACCAGAGAGGGAACCTCAATTATTTCGCGGTTCTTTAATCCTTGAATAGTGCCATGTTTTCAGTCGCTAAATCCGTATAGCTGACACCAGCATTACGCCGTCTGCTCAGGATTTTGAGATGTCTTAATCTTTAGGTATTTTAAGATTTGAGTTAAAGCAATAAAATTTCTTTTATCTCGGAAAAAAATAGTCGAGTGATTCAAAATGTATATTAGTTTAACTCAAAGTCCGAGGCCACATTAAGATTTAGCTGCTCAAAATACACGGGAATACTACGTTTTAGTTTCGAGTTTAGACCGCTTCTTATGGCTTGTTTTGCTCGGAATGCTTAATTTCCCTGAAAGTAAATCGATGCAAGACACAGTACGAGCTTTTACTCGGGTCGCAAAATCGCATTGAAAACTTGTACATCAAAAGTTTCGAGTCACACTTGTTAAGTCAACGTCATTCGCAGTTTGTTGCCGACTTGATGAATTACAAGTCAGCAGGAAGAGGAGAGCCGCATTACTCGAGGCCCCTTCAGGAGCGGCGCATTGAAAATCGGACAAGATGGCATTCGCCAACTCTCCTTCATGCAGATCCTTGTAAATCAACTCTTGAAAAAGTTTCCCGTTCCTTTTACGCGGCTTTCGATGCGAATTTATTAATGCAGCTCATGCTATTCACCCGAGGATGAACAAGTATAGTCGTAACTTCTACCCAAGCCGGAGTAACCTTATATTTTCTTTCGAAAAATTTTAACTGAAGGGGACGGAACAACGGAAACTTGAGCTGAATTATACATGAAAAACAGCCAAGTTTTGTCATTTACAACATATTTTTACTTTATTTTTTATTTATTTATTTTTTTTCAGGAAAATTTATCTTTTCCAAACAAGTAACTAGCGTTGTAAACTATCTCATTACGCTAAACGCGCGGAGCATAGTGTTCGAGCCGGCGCAATTCAAAAGCTTTTAGAGCAAATGAAATGGTTAAATGATCAGAAAGGGATCGATATGAGCATTTACTTTATTCCCGTATCTAGTTTCTATAATGACAATCACCCAGCCTAGAATTTCCATCATGAAAATGAATTTCGAATATATCAGCGCTAAAGTTTCATACTCGTACAGTAGATTATTGGGAAAAATAATCCGTTCCAGTAATCAACGCCAGGCTTCTCTACTTTCACGAGTCCGCCGCCAAAGTAGTCCCCCGTCAGTGACTGTCAATGAATCGCATAATACCCGACATCGCTAATAAATAATGCAAGCTATATATCAATTAGAATAATAAATAGCCCAGTCGGCGCGCGCGCACAAACAGGCACAAAGCCGCGCGGCTGAATAAATCTCAAATTTAGATATCGCAATAATTTGGCAGTTAGAACTCGTGAAATATTCGGCGCGTAAATTAGGGCGAAGAAGCGAGGCAAAATTTCAGCGGCGCTCAGGAGAATTAAGTCGGATCGAGTTCGTCCAGATAGCAGTGGAGCGCGACTCTATACTCCCCCCCATCGCGTTTATGGGGGATCGCGGCGAATTATTTCCCCGGCGAGCTTCGCGCGGAGCCCCGCCGCCGCGCTGTTCTCGAAATACTCGAAAATTCGAGGATAACTCGAGTAATTAAATTGAATATATATCTTCGCCAGTCGGCCGGGTTATACCCCGAGCAATCATACCGGGCGACTAACGCGATATACCTGAGCTATAAAGCACATTTATACAAGAGCGACGGTGCAGCCGAACGGCGGACCGTAAGTTCAACCGGCGAAGACGGAGGGCGAGCGAGATAAGGCGAACGTGGCTAGACTCGCTACTCCTCGGCCCCCCCGATAAGAGATCGGCCCCTGACTTAACCTCTCCCATCGAGAGCCGAGTTTGACTAGGTGGATATTATATTTCAGCCCTCCCTCCCTCCGCGGCCGCTTTCTTTAGCGGCCGCGGCGTGTCCCATTGTTCGCCGGGGCTTTTCCCTGATTTAGCCGGCGGTCCCCTCTCCTATATATTAGCGCGATGACGCATGAACGGCCGCATTTAAGTATGCAGATGGAATTCGCGCGATGGAGAGAAAGCCCGGGATAATGAATCCCGCCTCATCTCCATTCCCCTCGCGTCCCTCCCCCCAGCTCTCTCTCTCTCTCTCTCTCCGCGTACTTTCAATTAAGCCGATCGATGCCAATGAATTAGATTTAGAGTAACAAGCGGTCGGCCCGCGCGCCCAAAAATTCCGCGCGCCTAAATGCGTTATCGGCTACCCGGCCGAAATCGGTAATGCATACAGAGAGAGAGGGAGAGAGATGCGCGGGAATAAACCGGCGGACACGTAACCGCCGTCGCCGCTGCTCGGGAGAGTAGAGCTCACGGTTCAATTGAATCTACATAACAATTATTCAGGCGTGCACAATGCTTGCGAGCGCGAAACCCTCCGCGCTGTTGCCCCTGGCTCTCTCTCTCCCTCTATCTTTGCCTCCGAAAATATAGCCGGAAGGCGCCACCTGCCCGCTGCTCGAGGCAGCGTGCCGACCTCCTCTCCCCGCGCGCGTATTTATTCGGAAACACTTTTGCGCGTCCGCGAGAGTTTGATAAAAAAAAAAAAAAGAACTTTTTCCAACGGGAGCCGCACGCTGACCTCCGCTGTGGCTGCGCTGAAAAGCAAGGAAAACTGCTGTGTGCTCCGGCGCGCGCAGCTTTTTCGCTCGGGACGATGCGGGACAAGTGAGCGTAAATAACGAAGCACAAATGAACAGCGGAGACAAGAGCCAAAGGGCTATGTATAGCCCGGGGGAAAGAGGATCGTTATCGTCTCTGGCCCAGAATTCAATAGGACGGCTATCAGCGTCGGAAAACAAGGAAGCCCGCCCATGTAAAACGAGCGACGACGCTCGAGCATTCTCTTTTAATTAATGATTCGAATCTCATTTATCATCGAACCCCTCTCCCGCTCCCGAAAACTTCTCTATTTGCCCTAACGATGCGCCGCCGTTCTTTCTCTCTCCCTCTCGATGACATCGCAAGGACTGTCGTGCCAAAAAAAAAAAAAAAAAAAAAAATAACCAGGCAGCCATCAGCGATCGCGATCTTCGACAATATAAATCCAAAGGTCTCGCGGCGTCGATGCGTTATCGACGCCCTTTAAACGAGGTCAATTTCTTCGGTGGGAGAGAGAGAGTGAGTATCTTTTATTTGGCCCTTGGCGCGGCTCTCGCTGTAGTTTTTCCCCTCTGATTAAATAACTTCGGGATTAGTTTATATGCGAGCGCGCTTCTTGCCGCAGCTGCCGGCAAATTCTTGCGCGGCTCGGTGCCAATTAAGCGGGATCTACGAAATCCGATATGAACGATACCTCTCTTTTAGATGCGCCGGGGCAAGAAGCTCCAGTTCGAAAGTCACTCTTTGTTAAATTAAATAACTTGGCTTATTACTTATTTTCTGTATCTTCCAGCCTCTCTCTCTCTCTCCGCTCTCAAGGCGGGAAATACAGTTTCGCGCAACACGAGAGCGGCTCGCTTCACGGGAAATCCGATTTTACGTAACTCGAGCTAGCATCCTTTCTTTCTTTCTTTTTTTTTTATAAATTAACGAAGCTCCCTCTTTCTCTCTCTCTCTCTTTCTCTCCGCGGGAGGTTCGGAAAATTTCTCGCTCGATAATTCATAATCCGAGCGTACGCGTTACGCAACCGTCGATCTTCGTTATAGAAGTCGGCAGACGGCCGTCGCCGGCGCCATTTTTCATTTCCGCCTCGGTGCGGATATTGTGCGCGCCACCGAGGATTCTCTCTCTCGATGAAGAAGAACTCCCGTCCGGGGCTTGACTCCCTCTCCCCCTGTCTCTTCTAACTAACGATAAGTAGAGAGCGAGAGCCGCCGCCGCCGCGCGGCCTTCCCAGTTTCTTTTTGAGACCCCGACGCGGTCGGATCTCTCTCGGGCCGGCGACGATAAATCATACAAGCAAGCGACAAACGTAAAAATAGTGTATTAGGCTTGATAAATAGCGTCAGACACTTCCGATGTGCGTATACGCCCGAGTATCTCGGGCCGTCGACAGTCCCGGCCGCTAAATCTGACGAGAAACGTCGGGCGAAGGAAGAAGTCGAGATTTTCGGATTCCCCGGGCCAAATCTGGCTGCTTCCTCGGGAATGCGACGTTGCCTCGCGAAGCTCTCGACGTTAATTACGGGAAAAAAGGGGTTTTAGCTGCCTCTGCCGAAGTACCAAGTTCAAACGTCGCGTTTGTATCGCGTCTTAATTAAGCGCCAATTTCATAGGCACTTGGCTTTTCGAAATGCGTTTTTGATGCGAGAGAGCCGGGAATCGCTGCGCGGCACGCATGGAATATCAAAGGCTGCCCCGCTGCAGGCAAGCGAGGTTTAACCGCAAAGCGAATCGAGCTTATATCAGTGGCCATCGATGGAAAAAGTTTATTCCGAGCGGAATTATTGGAATCGCCCCCTCTCTTTCTCGCCTTTATTTTTTTGCTCCTCAAAGCGGGAATAACGGGGAGAGAGCGGGTTTTTTTATAATAAATTACCGCGGTTATTCTCTGCGAAAAATCAAATTTCCGTGAAACGCGCGCTCGCGTTTGAAAATAAACAGAGGGCAATTTTCGCGCTTTGCGAACTCGGCCGCGGGGGGGAAAAAGGTAGCCGAAAGAAGAATAAAGTTAGCGCTGATTCAAGTTGGTAGTGACCAAAATACGGCTTTTCAGGGGTCATATTTTAGCGAGATTAGTTTACACAATGAGGTTCGCCCTCCGCATACGCTTTAAACAAGATTCCCCCGTGCAAGCACGCTGTTGCCGCGAGATAACAAAAGCCCGCTCTAGTTCTACAATTCGGCAACTCGTCACGCATGTAAAATAGTCCATCAAGCGGCCCCCGCGTATACCGCGGGCTCACCGTTAATACTCGCGACTTAATTATCTTGTAAAGGGCACTTTTTCACTCTGCGCTTTTGTTCCATATATAAATTTCTCGCTGAGCTTTTAATTAAAAAGTAAATCCCCGCAGAAGCCCCACCGCCGACACTCTGCGCCGAATGAAATATATTATGGAGATTAAATTAATCTGGTTAAACGTTAACAATAACCGCGCGGGAGAAAGATGGAATCGGCGACGATTGTTTGGAAATTCCGTCGACGAAAGCTCTCCGGCCGTATCCGAGGCACAATGATAAAAGGAGGATAGATGAGTTTTGGTAACCCAGATTTCATGCCGAATTGAAGACGCGCGCGCCTTTGTGCAAACGGAAAGAGAGAGAGAGAGAGATAGCATCATTTTCTGTAACCGCGAGTATAATTTTCGGCCGGGTCAAAGCCTTCCGCGAAGCGGTGCCGTCGCGGATGAACAGAGTTAATTTTCGCTTTCTGTATCTCTTTCGCTCTCTGCTGCTCACTCGAAAAGCTCGCTCTCTCTCTCTGCCCGTCCCGGCTGGCTTGGATAAACCCCTGCCTTAATATCTAGCACCGCGAACGATGCCGCCGACTGCTATATGTGTGTGTACTTTCGTACTTAAAACTTGAAATTTGTTGATTCTAACTTCGCATTAGCGCCGCTGACGTTCGCGATGGCGTTGCCGCGTAATCCGACTAAAATGCGACCGTCTGAGCGCCCCGTGTGGAAACGAAAATATTGCGGGGCCCCCCATCCGAGCCAGGCGACAGCTTTTTTTTTCTCTTTTCTTTCTTTAAGAGCCCAAAATTACTCAGTCAGCAATCGCAAACAGCCGAAATGCCAGAGGATAATAAGAAAAATAGGGCTTTGCAATAATCGCGCTTTGGCTCCGCTGTCAAAGAAAGAGGAAGCTCTCGAGCAACAGCCGCGGAAAAGCAAAGTCTCCCCCGGCGGAGATATCGGGTGGCAGGTAAAAGCGAGCCAAACATCCTCCGCGCGTCGGCTACACTCCCCGCCCGGCTTCGAATGGAAGTAAAGCTCTCCGCCGGCTGCACGCGTACGTGCGTCGGGGCTTTATTGGCGCGCGCTCGCGCGGCCGATACTTCCCTAAACTAACCCAAACAGGGTGCTTCGACACGCCGCAAGAAACCATAAACTGCTTTACTTTATAGAACCGCAAGTCAGAGCACCCTTTCCCTCCCCGCGGCTGCAGCTTTCTTCTCCCTCTCTCTCTTTCTCTCCACGGCTTCGTCCCGAATAAAGCTCCTGATATAAGCTAAGCCCGGCTTGTTCACGACACCTCGGGAGTACCGAATTCGCATGCAAATCGGCCGCCCCCCGGGGAGAGAGAGAGAAAAAGGGAAAAACGCTTGCAGCGCCGCGCAGCACTCTTGCGATTGCGTGCTGATAAGCTTGCTGTACGTGCAAATATATACCTCTCTCGCTGCAAATCGGATTAGCAGCGGGGGTGCGTTATACGCGCGGGGGGAGGGACGGATTTTTCGCCGTTTTTAATCGGGCCCTCGATGGATGTACGTCGACGGTTCGTCGAAGCAGCGTTTTTAATAGACCTCCGGCACGTTAATGCGCACAGGGCCCTCGTCCTCCTCCTCCTCCGCGTTTCATCCGATTCCTGGTTCATCAGCCGAATACTGCATATGCAAATGGCTACACACTCGGTCACGTAGACGCGCGCGCGGACAATCGAGAGAGGCGATATAACAGGCAGCTTCGTCGAACTGCCGCAGTCGATACGGCTGGAATTTCGAAAGCTACACGACTGCGGCAGGCGGCCGTAAACGCGGGAAATTACAACTCGAGGTCTCGAAATCTCCGCAATCAAGTGCGGTCGTGCGAACTCGCACTCCGCACCCGCCGCTCCTCCATTATCGACGAGTGTACTTTTTGCATCTCTCGCAGCTGCGCGCCTTCGGCTCCGCGGGGAGGGGAGGGGGGGAGGGGGCATGTAAAACTTGACCTACTACGGATAGCTCTCCTCTATTTTCGATGCACGCGCCGCTTTTTCCATCTATTTATTTTCCACTCGGCGAGCTTTTTGCCAGCCACTCGAACGGAACTTCAATCAGCGTTGCGCATTGTGCACTTTACCGCGACCGGCCAGCCCGCTATAATGTATAGCTCGATTTCCAAGCGAGATCGGCCGAAATCTTAATAGAACGCGGCTCCGCCGCGATTTTCTCCCTCGTCGCGGCAAGTAAACCGTGCGTAATATAAAGCCTTTTTGATTTCGCCCGCTCCTCGCAAGCTCCCAACTTGCGAAGTCGACTGCTCCGCGCTGTAGCAGCAGCGACAGCGCGGCGCAGCCAGCCAGGCAGGCAGGCAGGCTTCGCCCGGCTATACGAGAATGGCTTAAGCCCGCGTTAATTAAGGGAGGCTTTAGTGTGCGCCAACTATAATCATGTACCGGCGGGGTCGCCATGGCGACTACGAGGAGAGAGATTCCTTGAAAATATCGTACCCTCTGATGAGAAAACTAATAGCTCGAGCCGCGGTGCGCGCTCGACTAATTGCGCGTGCAAAGGAAAGAAAATATAATGCGATTACGGGCCGCGCGCAAAGCCCGCTGTAAAAGTGGAACGTCCCCGCGGACGAGGCGAGCCGCGAATCGAAGCGCGAGGAGAGCCCGCGGACAAAAAACGCCCGCGACCAGATGAAATTACCGATATGAAACGCGCCCGAGACAATGACAAAGCGAGAGAGCGGAGCCGCGAGAAGAAGCTGAATAAGAGACTCGGGGGGGAAAGTAAGTTTTTTAGCGCGCTCCATCATTTGTCAGCCGTCGAGCAGAGACAGTTGGCTTCTCTCTCGTCTCGGGCCGCTACAAGACGACGGGGGCTAAACCCAGCTCCCCGGTAAAACATTTGATTAATAAATTGGAGTTTTAGGAGGGCAGAGTGGAGTTTGAGCATCGCTGCCGGCCAGCGGCAGGCTTGAGTACAAGCTCCGGGACTGACGAGCAAGTTAAACTCCTTTCAGCGCAGCCAGCGACTGGCGCGGTGCCCCCTGGCTGCGGGAGAACAGTGGCCCGGGATTAAGGGATGAATACATGTATAGACATTAAACGCTCCGCGCGAGAAGGCCGGAGGAGGGTTTGATTAGCATTCTAAATTGAAGCGTTGCGGTCTCTCTCTCCGCCGATCTACGCAGCCGCGGGTCACCTCCTCTGCTCTGGACTAATTCGGCCCCTCCGATCCCCTTTGGCTTTTCTTCCTCTTCTTTTGAGTAGCTCTCGCTCCTTCCTCGATTGGCGGAGCGTCTTTTCACGAGTCGCCACCTCTCGAAATGTTAATCGAATGCAAAGGAAAAGCACGCTTCGGAGGGTCTACTTTTGAAAAAAGCTTTAATCCGCGGTTGGCTCGGGAGTCGATGAAAATTAAATAGAAATTGCAGAGTGCTGTTTGAAATTTAAAAAAAGAATTTTAATTTTGAAAGATTAATCAGATTGTTATAACTAAAACTCTTGAACCTCTCCGGATAGTTTTTGATTTTCATTTCGCAAAATTTTCCGTTCGTTCACAAAAATATATGAAAAATCATACAGCGAAACAAAGCTTAAAAATTGTTTCGCGAAAATTAATTAAGTATCAGCTTGAAATATTCCCGTTTACGAGCGAATAAAAACATTGATGTCTTTCGGAACGACGAGTAATTTAAATAGCTATTATTACAGTCAATTGGCCCGGTGAGCAATACCGGTACAAGTTATGGTAACGAAGCTTTCCACCGCTTGATACGCTATTGACATTTACAACAGCACTGAATTAATTGTAACTGGGCCTTCGCTGGAATTGATATCGATTTATCATAGAGGTCCGCATTTTCGAGCATCCATCTTCGTTCCGGAGTCTTTTCAGTCTAGGAGGCCACTAATGGCAGCTGTCTCGTGAGCCGCAATAGGTTAGACATTTGCATTAATCGGCTGCCCTTCGTGTAAGTCCTCCCCTCCGCATCTCCGACTACAGTGCAACGCTTCGCTCTCTCTCTCTCTCTCTCAGCCCCGACAGTATATACCCACTTGACCCTAGAGAACCGGCAGCGAGGCCACGGGGGCGGAGGCACAGACACTGCAGCGCGCAATTACGTTCTGTTACGCGTCGTTATATTGCGCGTAAAGTGGCTCGATCATCCTTTAGCGTCGCAACTGCCCCCCGCTCTTGCAAATTGGAATTATTCCAGGGCGCTGCCGAGGCTTGTTACCCCCCCGCGATCGTTTGCTCTCTCTCTCTCGCCGCGGAATACCCCGCACTCTTTCGCTCTCTCGCGGCGCGACCGCCGACTAAATAAACGCTCAGCCCCGGAGAATTATGGAGTTGACGATGGGGCGGGCCAAACTTTCCGACTGAAGTGCTGAAATTCTTCTTGGAAAATTTACCGAATCACTGACTCTCCGTTATTCATTCGCATTCGCCAGGAGCCGACTGTTTCCTAAGATAACGATGCAATTATAGTATCCAGTTCTTGAGAGTGCGTTGTTTCGCAACTTGGCAGAAGTTAATTATTCAACCCGAGGCTATATAAATTGCCAGTAAGAGAGAGAGAGAGAGAGAGAGAGAAAGAGAGCCGCGCTAAATCTACGAAATGAAAGATAAAAATGGAATGAATAACAGACTACCGGCGGAAAAAAGGGAAAATGAAAGAGCGGAAAGTAATACAAAAACAACGTATAAAAGAAAATTCTGCTATAAATAAGAGACACTGAAATAATTACTTGGGCGGAAAAAAAATAAAAATGCATAAGACTCAATCATAAAAGAGCTATTTTAATCCATGTTAACTGGATCCAATTTTTCAGCCGATTATAACCGAACGAAACCCGGTGGATTAATGCACAAGCAGACCGGGTTACATTATCATTTTGATTGTGCAACTGATCAGAGTTAATGATGTATTTGCTAAAGCTCATTCAAATATCAGCAGCATTCAATTTCATTTGTGCATTAAAGGAAAAATGAACAATAAATTTTACGTTGACGCAATACACATGACGCTGATATGATTATTGTCAATGAAATATTGCCGTAAATGATAATAAATAAGCCGATTTTTCTGCACTTCTCAATAACGTTCGGTAAGAATTATTATCAATCTGCTTTCCATAACGCGGTTTCGATCACCCATTTGCCCTGAAACTGACTCCGCGTCAATGAAACTCAAAAACGCACGAGCAGTCGTCTGCACAGTAGGATAAATTAAACACAAACGCTTAGAACCATTGCTGCGTCAATATCGGAACCGTTCGTGCATTGATCTCGGGGAGACGGCCCGCGTGTGCAGGTATTCCGCCTGTACAGTCGGCTGAATGGACGTCTCCGCGAAATCGAGCCAAAGGGAGAAAGGCAACAAGCCGAGTGCGGCTACAAGGCAAGAGGGGACCGCGCCGCGCCGTTGAATTTATACGCGCGGCCGAGACTGAGGGATTAGGGCTTCGGCGCAGCTGCGCACAGCCCGGGGCCGGACATCGGCATTCCAGAATCCTCGGGCGAGAGAGAGAGAGAGAGGAGCCTTTCGCGACGTCGCTTTGCGCACACACACAATCGTATATACATATAGCTGCGACGAGCGGCGCAAGCGGGGAGATGGATCGAGCGCTTCCTAGGACGCAACGCGCGCCTCGGACACCTTGATGTACGACTCGCGTGCATTCATCGCGCCGGCCGAGAACCTCGCTCGTGTACATTATATATACACGCGAGCGGCGAGTGCGTTAATCTCGGCGCGGCGCGGCCCGATAAAAGCGCGGACGTGCAGATAGGATTTCGGGCAAAAAGCGCGAGCGCGTTATAGGCGCAGGCGGCGACGACGGAGGCCCGAGGAAAAATCCGCGCTTCTTGCGCTCCGCGAGGCCGAGAGGAGCGACGAAGGCCCGTGGCAGCTTAGCGGCCCCCGGCCGTAAATAAAGCTCTCGGCTTTGAGGATCAACGAGGCGGCGGATCGAAATTCAGAAGAGTTTCCGGTGCGGCTGGCAGGCAGCAGCCAGTGGCTGCGGCGGTGCACCGCAGGCTGCTGCCGACGTGCCTCGGACACATTTGATATACGATCGGCGCATGCAACGCGCCGCCTACGTCGTCGTCGTCGACGTCGTTACCGTTACGCTCTATAGATTGGCAAAGGTAGGCCCGGGCGCGCCTTTACAATGGAGCGCGTAATCAACGGCCAGCTCTCCGGCGAAAGTGAGTAGCGCCAAAAGCCGGAGGAGCCTTTAATATACGAAATTCTCTCGCTATCGCGAGATATCGGCCGCGCGAGCTTCCTTAAACAGTAAGGCCGAACGAGTGGAAGCCCGGCGCTGGATGCCTGCTTGTAAACTGGGGCTGCTCTCCGTAGTTTCGAGAATCCAGGCAATTTGGTGGCTCTCGGGGGCTGTCCGTCGAGAGAAGCGGCCGTCGATGCCATCGCGCAGCTCGGCGCGGCCGCCGATATCAGCGTAATTGATCTCTCTCTCGCTCTCCTATACCCGAAGCACAGCGAAATTCCCTTGTACGCCACTCGCGCCTGACCAGATGCTGTTTTCGCCGGAAAAGACGAGTAGCTGATGCAAGGTGGCCGCGCGCTTTAACCGTATTACCGCGAGCCAAGGATGAAATTCCCCTCTCTGCCGGGCTAACGAAGTAAAATTGATGCTTCAGGTGTAGTCTTACATTGGCTGCTACGTGTGCGGCTGAGCCTCTCCCCCCGCCCTCTAATACGTACAATTTCGTGACGAGCGAAAGAGCCGGGGATCGGGTAATTACATTCCAGTTCAATTCCTCGAGGAGATTGGCCGAAAAGAAATTTGCGTTATCGAGGGAGGGGGAGAGCTGCTTCCCTCCGCCGCGAGGAGGAGGAGGAGGAAGGAGTTTCGTTATCTCGAGTTACGTCAGCTTTCGTTATCTACCGAAGTGCTGCCGGCGAGGGAGAGAAATTTCATTCCGAGGCGCTCTCGCAGCCGAGCGGAGAGCGAGGAGGAGGAGCGGCGGCAGCTTTTTTTTTTTCCTTTCCCTCTGGCCTTTCTCTGTCTTCGGGTCCGAGGAAGTCGCCAAGAGCGCTGTGCGAGGCAGCTCCCCGACGCCGCCGCCGCCGCCGCCGCGCGCGCAAACACGGATCGCGCGAAACGTGCCTCGCGCCCGGCTTGCTTTTCCATGCAAGAGGAACGTGGCCTGGATTCGTTATTTTGCGGGGATGCGCCCTCGAGAGCTACCGGAGATACACACGCGACCTTTATTTCACCCGGAGTAAACTTTAATTTTTCTTAATCACGTCGGTGGTTTACGGGACCGTTGAGTCACGCGATGGGGCGCTTTACCTGCCGACTCAATTTTTTCTTTTTTTTCTTTTTTTTCGAAAACTGATGCTTGAATCTGCTGTTTTGAGGGGTTCTTTCCCTGCTGCGGGAGACGTGTAGTGCATGATTTTCGAGAAAAGCACGTTGAATTGGGTCAAAGTTTTTTCGAAAAAATTTCCCCTTCTGCTGAACGCGCTAAAAGGCCCTATTTCCCCCCGGAAGGATTCTCTTTTTAACGCAGTGCTCCGCATCAACTTTAGTAAACAGGAGTCTCGTTGTAAAATAATTGCACCTGCATGCATTGTATTCATTTTAAATTCCGCAAACGGCATATGGAATAATTACGTAATGCACGTAAAATGTACGATGGATGCAAAGATAATATTACATTAGTACGACGCTCGAGATTGTAATTTATTCTAATTGTACCAGGAAAAAAAGCGTCAAGTGAAGAAATATAATGAGCCACTTGTTTAAAAAAAAAAAGAAAAAAAGACACCGAGCTGGGTAATCCGTATTTAATTGAAGCGGTGGGATATAACGCTTGCAGTGCGTATAATAATTAATCGAGGCACGCGTCAATCTGAAATTGCCGTCCTCTTCGCCCGAGGCCACTTTCTTTCAGGCGGGTCCCTTTATGTGTTCGGTTACCATGTCCCGCCTCGAATTACACTCTGCACTGACAGTACGGCCTTCGGGATTATTCGCTCTCTCTCTCTCTCTCTCTCTCTCTCTCTCTCTCTCTCTCTCTCTCTCTCTCTCTCTCTCTCTCTCTCTCTCTCTCTGCATGATTTAGCGCCCCCGAAAACGCGAGGCCTTGTAATTTCACGTTCGAGTTGTCGACGCGGGGGCCGAAAGCCCGAAAATTGGATTTTTTAACCCTCCCCCCGGCTCTCCCCCGATATATAACTTAATCCCGCGGGGGGAGAGCCAGAAAAAGAGGCTCTAACCGTCTAGACGCCGCCGCCGCCGCCGCTGGATTGTGCAATTATTCGATTAAGATTAAAAACTGCTGAAGAGCCTCGGCGCCCGGGCTAATGAAGCTTTTATCGCGAGAGTGAAGCGAGAGCACTCGGCGGCGGTGTGTACACATAGTTTTCGAGAGATGAGACGCGCAAAAACCTTTAAGCGGGACCGAGTTAATTACGTATAATCATCGCGAAATCAAAGCGGACAAACAAACCGACGAAAAAAAAAAAGATGAAGTGCAAAGCGCGCGGGAATAGCGTTAAAGCATCGCGCCGACTCTTCGCACGAATTTGCAAACGAAGCGGTAATTCCGCGGAGGAGACGTTAATTTTAATCGCGAGCAGCCGCACTCGCGCGCTCCCCCTCTTCCGCCAGGCTTAATCCCACCCTTGAAATGATTATTAACAGGCCCGGGGTCTTAACAAAGGAGCGAAGGAGCGGAGGGAGTCGCGTAAGGGGGGTGCAACGATGAAAAATCGGCTCTCGCCCGAAAAGAAGAACCGAGTCGAGTTCTTTCATTTGCTTCTAATTGAATTTACTGCTTCTTTTCATGTCGAGGGCTCCGCGCCAGACTCGAGATTAATCTCGATCTGGTATTGGTCTCGTCGCCTCGAGTTTCAAGGCGACGCGAGGATGAGCCACATTTTTTTAGAGACCCAATTGAACTTTTGGAATATTAGCCGTTGATGGACGGGAGTCATCGAGACAACGCTTAGGGGTCGGGTGGAAGCTCGCTTAATCGCACTTTCCTGAATTGGCATTAAACATAAAAAAAAAAGCAATTTCCTTAATACGTCAAAAGTAATTGTTATCGAGGAGGAGAATCACTCTTTGCTCTCGTTGAAATTAGATCCTATTAAGCGAGAGCTCCTTTTTCGCCTCGAGTTTATAATATAATCATTAAAATGGAATTGGTAAAATGAATATGAAAGCTGATAGTACTTTAATGCATTTTGATGAAACCATCCGAAACACATCAAGATATATTCATCTCCCTTTTCATATTAATTCTCCCTCGCTTTCCATACTTGATCCACGTAAGACCGAACAAAAGGGGACGCGAGAGCGAAGGTATATCCGTCAGAAAATCCTGGGACTTCGCTACGAAACGCGCTAACGTGTCTTTATAATTTCCTATAGCCGCCTGCCTCGCAGTTTATATATTATGCTAACGTTGGCAAAACGCGGGCTCCTTCTCGTGCGGCAAGACGGAGACTGACAGAACGAGGATGACTCGCGTGTTTTCGAGCTCTTCAAATGACGGACAGATTATTATGCGGAGAAAGCCTTGAGGAACGGGCCATTGTTTATACGGAAACGCGTAGAAGTGGTTTTTCATTTATAAATTTGCATGATATAATTCAAAATTGCAGGCCAAATTCTAGATTGCGTTTCTCGATGCAGGGGCGATGTTGCGCATCCTCTCTCTCTCTCTTTATGCAGGATTCCGTTTATCTGTCTCGAGAGCGGAGATAGAACGGCGAGTCCAATAGAAGGGAAAGGGAAGCCTGGCGTCTTAGCTCTTGGCTTATCGTGCCGAGCAGAGCCAAGACGTCCTCCGGAGCTCCCCGCTAATACAGCATCTGATAGAGAGAGAGGGAGAAACTTTTGTCATTGCGACTGTCGTTTATGATTTCCAAGACGTTCCCTCATAAGAAAGTTCTTATCGGGCCCCGGGCTTGGGCAAGAATGCGCTTCCGCGCTTATTTTTAAGCCGCGCGATAAGGGGGCCGAAGGGTTCGGCGTGCGTGAGTAAAAGTCGTAACGAGAGAAACGTATCGGCGCAAACTTTCCGGCTACACCTTAACGATCCTGTGCTCTCTCTCATCTCCCTGGAAAAGATCTCTTCCGGGGAGGGCGCACAAGATACGCAAGTGCACGCAAGGAAGGGGGGGAAACTGAGTGATTTCCGAAATTAGTTTCGTTAACGTCTCGATGCTTGGCTCGGCGCCTGCCAACTTTGCAGCTTCGTTAAATCGAGGCTGGCTCCGAGATCTCCCCGCGCTCTCCGCCTCTCGGCCGGAGTTTTAAGAAAAAAACCCCAGTCGAAACAAAGCGCCGCTCTTCTCTCCTTCATAAGCGAATTTTTTCCTTACCCTTAATTGGAAGCACTCTCGGTACACTTCATTTCGGTTGTTAGGCCCTCGAAAAGTATATCGCACGCAGCGCTCTACGTGCCTTTTTCTTCTCGAGGTTATTTTTCATGCGCTTTTGCTTCGCCTGGGCTAATTTTTATTGAGAAACTTTTTTAAAAAACTATAATTTCGGAAGTCGCGATAATTTTGTCGGAATTCGGATTGTGCGACAGACCGGAATTTCTGACCTACTCGAATTATAAAAGTTGAATAAATTTTATTTGAAATACTTCGTATAAAGTTTTCCTGTAAACGTATATAAAAAGTTTGGAGAGCGTATTTCGTGTCATAGAAGTGTGTCACGTGTACAAATTTAAGACAGAAATTTTCGAGCTTTTTACATGTAAATTCTCAAGCTCTCCCAAAGAAAGTTTTTAACAAAAAGCTTGTAATTATAAAGTCAGCACATTAATTTTAATTGCTGCCTTACTCAATAAGCTGAATGTAAAACGCGGCTAAATTGGATTTCCGTTAACGAGAGCGTCAATTTCCTTCTCGAAGCTTCCTAATGAATGCCCCGCGAACGCATCCGACAAAAGTACAAGAAAACACTCCGCCGCCTGGTATATAATAGAAACAAATTCAAGCAGCGAAGCGCTCCTATATATAAAAAAAAAATGCAGCCAGACGCTAATAAAAGTAAAGAGGGAAGAGACAAAAGTGGAATTATTAACTGGAAGGCGCAGAGATCGCGGTAATAAACGACACGTAAATTCGCGCCCTCTTGGAGCCTCGAGTGGGATGAAATAATAAAGGGAGAGAGAGCTAATTAAAGGTAGCGGGACGGGGAAAACAAAGCGCGCGGGAGGCGCACAGACGGATATTCGGACCTGCGAATAATTGATCCGCGAGAGAGGAAGAGCCGGCCACTCGACTTTCATCGGATGTAAATGAAAAAGAGTCTCGAAAGCTATATCACTGTCTGGGACTTATGCAGTCACTCGAATTAAACGCCAGACAGCGCCGAGAGGGGGAAGAGAGAGAGCGGAGAGTAGTTTCGCAGCTGATTATCGGACAAGATAGCGGGGGCTAAAAAAGTGTATACGGAGCTGCGAAATAAGTCAAGGCGAGTGGAAAGCCCGGTTTAGTGTATGTAACTTGGTAAGTGGAGGCACTCTCACGGCCGCTGGCTTGGCAGTCCTCCAGATTCCCGCACGCGGCCATCTTCCTTTTTCTCTTCTCTATTTCACTCGCTCCCCCCGCAGACACGAGTCTCGTCCCGCTCGTCCCCGTCCGATTCCAGTGCAATCCCGAGCCTTTTTACAGGCCTCCAGACCATTTGGCCATCGAAAAATCCGAGCGAGCGAACTCTCGTGATTGGCCGCGGCCCTGCCAGCTATGTACGTACATATATATATACGCGCGCCGGGGAAAAAATGCGATTATAGCTTCGTTTCCTCGAGATATCAAAAATAACTCGGGGAGTGGAAAGGGGAGAGAGAGAGGGGAGGGCAAATGAAATTAGACGCATTGGCAGCGGGCAAGAAAGCCGGCGTACTTTGTAAGGCAAATGAGGCTGGAGGCAATTTGGGAAAAACTCGTTAAACTACTTTGCCGTATATCCGTTCGTTTACGTATCGCGCATAAAAAGCGCTCGCGCGGCCAATAGCCTTATCCCCCTCGGCTTTTCCGATTCGCCGTCGGGGAACTGGAAAATCCAAAGAAACTCGTGAATTCCGTCCGTTTAAGGGTTCGGGCGGGGGCCGCCGAAGCCGCCGTCGCCGCCGCCGCTCGAAAATCGCGAATCTCCCGGGGAAGTAAGGGGAGCTAAGTTCTCCGTCCGTATAGAATGCCGTATGTGTTTAGCGGCGCAATGCAGTATTCTGCAGCTGGGCCGGCGCCGAACTCGAGAGCGAACTTTGATACGAGTCTCGGACGAGGCGAGCCGGAGAGAGAGAGAGAGAGAGAGACAAGTTACATAGCAAGCAACGACTCGGATAATGCAAGTCGTGTGTATAAGCCGCTCTCTCCCTCCCGCGTTAAATCTCGTTTTACAGAGGGGCGGCCCTTTGCACGTCCCCCCCGATGAATTCAACGCTGATCTCCGGCGTTTGACTCGCGCACTGGCGGCCTCAAAGACTCCGTTCATTATCCAGGGATCGTTCCTCCCGACCGCGGGGAATATATCGGCATCCGCTCGTTCGTAACTTTTTGCGCCCGCAGCCCTTTTGCCGCGGCTTCCTTTTATTTCGGCTGCTTTCTCTACTCTCTCCTCGGAAATAAATTCAATTTCACGCGCGAAACGCAAGGTAAAAAGCACTGCCGAGAGAGAAAGAGAGAGAGAGCGCTGGAGGCTGGAGGAAAGTTGAATAACAGCAAGGCAGGAAGGAAGGACGGGAGAGCTTGGAAGATTCAGCGGCTGTAACCGACACGAGCCTTTCTCCCTCTAGCCGGGGGTATAACAATCGACGCGGGGTGCCGAACGAGCGTCCGGAGAATTTTCAGCGGGAGAGAGAGAGAGAGGGAGCTCCTTCCCTCTCCGACAGGAAAATCCAGCCCCGAGTGCTTGGCACACCGCGCGGACCGAGCTGACACTAACGACGCTTCGAACGGCCGAATTTTCGCGAATAAATCAACGGCCCCGCGCGAACCTCCCTCCCTCTCTCTCTCTCTCTGTTTTACAAATGCTTCTTCCTCCGGTCCTACGTATCCGCTCTGCTTTTTTCGCCAAGCTCCGCTGTACGGCGCAAAAAGCACTTTTTGCCGCATACCGGAGGATCGAACCCGGCTGTCTCTTTATTTGACAATGTCGTTGATCACGAAACTTATCGCGCCACCAAGCCCAGACATCAGTTACCCGCTCGACCGTTTTTTATTACCCATTTTTTTGCTCCCCCGCCAGCTCTCTCTCTCTCCTCCATCACCTCTAATTCTCCGATTCTCGCTTTTTAATCAAATGTAGGTCGCGCCCAACTGTATATTCGTATTGTTCGCGCGGCTCCGCGCTACAGGCCGGTATAATAAACATTATAATTTATCCATCGAAAAAGCATGTTCGTAAAATTTACGAGCCGCATTTTATAAAAAAAAAAAGGAAAAAATAACGCTAAAAGCTTTATTACATTTTACCTGCGGGCAAATTGACAGCGTGGAAGCGTATGTTTTTGAAAACCTGTTAAATATATCCCTTTTGATGGGGTATAGCGAAGATTTCGATTACCCGTACCCCCGCGGACACACAGTTCGATTTCGCTTAAAAAAGCTTTTTCGCTCGAAATCAACTCGTCGTTAACGTTCGGCGTTCATTTTTTTTCACTTTGCCCGCGCGCGCGCGCCGAGCTGAAAAGAAAGGGCAGAGAGTAACGCTCTCGCGCGGGAGCCGCCGCCGCAGCCCATAAAAGCTTCTTCGCACACGCGCCCCGCGCGATCAATGGGGCAAAAGGGCCCCGTTAAAAAAGTGCGGAAAGCTTCGGCGAGAGAGCTGCCATTAATAAAAACACATCAGCGAGCATCGCCCCGCGGCAATAACAGCCGCCTTATTGCACAATCCCTGCCCGAGCTGCCGTCGGACTGCGACTGGCTCGCTTCCAGCCGCGGCAGACGCGGCGAGAAGAGAACAAAAAAAAAAGTGAAAGAGCTCCATATTGCTTTCATTTGCGGAGGAGGGCGAGAGCGAGAGTTGATTCGCCCCCTGCCCGAGCAAAAAGGAAGCGCGAGAAAAGCTTCGGCCGCCCGGAAGACAAGCCCTGGGCGGACGGCGACGGATCGCTCGGGCCATTTTCCGGGAAAGGCCAGAGAGGAGGCCGGCCATTAGCATGTAGGCGACGTGCCTCGAGATGGCACCCGACCCTCCCCCCGACGGGGTTTTGATTTAGCGCGGCTACGGCGGCATCGGCCCGCCCTTCTCTGCATCCTAATTACTTCATTTGGGAGCCTCGGGCCTTTACTCGCCGTGGGCTGGCTACCCTCGAATCTTAAAGAATAATAATAAGCCCGCCGAAAACCGACGCACCCGAAAAAGTAGCCCCGATAAGCGGCCTGCGCGACCGGGATGTGACGGCGGGAACTGGCGATAATAACGATCCTTTGTGCGCTCGGGCGAGAGAGCGGAGCGGTAATTATTAACGAGGGATAAGGCGAGAGAAAAAAAGGCGCGAGAGAGCAAATATAATTGCGCGGAAGCGAATAAACACGACGGCAGCGGGGGGTGCGCGGGAGCGGGAGAGAGTGGAAAAAGGAGGCCGTATAAAGAGGTGTCGAGTCGGTGCGCGACGATGCGAAGCCAGCCGGAGAGAAAGAAGACAATGCCGCGGGCTTTATATGGCCGTGAGCGAGTTACACGCGCGACGGAACGGGACAGAGTGGAGGGGGAGGGAAAATGACTTTCATAAATCTCTGTCGTAAAAAGAGGATTTATTCGGGGGTGGGCCCGGCCTCGATCCCCTTTCCATTGAGGCGGACGAGGTTTCTCTCTCTCTCTCCTTCTCTCTCCGAGAGGGAAGGAGAAAATACGGCCGGCAGTGCGAATGGAGTCGCGGAATGCCTCGTTAGAGTCGCGATAAAGCGTTTACTCGTCCGGCGCTGCTGTCACTTCCGGTAATCGCTTAGCCCTCGCTTTTTCCAGCTATTCTTTTTGCTCCTAATCGCGCGAATCCTTCCGGCGGTCCTCGCGCCGTCGCCCGGAAAAATGAATATTTCCGGAGTGGGGCCGAAAGGGCTGCGAGCCGAGAAAGAGAGAGAGAGAGAGAGAGAGCCTCCTTGAAAGGAGCGCCCCGTCCGGCGACCCGTTCAATTGTTTTCGCTTCCGCTCCGAGTAGGGGAGCAGATATCATCTGGGATTCCTCCTGCAAAACGGGCTTTCGATATTGCGCTTATCCTTTTATCATCTGAGAAACTAATTGAAAGTAAAGCGGGGCGCGAGGGAGACTGCAGCGGGGAGCTGATTGAACGGAGGTTGCTGCCAGCCTTCGGGCTGCGAATCTGAGCTCCGGGACTGAAAGTCGGCTCGGTCGGGGTATAGGTATAGGTGTGCGCGCGCGCGCGCTTGCCGCTTCATTAACGGCAATTTATCACCTCGTCGTTGCGGCAATGGTAACAGCGTCCCGCCATTAACCCTTGCAAGGTCGTTAGGTTGCGGTTTGACATGAGAACACAGCCATAACAGCGTTCGGTTATGGTCTCGTTCGCGCATGCAGCCGAAGCCGAAGCAAGAGACGGTAAGAGCTCACCATTAGGCTTGTCCCCCCCGGCAAGCAGCTCCGCCGAGGCTTCCTGTTTAGGATGCCGTTATCAAGACGCTTACTCGCCGTTATCTATATTCAAGCCTTCGGCAGCGGGTATACTTCAGCCGAATGTCCCGCGCCGGCGAATCTCCTCTTACGCAAGCCTCCGAATTAATAATATTCATGGGGCCGCCGCCGGCGGCGCCCGTTTGTTAGCTTGCCTGCGAGGCCGCGCGAGAGAGGCTTACGCGTCTGCGCGCCGTCGTGTCTCTTTTCACTTGGGTTTTCAATGGACGCGCGCGGCCTGTGTTATTTTTCCTGAAAAAGTTGCTTCTGCGCCGAGCGAGTCGAGCTTCAAAATTCAGTTTGATAAATATATAATTGAGGAAAGGCGCGCTGCTGCCCGCAAGATAACGTCTTCTTTACAGCGTCGGCTGGGCTTTGCTCCTTCTGTTTGAAGTGGCGCTCGAAAGTTTTTTTGAAACTCGAGCTTTTAAAAGTTGCTGCCTAACTAGAAATAAGGTATCGTCGCTGGTAGTCCGACTGTTTTAGAGCGCGCTGCAAGTATCGGAAAGCTTTCGGACAATAGGACTTGCCGGAAATAAAGCGCGGCCAAAGTTTCTCCGAAACATGTTCTAAATTAGCGATGTAAATGATTCGAAATCACTTAGCGAAAACAAGATAACCCCGCTCCCCCCCCCCCCCCTCCGCTCCCGGCCGCAAAAAGTTTTTAATTAAAATCGAATCACAGCCCCGCGCCGCAATGAAATGCACTTAATCGAGCAGAAGTGAGTAGCAAAGCAATTACGCGCCGCTCATACTGAGGGAGAGACCGGAGAGCCGGGAAGGCGAGAAAATTACATTTCTTATTCGAGCAGACGAGTCGCTATCTTAATCCCTGTCGCGCGAGGGTTACTCGCCGTACATAAGCCACGAATTAGCGCCCTTCCCCGACTAAAGCCGGCTCGATCAATAACTTTAATAGTCCCCATTCGAACGGACGGATTAAGCCGGCGGGCGCGCGATTGAAACGGCGGCCTCGGACGATCCACTGAGTCACACGATGTACAAAGCCCTGTCCGATGCAAATTTTCAACTCCCCCGCAGCAGTAGCAGCAGCAGCAGCTCGCTCTTTCTCCGTCCTCCGCCCCCGCTGGCTGACGATTACCGCGAGATGAATTACCCCTTAACAAGCTGATTAAAGCCGCCAAAGTAAGCCTCGCGCCGCGGCTAATTTACGCGACGGACATTCGCAAAATTCAATTCCCAAGCTCTCGCTACAGCCGAGAGCTCCGCGCTAGAAATCCGTTAATGTTCCCGCGCTTTAATGCCGCTTCGGACCGAAACACAAGTAATACGGGCTGCAATTACGCCTACCGGCGCGACACTTGGCGCAAAAACCCCGGTGCCTGCATGTACAGCCGCGCAAAGCCGCCGCGCTTCGTCGGGCCATTGTACGCCGATAAAATATGCAGCGATATACATTTCGGAGCGAGCTAACAATGGGCCGGCAACAATAACGTATATTGACTCGTCAAATTCCTCGGCATATAAATATACATTTACTCCCTGTCCCTGAAAGCCAAAGCGGGGAGTCAGCGTTCCAAGTACGACAAAATGTAATGACTCTCGAGAGCGCGCGACCCTTCCAGCGTTTGTATTTTATTAAATTTTTCGATTCGCCCCGCTGGAAATTTGCGCCAACGACTTTGGCGTTCGGTTTTAAACAAAATCTAAACAACGACTCCCACGCATCGGTCAAATTTTCGAGCTGCATCGAGCTTTGTTCTCGTCCGCATTGCGCTCTCGTTTATTATTTAGAAACAACAATTCGGAAAAAAATAATTGGCCGTTAGCGAGGCGATCGAAATGCTTTAGCGGAAATAGAATGATCATCACTTTCCAGCTGTTCTTCAGCCGCGATAATCCGCGCGCGGGAATTCGAAAATATTTCGAGAACACAAAAAGCCGGGGCTCGAGGGCTATTGAATTTTGATTGAATGTTTAACTTGAGCGTCCGTAAGACTCTGATCTCCTCGGCAAACAATGGGGCCCAGTTTAAAGGTACACCTCGAAACATAACGAGGACCGAGGAACAAAGGGGGAGAGGCCAAGAACGAATTTTCGGCTGAAATTCGTGAAACAGGAGCCATGCGAGGCGTGTACTTTGGCCCCCGGCGACAAAACGTCCCCCTTTTATTTGTCAGTTTTATCCAAGTACAGCCCTTTCTGCGTCTTCCGCGGGTAGGTTCAGCTAAACCGCCCTCTCTCTCTCTCTTTTCCTTTCTCAAGAACGATCAAAGTTTCGTCGACATCGGGGGCGGATAGACGAGAGAGAGAGAGAGAGAGAGAGAGAGAGAGAGAGAGAGAGAGAGAGAGAGAGAGAGAGAGAGAGAGAGAGAGAGAGAAGGGTAAGGTCGAGTGGGAAGCAAAGGGCGTCGGGGACGAAAAGCAGTTATAGCTTAAAAGCTCGCTTAGAGGAGCTTTTGTAAGTTTCCATGCAGGAAATTGCTTGGGAAAAGCTCCGACAGCTTTACGAGCGTTCTTCGCTGGGGTATATATATACCTATATATGTACGGGAGGGGGAGGAGGGTGCGAGGGCCCGCTCTAATTGAAATGTTCTTTGCCGCGACTTACATGGATAAGATATAACCGATAATCGAGCGAGATCCCAAGGTAAGGGCACGACGCGCGCGTTCCTTCGCGCGCGAAGCTGCGTAATTTAAGTTTCTTCGGCTCTGCCGGTGGCGCTGTGTACAGTTCGAGCAAAGTTGCCTCTCCCGCCGAATTAATCCGTGTGTAGCTGATGGGATTGCAAGATTACGAGAGAGAGAGAGAGAGAGAGAGAGAGAGAGAGAGAGAGAGCGCGGCCTCTCACCGAAATGAACATCCGAGTTCCGCGACGCGGCTCCTAATGCTCGCCCACTGAAATCATACCTCCTTGACTTCTTGCCCTCCTAACTCTTTACGTCCCATCAACGCTCCAGCTGATCGCACCGATTTATGGCACAATATCGCGCGGCCGCGCTTCCAACGATATCGGCCCAGGTAACACTGGCCGACTTTCCCCGTGAGTGAAGCGTTTCAATCTCGCTGAGAGGAAACTTTCTTCCCTCGGAGTGCTCGCGCCGACGGTGAATAATACATGCCGGGCCAAGAGTCGGTCTAAATCAAAAGCTGACGTACGAGGCCGCGGGCTTTGACTTGGCTCGCTTCAATATTTAATTAAGAAGATGAATTCTTTTCGACGTCGAATTAAAGTAAGCGGTTTTTCAGCTTCCGAGCCGCAAAAGCCCGCGACCGAGCCTTTGACCGGCCGACTCCATAATCGTCCCTTTGTACCTCCTCATTATTAATTTAGCTAATTCACCTCCCGAACTCGCGAGCTCTCTCGGCTCTCTCGTTGGCAGACAAGCGCGAGAATCCGTTTTTCCATAACTCCGGCGGAGGAAGGAAGGAAAAGGAGTGCACTTGAACGAATCGCTGCACTCACGAAATTGCCTGTACAAATGATCCCCCCCCCCCCGCCGGCCCGGGCTTTTCAGGAAATTAAAAATGCCCGCACTGTCCCGGATATGCCCTTATTTAATACAGCTGTACGTCGGAGGCCTTAATAAAATATTGGCAGCGGCTGCGCGGAACCTCCGAGACCGTAAGAATCCTTGCCGGATTCCCGAACGTGAACTGCCTACCCGCTCTCTCTCGAAATATTTTCAAAAATATTCGGAACGACTTACGATCGCTGCCGGCCACCAAGTGCGGAACGGATATCGGCTTCGGATACTCACCTGCAACAGAAAAATGAAATTTCGCTTTTTTAAAATCGGGCGGGAATCGGACATTGCACATTGGATCGCGATTTAAAACTAATAAGCCGTCTTCGAATAAGCTCTTTAACCGCGAGGATCATATAATTTCTCGCCTTCTTTGAACGGGGGAAATGGAAGGTAAAGATCATTGTCAGAGTTAATTAAAAAATTTCCGGGAACTTTTATCCTTTATATATATACCTCGGAATTTCGGTTGAAGTTGAGCGAAAAAAGTAGTTCCCTCTTTTCCTCGGGAGGGGAAAAAAAACAAAGCGAAAAAGATCTGTGTCAACGAGCCGAGCAGTTTAAGTATGATATTCCCGCGTCTAATTGTCAAACAAGTGACTGAACCAGAAGGACATTGGCTCGTTTGGGAAATTGAAAAAAGGAAGTGGAAAATGGGAGAGAGGAGAAGAAGCGCGAGCAAAAGCAGAAAAAAAAGCAGCCAAGAGGAGCCCGGGAAAAAGAGAGTAGGAAGGCAAAAGGGAGAGAAGGAGAAATCAGCGGCGCAGACAAGCAGCGAACCGGGGTAAAAAGTGACGGAACGAAGTGAATATTGGCTATCTCCGAGCTGCGACGTCATTAAAACTTTTAGATTGCGTAAGAATGGCTTTTTCTATCCCTCGCAGCCGCTCTCTCTCTCTCGGCCGCTGCCCTCCTCTCATTCTTTCGCTCGCTTATTTCGCTCATTGCGAAAGAGCGGCGGCGGCGACGCCGGAGCAAACTATACCGCTCCTCCGTCCGCGCAAAAAATTCTCTCGTCCGTCAAACCGGTGGATAATTACCGGACTTAATGATAAATTAACAAAAAGAAAAGAGTCTCGCGCTTTGTTGAAGGAGAAATAGAACCGAGTTTTCTTCCGCGGCGATATCAGTGCCGTCGCCGACGATACGGGCATAGTATTATTACCTCCCCATCGGGAATTTTAATAAGCTCAGCAGTATTCCTCGTTAAAATCCGAAACCGAGGCTTGTAATTCAAGCCGGAAATCGTCCTTCTTCCCAAAGTTTCCTTAACGATATAATGTGCGAGTAATAACAATAACTGCCGATCGCTCATCGCGGGGACAAATTGAATCGATTGCTTGATGCGGGGCTCAAAGCTCCTTACGAGTAACGATCCCCGGCGAAAGAGAGCTGGAGCGTAAAAGGGAACGCGGCCAAGGTAATGCGCCTTGTTATCATTTTCTTTTAATGAGAGGCGAAGGCAAAAAAGAACTCAAGCTGCTTTTCTCTCGCACAATGCTCGTAAGAGCAGCGCGCCCGGTTTATACGTGTATACCTGCGGCGGAGGCGGCGGTCTCCCATTCGACGCGCGACAGAGAGACGCGCGTACAAGATCCCCCTTACGGCTCGGTGCGGCGGGAAAAAAAGCTGGCTGCATACGCACCGACGTACAATGGCTCTCTCTCTCTCTCTCTACTCGCGCTAATACGGCGAACTCGCGCCCCGGGGGCCGAAACAGCCCCGGATATTAGTTGGGCCTACTGCGCACAAAGGAAACGACGCCTCCAGGAATTTTTGCTCTGCGCGCACCTCGAAAAATTGGAAATTTCGACATCCATTCACTCGTTCGAAAGAGTATATATTCCGGCTGCGCGCCCGGGAAAGCGCGGCAAAAACCGAGCGGCGAGTAATAATGGTGGGCGTTGTGCGTTAATAATAAAGCCTTTTTTCTGGCGAAAGCCGGCTCTTGTGACGGAGAATTTGTTATTTTTGTATTGCAAACGATCGTTTTAACCGATTCCGCGATTATGCGACGCCGGAAAATGGCTCTGTAACGTATTCGCAGTCATTAAACTATGCGTAATACTATCGCTTATGGCGTTCGAAATGCGAGCGAGATAATCCACTTGTTTAATTTAATCAAGCGTAAAATCGGTTAAAAATTCAGGTGTCGTTATTTAACGTTAGCTTTATACTTATTTAGAAAATAAACATATCGCCGGAGATTACAAAGATAATTTAGTGCCGAACGTTTAACTACTAATATGCACAGCAAATACAAGTTTATATAAGTTTAAATTACACAACTCGCATTATACACACACAAACACGCGCCCCCGCTGGCTGTATACGTGAATAAATAACACTGGCAATTTTAGCTGTTACACTCATTTAAAGTTTATAGTTTCATTAGTTGAATATACAGCGACCGTAACGCAATTGCATTTTTTATTTGGCCAACTTTTCAATTCAAAAGGTTTGACACCAGGTCGTAAGGGGGCAGCATGCAGTCGAATAAAAAATGAAAACTGCAACCGCGTGTAATTGGTATTTCATATCCTCGCAGAAGTCTGAGGGAAATAAAGAAGTAAAAGGAAACGTAGCAGAAAATGGCAAAAGGAGAGCTCCAAGTTCCTTTTAGCGAACGTACTGCTCGCTCGAGTCTCTCTGACCCTCTTTTCTCGTTTTCCCGCGTGAAATATGTGTCAAACGTACAGGCCGGGGACGTCGCAAATTTGCCAAAAGCGAGAAAAATTCCCATTCATGAGGCGGGACCCCGGCCTTACAAAGTAAAAACAGACAAAAGGCGGGTATCTGTGCAGTATGAATTGCGCCGTTTAAATTTGTACGAGTGACAGCTGCAAGGGAGTTTCTGATCGCTCTCTCGCCCATACAGCGCGCTAAAAACGCTGAAAAGCACCGAACGAACCCCCGGCCCCGGCTGAATATTCGAGTGCCAAACACACAATAATGCCAGAGCGGCCGCGATGCTTGTCGCCGGGAAATTTGCATTAACGCGGGCGGGCGATTAAAAATTTATTTAAAATTCGGCCCATCGACGATTCATTAAAATTCGGCCGTAAAAAGGAGCGGTCAGCTGCAGGCAGAGAGAAAGAGAGGGTCCACGGGCCGGTACGAAATATTAACCACTTTAAGCGGCACGGCTAATTTATTCCGAGTTTTCAGCGCGCGAACCCCGAGCGAGAAGAGCTCTGGCGCGGAGTGAAAAAAACTAGCCGCGGAGTGTATCGCGCGCTGAGAAATGTCAACGAGGCCGCCTCGGAATTGGCTGGTAACAGGTTGTCCCCGCGAGTCCTCGGATTCCCCGCAAAAAGAAGCGCGAGAAATGTAAACGAAGGAAAAAATTAGAGCAATAAAAAGGTGAGGGGGGTTGTATCTCGACCTCCTTCGTCGACGGCACGTGCATTCGCCGGTAGAAGGGGGAGACGGGGGGTAGTTTACTTGGTAAAAAGCATCAGCGGAATTACACTTCGGGCTCGGATCCCCGCGAGCATAAATAATATTTGCTAACGAGTAGCCGTTGTAAGCCGCGCGACGCGAAGGAGCGACACGAACGCTCCCCGCTCGCCGAGGGATGGCTCAAGAAATTAAGAGGGAGAAAGCTCCTTCGCCTCTGCCGGGCTCAAGGCGAGTTTATGCTCCAATTACCTCGTTTGCAGGCTCCTCTCCCTCTCTTGTTCGTAAACGCGCCGCGAGATTACGAATGGCCGCCTCTCTCTCTCTCTCTCCTGGCTGTGCGCCGAGCTGGAAAAGACTGGGACCGCGCGCTCGAAGACGACGACGATTCCCGAGGAACATCCTCCAAAGTTCTCCGGTCGCCGGAGGTAATTTCCAGCGGCCTCTTTTCTTCCCTTTATTCCCCTTTCTCGCGGCGCGCTTTCTTACTCCCAGATGGAATTTTATGATCGCAGGTGTCCTTAACCCATTTATACGCTCGCTGGCTCTGCATAGCCGGGCTGCCTTTTTTCTCTCCCCGCGCTGCTTTCTCTCTCTCTCTCTCTCTGCCTCCGTTCCCCTCTAAGCTGAAAAAACAGCGGAGGCCCCTCATTACCGCGACCCCCCCACCGACGAGACGTTCATCTCGTAAAAGCATCCCCGCGGCGTCAGTCGCGCGCCGCACATCATCTTTCCGAACCGCGGAGAAAATAAACGAGGAGGACTGCGGGTAAGAGGATATACGGGGAGCGCAAGCAAATCTCCGAGTGAGTGATCCTCATCCGGGCCTCATTTGTCGGCGCGACAAAGCTCCGGGTGTTTTATTTTCTGGCGCGCGCGCGCGGCTAATTTCGTACAAAGAGCGCGTTTACCCTCGCGAGAATTTCGTCAAAGGCCTTTTTGGCTCTCTCGGCTTCGCTCTCGACGGCGTTCCCCCCACGGACCCCCTTTTATGCTCGCGGGGAGGCATCTTCGTCGCGACGATAAATTCCCCCCCTCTGCGCCGACGTCGAGGCTTAAAAAGCAAGACGGTACCCTCTCCCCCTCGCCACGCTCCGCGAGCCGCGGCTTCGCATCGAGCGATTCCGCCTCTTCAGATGCCGCGATGTATTCAGGCACATGCCTCCGTGTACCGAGAACTGCGCTCGAACTCGAGGGCCCGGCTCTCTTTCTCTCTCTCTTGACCTATAGTTTTTACGATGCACTACTCCTCGTCCGAACCGAAAGAATTCCGGGAAGGAAACGGAAGGAGCGGCTTATGTACGCTACACAGGCCCCGAGTGTACTTGTAATTCATACGCAAGCTGTCCGTTCAAGTTTTTACAGCCGCTCGGATGATATTGCTCTTAAAATATGGGCATGGGATCGCTCGAATAATGAATACATAAAGGAGGCTCGAGCGCGCGCGCATTTGTTTATTGTTGCTGATACCTTATATATATTCGGCCTGTTTTTCGAGAAAATATTATTAGCTCGTAAACGCTCGTCCGGCCGATTCGCCCGGGCTGCCGCGCGCGTGTGAGATTGCTAAAACAGCGGTTACGGGCTCTGCGTGCGCGCCTCTCGCTCTCCTTCTCTCTCTCTCTCTCCGGCTAAGGTCTTTAAAAATAAACAGACTGCACTGGAATAGGGTCGTTGCTCGGCGAAGTGCACAGTACGTACCGGCTGCGGTGGCAGCTCTTACGCCTGGATATACAGGACGTTAGTTGTCTTATCGCGCCTCGTATAATGACACACGTGCCGGGGGCCTGCTCTTCTTTTTCTTTTCTCTCTCCCCTCGCGGTTTATAGTTCGCTTTGAGTCGTCGAATAAATTTCTCCCCCGGCCGTAATACGCCCTTTGAATAGTTTATGAATCCAAGTCCGGCTCGTTAACGTCGCCTCCCCCGACGTTATTGCGGATTCTGGTACAAGGTGGGCTCTTGGCGGCAGGACCGCGCCTCGAAAGATTGAATTATGGGGATAAAGATTTTCGAAATCGCGAGTCGAAGAATATTCGGGGAAACTTTTGAAAAATCTGTGCTCCCGCCGCGCTCTCGGTACCCGGAAACCGAGGGAGCGCGGATCTCCCCCTCTCGGCTTTCAATTACAACGGAATGGGTTTGAAAAAAAGGAAAGCAGCAAAGTTTCTTTCGGGAAAATTATGCAAAACAAAGTTCCCGATAGTAACTCTCATAAGCAAGCGGCGGCCGGCCGAGGCAGAGGGGGCCACGATACTCGTCGGGTGAGAAAAAAAGAAAAGCAGGTCATTCGGAGGTCTAGTCGCGGCACGATCTTCTCCCGGGAAGAAAAGTTTGAAGGCCTGCCCGCCATACGAAATGCGCGCGCGCTCTCGAGTTATGTGGGGAGAGATCTTTCTCTCTCTCTCTCTCTCTCTTTCTCTCCCGGTGTGCGCGAGAGCGCGGCGGCTACTTTTATCGAAAAATCAAAGAGCCAGAAGCGAGTGCACCATACCGGCTAAAGACTCGAGGGCCGAGGAATAAGGGCTCTCTCTCTCTCAGGCAGCGTGCACACGCAGTTGGCACTTGCAATTCCAAGCGGACGGGCCGCAAAACTTTCCTCTCTTCCCCCTCGTTCTGCTCTCGTATTCTCCGCGCTCCCGGTTTAATCAGCGTGCGCGCGCAACTCGATCGCCGGCTTCTTCGAGAAAGGCAAGCGGCTAACTTTATAGCCCAAGGGTGAGTCGAACAAGAAAGACGACCGAGAAATTTCAGCCTAATTTGAGAAAACTGGGAGAGGCTATGCAGATTAAGCCGCTGCCAACACAAGGCGCATTAATGAGGATAAACACGACGAGCAAAAACACGACCCTCCCCCCCCCCTCAAGTTCGGAGCGGAGTGTATAGAGATCCGGGCGCGATTCGAATGCAAATCGAGAAGGAGAGGGAACGAACTTCGCCGCGAAAGAAAAGAACGGAGGGGGAGCGAACGTAAAGGAAATAGCGCCGCTGCTGGTTTGATCAATCAACATTACTCCGGTGCGCGCCAACATCTTCGACCCCCTGGAAATTTCGCGGAGCGGACGTGCAAACGAGCTCCTAAACCTTTCTTCCCTCCGCTTTACTCTGCCGCCGTTTTATTTTCTTTCTATTCAATTAATTTGATGGAGCTGCCCCGCTTTCTGATATATTTCGATAAGCGCGCCGAGTTATCAAAGGGTGCGGCGGGGGGGAACCCTATATATATATAATATAACCGCATACAGAATATAACCGCAGCGAGGACGAAGAAGCTCTCTGCGCGGCAGCTTTTTTTACGACGTCCGCGGCTTTTATTGGTCAGATGACATTGTTTGATTTCCGGTTTACTGTCGGGACGGACTCTCCCCCCCTCGGCTGCTTCCTTAGAGGCGGTTATAAAAGCTGCGGCAGTCTGGAGAAAAGTTCATTTCGGAAAAAGCAATTAGCTCTAATTGAAAAGCTCGGAATTCCCGATGCCGTACGTGCAGTGTGTGCGCTTCGAACGCGGTCCGCGCGGCGCACTGCCACCACCGCGCGGAAAATGTTATGAGCGCGATAATTTATTCAGCTGTAAAAGCGTTCGGCGCGTGTCGTTCTGAATTTTTGAAAGCCGCACGTCTCGCAATCTAGAGCAAGTGCCAAGCCGGAGATGAAATGGACCGCCGTCGCCGAACGCGAAACGGCAATTTTTCGCTTTACTCGCGTCGCTGCGCCGCCGCGGGACCGATCGATCAATCCCTCCTCGAAAGGCTCTTCACCTCGCTCCCGCGATTGCAAAGGAGGCTTTTAATAACCATATCAGGCGCATTCATGCTCTCGATCCACTGTAGTTTTTGCAAGGATATAGATCCCGCTAAAAGCCCCCTCGAAGAGCTCGGAGCGTTCATTACCGAGGCTGGCGCATGCACGCGGCAGAAGTGCAGTCCACTGTCTGCGGCTTGCACAGAGAAACGACGCACTGTACTAGATCGATTTTCTCTCTCGCTCTCCGCTCGGAAGCAGGAGGAAGTATATTTCAGAGCTCGGGAGCTTGTCCTGCGGAGAAGGCTACAGATCACCGCGCCGGCTGGCCACTCAGCTGCACGAGCGCGCGAACATAATCGTCGGTAAATGCTCGGGAAGCGGACCGAGACCGTAGCCTCGAGGGAGAGCCCCTCTCTCTCTCACTCTCGAAGGATCGTTAAACAAATATACGTCGCCTGCATTTACATCGGACGAAACAAGAGACCGCGCGCCACTCTTAACCGGGCCCCCCCTCTGTACAAACGCCGGCAAGACTCTCTGACCCCCCGGCTGCCGGGCAGCGTAAACTTTTAAACTTTGGCCGGCAATATGACCGGCCGCGGCCGGACGATCGATAAACGCAACTTGTCCCCCGGTGAACGAACACCGGGCCGCCACGGTGGTCAAATTCTCGAAAAAGCCGGCCGAAATAGCAAAAATTTATTCTAGCCGGAAATTATGAAGCTATTGATATAAGAATATGAAAAAATATATATATTTATGCATATTTTTGAAACAATTAGTTTTTTAATTATTGCTGATAGTTAAAATTAAAAAAAAAATTGAATTTTTTTGAAAACTAATGAAATTTTTCATAAAAACTATGATTTTACACAAAAAAAAAATTTATAATGTACGCTTAATAAGATAAATTTGTGCCTAAATCGAATATATTTAAGATTAATATTAAATAACAAAAAATTCTAACTAATTTTAAATATTTTCGATTTGGCAAAAATTAGCAGGTACTTAAAAATTTATCTTATTAAGTGTACATTATAGATTATGTACGTAAGTGTACATTATAGATTATGTACATAAGTGTACATTATAGATTATGTATGTAATGCATAAATATATTTTTTTTCATATTCTTACATTAATAGCTTTATAATTTCCGGTAGAATCAATTTTTGCTATTTTAGCCGACTTTTTCGAGAATTTGACCACTGTGCGCCGCCGCTGCCCGCACTCTCAGGTATATATGGATTTCTTTGAGCAGCTTAAATCCGAAACTTTCCCGATGCTAATTCGAGCGATCTTTTCAGCTCGGGAGCAGGAATATTCATACGGGGCCGCCGCATTCAATTTCAAAAACTTTATCCAATGGCGTGGCGTTTTTATGTGAAACATTGCGGTTAGGAAAGTATATGTATATAAGCGGCGAACTATGTCAAAAGCCATTTTACATTCACAAAACGAAATATAGACATTTTATTACTTCTTTCTTCGGTATATATTTTACAACTTTTTCGCCCGCGGTTCCCCCCTCTCGGAGTAAGCCGGCTTGTAAAATACATATATCAGTGCACTATGCTCTTTCTTAAAATTTCATTTCGAATGTAAAAGCTGCCGCTGAATTTTGCGCTTTTCCATACATATTTCCAACGTCCAATTTGTTTGCTAAATGAAGCGACGGAAGAATTTCCAGCAGAACGATTAATATCCATTTCAATGAATATTCGACCCAAAAAATGAAACTCACCCGTATGCAATTAGAAATTTAATTCGTTCAGTTCCAATTATATCAGCGATATTTGCTGATACTATACTCGGCAAATATTGCACACATATATACGCGTTTGATCCCTCTATTAAATAGACGTGTGCTTTTCGAAAGCAGCAGACGCGAGGAACTCTCTAATAACATTGATTTAAAAAACATGCAGCCCGGCTTACATCAATCTGCTGATCACCTGAAACATACCGACGTCTAGAGCCGCGCGTTCCATTCCGATCTAATTTTAGCCGGGGAAACTTATATCAATTCCTCGTCCGCGCGGCGATCGATCAAGCCGCGGATTAGCGATACGCTCGCGCGTCCTTGCGCACGATGAAAAAGTGATCTCGAAAAATCTGTAGGCTTTAGAAGCCGTTCCGGTCGATCGGCCGGCTCTCCCGCGCGTAGGAGGACAAGTGCGCGGAGAAGAAGCCCTCGGCCGCTCTTCTCTCGAGAGACGTCGCGAGGAGATGCAGCGGCACAAAGAAAAGAGAGAGAGAGAGAGAGAGAGAGAGAGGCTATTACAGGGAGTCGCGCAGAGGGCCGAGCACTTAAAGGGACATTGCATTTTTCTTGGCGCGCGGCGTTTATCCCGCTGCTCGATGTACAGCTTTTACGCGGAAATTACGCGCTCTCCTTCCATTTCACACTTTTCATCGGCGTACATACGTGCCTTTTGTCTATTTTTCTTGTATTTTAGCGGCTCCGCGTCGATGTGTTTTCCTTGAGAGATCGAGGAACGAGGGCGCGCGGCGACGCTTTCGGCGACTTTAATTTTCTTATTCCGGGGAAGCGGCATCGCAGGATCGAAGCGAGCCTTTGTCGAGCGAAACGGAGAAAGTTTAATTCGTCCGTCGTAAAAAGCTTTTATTACGCTCTGCCTCTTCCTCTCCTCTCTGTTGTTCATTCTCCATCCAAGGAGCGGATATTTATTGTGGGCCTAAAAAGGAGCTCGCGGGGAAAAGAGAAATAATTGAGTCGTCGAGGTTAATGGGCTCGTTTTTTTTTTTTTTTTTTCTTTATCAAAACAGTTTTTATATAAAGCTAAGCAACCGCTGCGTGCAGCAAATTCCACGCTCGACGCTCGCGCTCCACTTCGCATATATATTTCGCGAAGCGAGCAGAAGAGGGTCGCCACTTCATTCTGCATACAAGAGTATCCAACCTGTTACTCCTCGAGTGTCAATTGCATCCCCAATATTTAGTAGAAAAATTGCGGGGGAAAAGCGCTTAATTATAATGCTATGTACGACCTTATTCACGTTAAATCTGCTTAATAAGACATCGGAAACGGCGAGCGATCTTCGTGAATTTTTGATGGCGAGCTTTTATATCAGCAGCTAAGCAGATAAAAAGGGGAGGCTTAAGGGCTTAGACTCTCGATACAATTGAATAAATACTGGCGCTTAATAAGATTACAGGCGAAAGCTGCGGTATTCAATTAATACGCTTATAACCGGCAAAATAAATGCGTCTATCCCCGTTGCCCGAAGTAATAATGATTTGCTGCCGGCAGTCTAGTCAAATTCATCGGAGGGCAATAACTCGTTTAATGAAAACGCGCGATTAAACAAAAATAAGTGCGCTCGAGCCGCGCTGCAGAAATTAATGAATCCAGACAGGCGCGAGCGGCCCATAAATCGCGCAAGAAACGAAAATTACCGACTCTCTCTCTCTCTCTCCCTCTCGGCAGGTGCGATGAAAAAGAGGCGCAATTTATTATCGCCGGAAAGAAAAGCTTGCCTGCCTGCCTTCCGATACATCGAGGAGCGATCGCGTTGCGCTCGATACAGAGGCAGATTTCGAGCGCGATGCTTGTATTATAAAGTCGAGTTCCTCGTCCCGATATTATAATGGAAAAGTTACGAGCGTCGAGCAATACTTCGTCGAATCGACTGTGGCTTAATCGCGTCTACTCCCGGCGATCTTCCTCTCGTCGAGGACTTTGTAAATCCATACTCTGAAGGGGGAGATGACGGCGCGGCGAAGGCGACGAAAATTTAATAATGTCGCATTAAAAGCTCTTTATTGCGTTGGCGAAAACGGTTTGACTCGATGTTTAATCGTATTCGCTTTTAATATTTGATGCGTACTTCAGATAGATGACGAGATCTACGAAGAAAAATGTTTATTAAAAATAGAAAGCACGAATTTCAAACAAATTTGTATATCCTGAAATATACACATCTGCGGTTGCAGCAGTGGCATTTCGTTTAAATTTAGGTGGATTAAGAGATTTTTTCAGTCGCCTGTAAATCATTCATAAGCTCTCTATATTTAAAATTTGATATCAATAGCTGTAACATATAATAACTCTAAAATTAAATTATATAATATTATTGCCAAGCTTTTAGCTTCATCACTATTGAGAAATTAAAAAATTAAATTATCAGAAAATTAAGTGTATTTACCCATATGGATGCCCTGAAATTATTGGATCAGAAAATAATTTAATAAATATTCGAGTATCAAATCCAATTATCGGTCCAAATTTATAAAAACAAACATACAATATTAATTTGCAGAAGAAATCAAATATTGACATTAACATTAATATTCCAGCTGTATTTTCACATCGCGAATCGAACCACTGGCCCCGATGGGAAAAATTCTGCGCGAACTCAACGCACATCCCACTCGCATTAATTCCCCCGCCGAAGCATTCGAATTAGCCGCAAACAGCGGGCAGTCCGAAGAATCGATTATAAATGGCGCTCAAAGCCGCGGCGCGGAACACACGGACTCGGTAATTTCATTACGCGATCGCTTAGGCAAATGGCCGGCAGATTCATCCCCCCCACCCCACCCCCAAGAGGAAGATCGCGGGTTCGCGCAGCGGTTCCGGGGAATCGAGAATGCAGCCGTAGCGTCGAGCGCACGAGATCCCCGATCGAAAAGTCAGAGAGAGAGCCGTGGACAAATTGGCTCCCGATCGAGATAACGAAATAAATCCGACGGCCGGGCACTGATACGTACTGGAGGCACGTAGCGCTCTTCGATTTCCAGCTGACGCGGGCACTTTATGACTGACGGATATATGCGCCCGATGTACATCAGGCGTCGCCTCTTTTTTTTTTTTTTTCACCCCGCCGAAGCCTCGACCTCGTTCGCTACTCTCTTCGTTCGTATCGCGCGACAAAGTCATTCCTGTCCGTCTAAACTGCTGATTTGCGCGTTTTAGTCATGCACGAGCTGCTGCTGCTGCTCTTTCTCTCTCTCTCTCTCTCTCTGTCGCGGTCCTCTCCGCGTTATTATTACGGCGGCGTAACGAGCGCTTTCCGTTTCATTCTAACGGAAGCCGTGAGGAAATATTTACGATGCCAGTTTCATATCTATCCGATGCTTTTTACTCCGACAGAGTATGGGAACGATGGACGCGGAATCGAAAAATGTTATTACTTTCGTATTCGATTTTATTCATATTCTTTGTCCGTTCGGGATTTCCGAGCTGAACGACGCCTTGTTCCAAGAAACTGCTTTCAACGTATGCATTTTAAGCCATCAGTAATCAATATCAACTATTATTATTATTATTATTAAAAGCCATTAATAGTAAATAATATCCAATTTAATGACGTTCTAATCTGTCAGTTTCCAAATTCGTTCCCGCCAGAGCTCTTTGCAAATGAAAATGCGCTCGTCGACCGTCGAACAGTAGCCTCTCTCTCGTGGCGCCTAAAGAGCCTTATTTACTCAACCGAATTTTTCCTCGAGTTAACAGCAATTCACAGCGGCGTAAGTAATTCTTCTCTGCGCCGGATTAAAGGTAAACATACCGGCGGGGGCTCTCGAAGGCGCACGCAAAGTGCTTTCGAATTATTAAGTGCACGCGTCCGGTCGCGGTAAGATATTGCAAGGCAGAAGAGAGAGAGAGGGACAGAGACAAGTGAACGTTCGGCTAAATTATGGAGCGGAGAGCTCGCAGCGCCTGCGCCATACAGCCGACAGTCGGGAAAATTTACAGCGAAGAAGCGCGCCGCAGACGTTCGAGCGCACGCACAATATAACCTCGAGCATGCAGCGGCGGAGGAGTCGTACACTCGGAGGCTGACGCGTTTGTCTCGTCGTCGCGGCGGCGTCACTTTGGTTTTTATAACCGCCCCGGGGGAATAAAAAGAGAGCGCAGAGAGAGAGACTATCTCTGCCGACGGCGCGCGGCACAAAGCCGCCAACCCGTCTATAAATACATTTTTCGGACGAACGAACGAAAACTTTGTGCGCACTAAGCGCGGAATAATCTTTCCAGGCTCTGTTAAACTTCGACGGAGCATCGCGGCATGGGGGGGAGGGCGGGACACAATGAGTTTGCATTGCGCTATCCTCTCTAGTTTATGCCTCTCATATGTGTGGCCGGCTCCTCGCGCTTCTTGCCCGTCCCGTATGCCGCTCACGCCGGGAATCTAAAAAAAGTTAATATCTGCCGGCGCGCCGGCGTGCCTCGACTTCAAAGCAGATTTGTTTTCGCATATCCAGGTTTATTTGGCTCCGTTATAGCCCCGGCCTCGACCGGGCTTCCCGTATATCTATATACGCGCGACTCCTTACTATATCCTTCGGATATCGGTATGTGACGTCTCGGCCCCCGCTGCAGCCTCTCTCCTTTTCTCCGCGTTATGAACGGCGGATCAAACCCCGACTCTTCTTTGGTCCTCCGTCTCATTATTGATTCTACTTGCCACGAGCCGACTTTCAAAGGGGATATCGCACCGAAATTCCTCGGGACGGGCTCTCGATAAAAAAAAAGAATGGCCGCGCTCTCGGTTTTCGGGTCAGCGAGCTTATTTTCGAGCCCAATTATTCAGGAATCCATTCGCCCTTACCCCATATATACGCGCCCCGTGGAGAGTCGCACTGCAAACTCGCGCAATAAAACCGGGGAGAAGCGCACAGACGGCTTCGCTTCTAAAAACGTGCTCGTTACATTGTATTTATCTCGCGCTGGCACCCTACGCTTCGACGTATTATATCCGCCGATTGAAATTCCAGCTGCGCAGGCGCGCGTCTCGGGCGCGAAAAATTTAATTAAACCCGACGAAATTGCCGTGCGATCGAAGAATAATTTTCCAGCGATAAAAGTCGCGGATGAGAAATTGTTTGGCTCGGCGGGGAATCGACGAGGTTCTTTGGCTCTCGTCGAAAAACAAAGCGCGGCGCTGCCCCTAGCATCGACGAAAACACTTGCGCGGTAAATAATGAACCCGCCGGCGGCTCGCGCGCGGCTAGATAATGAATGCAAATGCATAATGAGCTCGCGGACTCGTGTTCTTGCCCGCGTCGAAAGCCCATCAAATGAACAGCAGCTTTACATATCGGCGATAAATATTGGGCCGATAGCCGGTTAATACGAAATTCATTTATCGACGGGGGGGGGGGGACTATCGGCGGGGTGCATCGTAAAGGATCCGGGCGCGTGATCTGCCCGCGCGCGCGCGCGCGAATATTCGGGGTACGTGCCCGAGCAAAGCCGAAATTCAATCCGTAAGGCAAATTAATTTGCACGCAAATCGGAAACCCGCGCGAATAGCCCCGGTCCGGCGTATATAATCTATTTTCATTGCTATAAATTTATGATTCGTTCCGGGGGAGAGGAGGAGAGTTGCGGCAGGAGAAGACTGCGCGCTCGCCGCCCGCGCGCGCGAAAGCTCAAACGGCCGATCTCGCGTATTAGCTCTCTGTGCGTATATACGCCGTTACAACCGGCACGAGAGAGTGTCGGCCGGTTTTACGACTCGCCGGCTAATTCATCCGATTAAGGGCTCGGAAACATCAAATCCATGATTATCGCGTTAAATCGTTTCACTTACATCAGACTGACGACTCGTTCTTTCTTTCGGACGCTCGTTTGCGCTATTAACAGCTGATCGACGTATGCGTTTATTCCCAGCATAAATTTTGTAGAAGATGCGTTGAATATTTTTGAGGCTACTGTTCCTCCTAATATCCTTGGAAGCTTCAGTAAATTTTGATATGTGGGCGAGGTAGGGCTTAGAGTACGTACAGTCAATTTACTTTGTTCTGGCTTTAACTATTTAGAAGTTTTGTATATTTTCTGCCAAGGACTACAGGGTAATTCTACTTTAAGAAAGGAACTTGGAGAAGAAAGGTTGACTTGGAGATAGTCAAGGTCCGAAGCTTTTCCTCTGTAGAAATGTCAACAGTTTAAAGGAAAGAAAATAAAAAAGAAGAGCTGAACTATTTAAACCTACTTGCTTTATTGGAACAAACACAAATGCAACTAAATAATCTAGATCTAATAATATAGATATAAATAGTGTTTTTTCCAAAGTGATTGTTTATTAACAATTGTATGCAGGAGTCTAAGAAACTTAATTATTGTTTATTCATTAGTGCTAAACTGTACCCACAGTGATAAAAAAACTGAAAATAATTCGGTCTAGTTTATATATGCAACACCGTCCCTGTAAAGATTAATCACTTTGAACATTCTGAAAAACGTCGAGCTAAGAGAGAGAGAGAGAGAGAGAGAGAGAGAGAGAGAGAGAGAGTGAAAGAGCGAATGGATCGATATAGATTGAAGTAAATACGTTGCCGGAATAAAAGGAGCAACCCTTTTTGAAAGTTGCCAACCTGTATCTCCGTTATTGTTAGCCCCTGTTATGCCAGTTAGAGCGGGAAGGATTTCCTATCGTCTTATTGGTTAGAGTTGTGAGGCAAGTTGAAGCGTTGATACTTGCGAAAGCAAGGATGACAAGTTCATGAATAGTCGTAAGCGTCCACGTTGAGATTTACTTGTTTCAAAATGGCAGATAGTGTTACATACATTTATAATAATAAAGTTAGTTGATAATGTTAATTAATAAGTTAATTGTTAATTAATATGTTAAAATAATTAATAATTTTCAAATTATGAAGGATATAATGTGAAATATGTTTATGATTATCGATAAGTGAAAAAAAAACCAACACGCTTTTATATTTTATTCATAATACCACAGTGTATATTAAATAGTATAATAAAATAAACGAATTATGATGAAAAATAATAAATTTGATTAAATGATTTTCCATGAAAATATTCATTTATTCATTTAAACATATTTTTCCAGAAATTAGAGTATTTCAAAATGTAACATTTTGCAAAATCTGAAATTTCTACCATATATTAAATTTATCCAGTTGGCGCAAAGGCACAAAGGATTGATTTTATAATACAGTCGCTGGTCAAATAATATCGTTAAATATATTTTACCTTATTCATTAAAAGCAATAGGAAACACATTATTAAGGGGCATTAACATCTTTTTAAAGTACAAATCTGAAAAATACACGCACGATTAAATATTCATCGAGCTAAATATTCATTTTCCTTTGAGTACGGGAACTGTGTAATGAATACGAAGCGACGATAATACGTCAATCGTCGGCAAATATTTGTAAAAATCCCTTCGATGCAAAACGTTAATTCTTACCGGATGCTTTTTATAACGGTAAAAATAAGTGATTTTCGTTAAACAATAATTTACTTTCATACGCGATAATACCGCGAGCATTCAAACAAATGCAGCAAAGCTCGCCGTAATTCTTCACGCAACTAAATAAAAATGAAAATTCGCGGTTGGGAGATTAAACCTGGGAAAAGTATATTCGCAAACGCGTCAAAATATTGCCAAGCCTCAAAGCGCATAGAGAAACTCCGTGGCACATAGTTAAAAGTTGAAAAAGCGCGCATGAACATTTCATGCCTTTCAGGAAAGAGGAGAAAAAACTTTCTGCAGAACCCATTCTGCAGTATGCATGACTGCATTTACCGATTCTGATGCTTTACCTCGCCTTTCTTACTTCTATGGAAATCATTCAACTTGCAAAATGAATAAGAAACTGCGATTTTAATGATTCTACTTTAACAGCGCTTCAAGGCGAAGTTTCCATTCGAATAAAATATGCCTAAGAATAAGCTGTCAGTTAAAGCAGCACTTTTTCTTGCCAGTTTGATAAATGCCTACAAGCGCACCGTGGACAGATCGAGCGCATTAAAAACAAGATCTTTGGTTCAGCGTGGGATGAAGCTGCACTTTACGCGATATTCAAATTTTGCAGAATGCAATTTCACGCTCATTGAATGAAAAAAATAATGTTCCCAACGAGGGCATGATACTTGACACTCGCGTAGGTGTAAAATTTTACGTCCCTTGTTACGAAAACTGCTACTACCGAGCTACTTCGAAAAACAAGCTAGGAATTAAAGGCGAACAAGTCGTTTGCCCTTATCGGACGAGCGGAGGGAAGGTAAAATTCGAAAACAACAGAAAGCGAGAATTTAATTAAAAGGTCCAGGAGCATAAGCGCGGATGGAAAAGTCAGCATTGTCCGCTGAAAAATGAGTTGGAAAATAATTTACGTTCAGCTATTTTAATTTCGCCTCGGCTCGTTCGTGTCCGTAATAAGTAGGGCGCCAAGATAAAATGAAAAACCTGCACGCGGATGCCGAGGTACTACCCACCGGGGCGAGAGCGGAACAGAGAGAGAGAGAGAGAGAGCCGAGGCAGAGGAGAGAAAGAGAGAAATCGAAATACGAAAGGCCAAGTGAGAAAATGGAAAAGTTTTGTTGTACTCTCCAGCGGCGTCGCGCTCTATTAAAGCCACTATCGACAGCTGCTGCGCAACAGAGACAGAGAGAGAGAGAGAGGAAGCCGCGCGGGGCGCACAGGCAGTCTCTGCAGAGTGCAAGAGCCGCGTAAGTCTTGAAAATGACCTCTAACTGGTACACACCTCCGCCAGCCCTCGCTCTGCTTGTTTTACCTATACAAGCCGTGGCGAGTTTCCGGTATCGATTCTTGTCGCTGTTGATTTTCGTTTAAATCAAGAAATTGATGCCGAGATCGGATTGCGGCCTGCTTTTACCCTCGATACATCCGCTATTTGCTGCTTTGAAATTTGTTAGTCTTTCGACTCCAAATTTCAAGATTATCGATTTTAAAAGCTGGAACTACTGGACTACCAATAAATAATGACGGCAGTTTAGGTTCAATGCAATTGATCACTCATTGTTTCCGGTCGATATAACAAATGAATTCTATATTAAAATGGCAATAAAATTTGCATATTCATTCTCAAAATATCGTTGAAAGGTTTATAATACGTAAATACGTTATAATGCAAGGTCGGATCATTTAAATATTAAAAAGACAGACATAATAGACTGTTCTATTGAATAATTAGTCCATTTGCAATTTGGAATGTAAGAAATTCCAATTATCGATAGATTTCCTATTGTTTGATTACAATAAAATGATTTGAAATGTTTGAATTGAAATTCCGGATCAGGATTAGATTAACGTAAAACCTACAATTATTCTGCAATGAAGTACCAATAATTTTAAACAATAAATCATTCACATAATGGATAAAGCAGTTAAGCACTAGTAATCACAATTTTCACTTTTTGTATTTGCTTATAAACCATCAACTGTCACCGCGTGCATTGAAAAATTTGCCGATGCTAACTTCATCGAAGGATACGCGCAATTAACCAGACGGATAACTCTCCAAAGTACTGACTTTCGTTACACGCGCTTTTAAAAAATCCAATAGAATTGATTGCGTAAAAAATAAAATGTTGGCATTATCGAATTAGATGATAATTCAAATAGAGATAGTATTTAATCCGGCTGATTCATTATGCAATCAAAGATATTCATTTTTAATTTAATTTTAGCCCCCCCCCTTCAACACGAGAATCATTTTGCCACTTTCCCGAATAGATAAAAGAATTCAAGCCGGCAGTCCAGTTTGTACATTGAAGCGATCAAGCGGCACGTCGCCCTGAATAATCGCGGCGACAAATCAACGCGCGTGCGACCCGCGGCGAACGGACGGTTGATTTTAGTGGCAAATTCTTTAGATCCTCGCGCAAACATCAAAGCCCGTAGATTGCGATTCGGCGGTGCGCGGGGGGCATAAATCCTCGCCGCGCTATCTCCCGGCGTCCATCATCGCGAATTCGGTCACGCGCGCGCGACCGTATCGCTTAATACATAAGGCACCGCGATCCCGAAGTTGTAATTTTTGCGCGACAGGCCGCAGCAGCTGCGTCGGGGTCCCGGTATTATTTGCGCGGAAATGACGTTGCGCTCGTGTTTGCGGCAAATAGGCCGATGGCCTATATAGCGCGCGCCGGGGGTATAGCGATCCGTCGGCGGAATAAGCTGACGCGACACGACGAGCGTCTAAGTAACGCCGCGCGTCGATAACGTATTAAGATTTCCTCGAGAGAGAGAGAGAGAGAGAGAGAGGCTGCGCCTCTGTGTGCGGGCGGGGGTACATAGCTACCCTGACATTGACATACTGCTATCGGCTGCTGCTGCTGCTGCTGCGCGCGCGAGCTCACCTCCACAGGGAAAGACAGACGGCCGAGGAGGAGCAGGAACAGGGGGCCGAGATTGCCTATACCTCCGCTCTATACGTCGCTCCTCATTTGAATTTAGATTCGGCACCTTGCACCAAGCCTCTTCCCCTGCCTTCCTTTAGACTCCACTCTCTTTTACTGCCGTATTATCATGCGAGAGCTCCTTTGTGCCGAGCTATCGCCGCGTGTATCTCACCAGCCCGGAATCTATTTATCTTCACTTATTACTTTCTGTTTGTCTCCTATCCGAGAGCTTATATTATATATACGTATATATGGTGTTGTTTAGAAATCAGGCGCGGGTTATCGGCGCCGCGGCGCTAGATTTACGACGCCAACTTAATAATTACTACGTGCATTTATCAAATGTTAATTATCAATTTAGCTGATAAATGCACGTAACCTTGCGAAGTAATTCCTGGAAAATATTGCAGCGCTCGCCGAGAGGCGCTTCTTTCTATTAAAATCCGCGCTAAAATCACATTGAACATTTCGAAAATTAATGTCAATAATTAATTGGCTCTTTGGAAAATTATTACGTTCGGATGAAAATATTTCATTAAGATCCGCTACATTAGTTAATTCAATAATGACATAAAAGCTCCGGATCCATTAAAAGAATATCTTTCGACTATCGCATTTGCCGTTCGGATTAATCAAGAATTACAGCCATGACAAAAAGAGTGCGGAAAAAGAGCTTCGGTGAATGAAGCTTTAGAATATATACATAGACTGTACTCTTCTGGTAACCAATTTTACAATGAAAGCGCTTTGAAGTACCGAGAAGCCTTTAAAATTCGATTATAAAATTAATTCGATAATTATTAATGGCTCGAGAATTGGATTGCTTTTGTTAAATGTTGTCAAATTTATATCTCCCCGGAGTAGCCGATAGTACCCGCGGTCGATAATCAACTAATAGACAATTTAACCCTCAACTGTCTGGAAAGCCGTAAAACAAACCGCATGCTCGCCAGAGTTTCGGAGTACGAACTTTCACCTTTAAAGAGGTTCCCTATTCGAATACCCAAAATCTATACTATACACTTTGCACACGCCAGTCCGAATTTCTGGCGCACACGTCAGGACCATCTAAGAATGTTTAGCCCCTTCCCCCCTCAAGTTTGAATACATTCGAAGAAGCAGTTTGACCATTCCGCGCAAGTTTGAACGGAAGCGGAGCGCAAGTTTAGTTTTAACAATAACAGCGGAGAAAATATTGATAAATAGAGATCGAAATGGCTCGAAAAGGAGGGCCGCAGTCCAGGTCATAATTCCTCATGCAACATTTGCGCTCTCGCCCCGTCCTTCCGCGCCATCAATCGACTTGTAAATTCAGTTTTTCACGCTCGCCCGCACTCGTAACTGCACCATTTCCTCCTCGGCCTGCCTGTATAAACAGCTTCATCCTCCGAACGGCAGCGGCGGCGGCGCGAGTAAGCAAGCGAAGCGCATCGATTCTTGAGGGGGGCGAGAGACTCCTGTCGCGAATGGCCGCGAGGGAAAATTCGACGGAATGCGTCGCGGCAGCTATAAAAGAGGGCAAACTCGCTGACTGCTCGATATTCTGAGGCTTCTCTCGTTTTTTACGCTCGGCACCCCGGATAACGTATGCGGATGATTCGGTAGTCGAGCCCGCGGCTCCACCGGTTAATTGAGGCGCGACGGCCGCGCGTCAAACTCGATTTTCCCCCGGTTTATTTTTTCCCTCCCCCTGGCGAGCCGGTCTTTTGTGTCAGCTGTTTGCGCGCGAAAATTGAGACGCGCGGCTCTCTCCGCCGGAGGGAGAGGACAAAAAAAAGCGCGCCGATTGTTTATCGCGCTCGACGCGGCCGAGCTAAATTTTCAATCGGGCCGCAAGTGCGAAAATAGAAAAAAGCAGCCTTTCTCCCTCGACGTCTGATCGGTAATTGCGCGTATAGCCCCACCCTACCTCCCCCCGCTTCCGCAATTTATGTAACCGTCCGTAGAGCCGGGGAAAAAGTATATAGGATAATAGCGCAAAAAGTAAATCCCCGCGCTCGCGCCCGCTTTATTTATCCGGCCGTATTTCAGTATCTTTATTTAAGGGAAAAGCCGATGGGGGTCCTCCCCTACATCGACAATAAATGAGCGCCCGTTAAATAAAGAGAGAGAGAGAGAGAAACATAACCGCGGCGGGGCTCTCGCGCGATTTAAGGCGGCGCCGAGGAAAAATGCCGGCGATTTTCCAAATCCAAGGACAGCTCGGGAGGGGGGGGGGGGGCTAGAAACAAAGGCGCGAGAAAAGCGCAGCCCGGTCAAAGAGCACCGACGAGAAAAATCGAAGGCGCATCGGGGTTATTTGTTGCTCTTAAAGCCTCCATTTTTAACGGCCGTTTCTCCGAGTTCCCTTCTAAAACGCTTTATCGCCGCGAGTGCTTCATTACGCCACCGATGAGAAAATTTCATTATTATTCTTCGACGCGATCGGGGATCTCCCCCCGATGCGCTTTAGGTTATTACGCGCTAAAGCGCCGCCGCTCGAAGCCGTATTTATACGCAGGAAAAAGCCTCTCCAGACGGAGGGCTTTTTTCTCTCGCCTATATCCCCCCTTCCCGAGTCTCGGAGTGTCCTCTGGGCGAGCTTTAGCCGGGCTAAAGTTTTCGTAACTCTAGATTCCGACGCCGGGACATTTGCAATATTAGAACCGTAAAAGAGATTGAATTTGCCTCATTCTTCCAGCACTTTGCATAAACTAAGTTCCATTTCACTTTTTAAAACTTCAATATTCCTAAACGGCATTCCAAAGTCTAAATAAATTCCCAACTTTCGCCGTGCAATCTTGTCGAATGGCCATCAGGCGCTCGAGAGTGCGATAACAATTTTCGGTACAACGTACAATAATTGTCGGCGAAAACCTCTTGCTTTAAATTACCGATCAATCGCGAGTCTCCGCCTGCGAGTTTCCGAGCGAAACGAAGTGCAACTCGCTAATTCGCGCCTGATTTATAGAAGAGTCCAGCAGCAGAAAAAGGATAAATCATACGCTTATAAAAAGATCCGCAGGGCCGCTCGGCACTGCCGCGGCAGAAAAAACTGACAAGAACGCGAGCAGTTAAATACTGCAGCTCGAAGTATAAAAACGGGCTGCAGCGCCGTTGAGCTAAACGGCGCATAAGAGTTACAGCGAAATCGCGGGTAAGAACAAAAAGCTCCTCCTCGCCCGGCCCCCGGACTCGGAACGAGCTTAAAAAAGAAGAAGAAAGCAACGGGGCCGAAAGAGTTGCGCGCACCGGCTGCGAGATATATCGCGACGCATCTATATCTGCTCGGCGGGGGGCGCTCGCCATTTATTTCTATGGGTACAATCTGCCGGCCGAGCGCGAATAAAGCATTTCGCGAAACAAGAAGGGGGGAAAAAGGCCCCTAATTTCTTTCGGAGGTGCTGCCCTGGAAGTAGCAAATTGATATACCTGACCGACTTACGACGGAGGGGTGCGCGAACTCGCCGACGCGAAGAATTCCGATGATTTCTCGGGATGTTTTATTTCGCGAGTTATCGCGCGCGGGAAACTGACGGATAATGCGGCTGATTTTTCGAATGAATTGTTCTAAACGCGGGCAGATGCTGCGGAAGCGACGTTGCTGCATCGCGAAATAACATTTTATTCGGTTCTCGCGCGGCGCGCGGCTGTATGGTTATGGGCTTTTGAAATATCGAATATTTAAAAGTGCTTGAATTCGAAATTTCGGAGTAGCGAAAAAAAAAAAAAAAATTCGGCCCGCGCGGTATTGCGACTGAATTTCGAATTCCGGGAAATTCGGAGTACCTTCGGCCTTTTAAAAACAGAGTCGGTGTTATTGAAAATTCGAAATTCGCGAAACAATATAATGGCGCGGCGTTTTCACGGCGCACTCAAACAATTAATTCAGCCCGGCATTTACTTTGCTTTTTAAAAAATCATCGCTCATTCCGCAGATACGTCGCGGCGTGATTCCTGTAATTATCGGTTGTTGCGCCCGGCTCCTACCGTAAATTACATAACCCGCGCGAATATTCGGGCGCTCAATTTGCGCCCCCGGCGAATAAAGAGAGCGCCGCGCGTCCCGTCACGTACCGCAATTGATTTTCTAATTACTCCCCGAGTTCGCTGCGATCATATAAATCGAGACGGCGACTTGGCCTCTCCCCACCGTCGCGCGCTGAATACCAATGGCTTATCCAATTCCCGAATAAAAATGAGACTCCCCCGGCAGGCTGCACGCATTTAAAGAGAGAGGCCGCTGCGTGCGCATCGAAAAAGCTTTTACAATGGAAGCGAGAGCGGAGAAAACGCGCAGTACAAGACGCAGTGCGACGCGTTGGTACTTCCGGGGGGGGGGGCTAGCCCGTTTGCGCGGCCGATAGCATCGTCTGGCAATTTTCGCGAGGAAAGCGCATCGAGAGAAATTTTCAGGCGACTCGATAAAGAAGATTGAGCGTTTTGTTCATGCAAATCTCCTCGGAAATCGGGGGAAAGAGAAACTGTGTACTTCCGAGAGACGAAGTCTCTCTCACTCTCTCTCCCCGGTGAAATTCCTCGGAAAATACAGAGAGAGAGAGAGGAGGACGTCCCCGCCGCGTTTATTCGATTAAATTCGAAAAATTTTTCCGAAAGCCGCACGGTCGAGAGCGCAAAGGGTTATACCGAAGAGAGAGAGAAAGAGATACAAATCCGCCAATTTGAGGCATCCATATATGCATGGGAGCGAGTGCCTTTCGCTTATTTCCCCCCGAAAAATATTCAGCCGGAATACGGAGAACCGGCAGGCGGAACGATTACAGTGTTTCGCCGGGCGCGCAGCGTAAAAGCACAAAGTGTCGTTCGCGCGAGAGCTTTTTAAATTTAAAGCCCCGGCTTTCAAGACGCTCGCGCGCACTACGGCTCCCTGTCCCCCATCCACCCCCTCCCCCCGCGAGAGAGAAGGAGAAAACGGCCGCGGGTCAATTCTATTTCGTATGAATGAAGGCGCTTAAGCCGCACGTGAAAAGCTTCAAGCTCATCCGCGAGTTTCTCCTTATCCGCTTTGCATGCCGCGGCTCGCCGACAAAGCGGGTCAATGGACTCGCGCGCTCGGGGCTCGTTTTAGTTCTATTTTTGCGTCGCATGCGCGAATAATGGCCGCCCGCGCGCGGAGAAAAAGTGTCCGGGAGAGATAGCCGCCCGCCCCCCCTCCGGCTTAATATCCCATTTCGAGAGCAAAGCCGCGCACTTCCCACAGCTTCTAGACTTCTTGCTGCAATATTTATTCGGGACGTTCGCGTGCTTTTTTTAGCGGATCGCGAAACGGCTTGCGGCTCTTGCGGCCCTTAATAACGGGATTAATGCCGCGAGTTGCTGAAATTTTCAGCGCGGCGATCCCGCCGACGGGCCGATCCTGCGCGTTTATTTCATTATGCAGTTTTATCGTCTCGCGGCCGAGATTGTTTGCAAAGAAAAAGGAGGGGGACTTGTACGACTATCGGCGAAAGCGAGCAAAAAGACTCGACGGCCCGGCATTTTTTTTAGCTCGCCGTCGGGGTAAATGACTTTACTTTTCCTCGCTCGCCGAGAAAGGAAACTCTGCGGGGTTCCCTTTGAAGGGAAAACTACGTTATAACGTGGATACGCGAATAGCTTGCCGGACAGAGAGAGAGAGAAAAAAAGAAGCAGATTAGTGGAACTATTTACACAAAAACTGCCTGCAGACTTTCTAAAGAGAATGATTAATCAATGGAGGGGTGACTTTGATGTCTGTGTAGCCCCGCTTTGAACTTTAGTACCTGTTTGAACTTTTGAAATTGATCTGCGCATCAGGCGAAAGTACAAATCGCCGCTCGAACTCGTTTAAAAAAAAAACTTTCTACTTAGACGTGAAGAATCAAGTTAATTAATTTCCCGCTTAATCTGTGTCTTACATTGAATTATGCTTAGAATGTTAAATTAATGTATAAATTAATTATGTACAGTTGATTAACTTCTCCAAATAAGATAAACTGATAAATAGAACATTAATGCAGCATCAATTAGTAACCTGCAACGGTTTTTAATTAGGGCAATTTTATAAGGGTCCTTGAATTAGAACTAATAAAAGCTCGTTCGAATAAAACATATTGAAACGTGCGTTGCTAAAAGGATGCTCTTCCCTTTCGAATTTGATTATTATCGACTAGTTTTTACGCAGCCGATAAAAACTAGATCATCCGTCAACCAAGAGTTGCAAACACCAATTTTTTCCGCGAATTTCGCTAAAAACTAGTAAATAAAAAATTATTCGTTTCAGTACAAGCCATCAGTGATCGAACACGAGCGATAAAGACGAACGTCAACATTTGAAAAGAAATAGGAGAGTTGTAATATTAACAGGTACTCTTTGGTCGATCAAGTTTTTTGTCAAGAAAAAACGAAGGAATCGGCCAGTTAACTAAGATAGCGGCTAAGCTAATATTTTGCCTTGGATTGAGCGAATAAAAAGGGGGCCGAGCTTAAGGCGGCTCGCAACTCGTAAATCGATCAACAGAGCGGAGAGAGAGAGAGAGAGAGAGAGAGCCCGGCGACGTTGGAAAAATTGCTATGGAAGAGGAAGCGAACTAACGAAAGTTGCGGATCAGCTGGTAATTGATCGGAGGACGTAGAAGTAAACACTCGGTCATTGATTGATGGAGCAATCAAGCTCTCGCGAGAACTTGCAATAACCCGTCGCCCCCCTTTTTCCTTTCGGGCTCGAAAAGAGAAGGCCCTCCTACATAAAAGACCCGTCGATCCATTCATAAACAAAAATCCTATTAGGAGAGCAGTGGAGCAGCGCGCGGCCACTTGACCCCAATCACGCTGGACCGGAAATTATCCCGCGGCGCGAAATCGCTCGCGACGACGTCGCGTAAAAACCGAGAGAGAGCTCCCCCTTTTTTCCCGGGCGGTACGGGCGCGCGCGCGACGCGGCGCTGCGAAGAAAATTGAAAAGCGCTCGAATTCCGGAAGCAGGAAAACGGGCGCAATTGCGGGATCTCGCAAAAATAGAAGCAGCTCTCGGACGAGCGCGCGCGGAGAAAGAGGGGGAGAGAGAGAGGCGAGCGATGATGAATGGTGGGACGCGAGTGACTTTTTGAACGGTTTTTTGCGCGCGGGCAAAAGCTCGCTCGCTCGCGGTGCCGCGCGCTGCACAATTGCCATTTCAAAATGATGGATGCAGCGGGCATGCAGAATCCGATTGACTGGCACGAATTGCCGAATCATTGCGTCTTTATTTCTCGTTACACATCGGTATTTGCAGGCGACGACGGCGACGACGAAGAACGTCGCTCCTCCCGATGCCGCGCTGTTCGTGCCCGGATTCTCCGAGGAGCTGAATTATTTTCGAAATTTATCGAGTTTATTTCCCGGTAAAATTCCTCCCGGGAGTCCGGGTGTCCGAGGGGGCTGTAATTCGGTGCAAAAAACGAGCGGAGGATACCGAGAGAGAGAGCTGCGGGCGACAGGAAGATGCTATCTCAGCAGCGGCCCCGATTTTGACAAAAGACCGTATCATTCGGGGCTCACAAAAGATATATTCAGGAGGAAAGGATTTTCCAGGTCTAAGGAATCGGAGAGGCAAAGCGCGCGTGGGGCCACAGATAGCGTCGAGAGAGAGAGAGAGAGATGCTGCGTCGACGAGAAAACCGCCCTCCTGCCTTCCTATCCGGCGCGATAAAGATAAGGGGCTACATCCGTTACAGGTTTTTCGGCCAGCTCGTTATCGAGGAGAGGAGCTGCCCGTCGCTATCTCCGGGGCCGTTCTCTTAGCGCCTGAGTAACGGCGTGCAGCTGCACTCGCCGGGAGAGAGAGAGAGGGAGAGAGGAAGTAAATCCGTAATTACGCGAGATTTTTTATTGCCGCCGCCTGTCCGAGACACGCGGCTCACCGCGGAGCCGGTTTTATGTACGCTCCGGAGTAATTAAATTTCGCGGTTCGCGGCCTATTATTGTTGCGGAGCTCCCTCTCTTTGCGGAAAAGGCGCAGGGGGGGAAGAGTTTTCGCGACTCCGCCGCGCCGGGCGAAATTTCGAACTTCAACATCGGAAAGGTATTAGCCGAGTCGGCGCGGCGGCCGATAAGAACGCGCAGCGCGCGGCACCTGCGAATAAACGAATTAAAGTCTCGTTCCCTCTCCCCCCGCAGCCGTTCCTCTCTCATTAGTCGTCGCAATTTGCGTGAAATTCGATACGGGAGCGCGGGGGAGTCTTTCGCATTGTTTCCGCTGGAAATCTTGCCCCTTTCGAAGCAAACTTTCGCCGCCTATAATTACGTAAAATTTCTGAGCGAGAACGGGGCCGATAAAATCAAATTACAAGCTCGAGTTTCTCGCAGTGAACGCCGACGTAAATCGCTTTTCGGGCGAAAGAAAAGCCCTTTCTCTCTCTCGGCAGTGAGATCAATAGGAGAGGCGAGAGAGAGCCGGCAAAGACGAAGTGACGCGCTTCCTCTAAATGCAAATTCAGGGAGGGAGAGAGAGAGAGAGCCGAGGGCCGCAAAGGTTTGTACACAAAGGCGGCCTCGACAATTTGTCGCGCGACATCAGCAGAGAGCTCGTTATCCGAGCGAGCAATCTATTGCAGGACGCGAATTTCCATAAACCTCTCGTTAATGACAGCGCAATTATTTCCGAGTCCGATTTTCTTCGCTCGCTCTCTCTCTCTCTCTCTCTCTCTCTCTCGGCCGCCGCGCGCACTTTTGCTTTTTGCCCTCCGCGGCTCTCGTATTTCATTACTTTTTAACGGATACAGATTATCGCGCTTTTTATCCTCCCTCTTCCCCCCTCTTTTGCACGGCGGCCCGAGATCGAAGCGAATGTATTCGATTTCGTGCGCACCTCCGAATTATATTATATACCACTTTTATGACCGCGCGTTTTCTTCCCCCCCCTTTTTAATTAAAATTTTCGGCTATATTCATTCGCGTTCTATTAAGTCCTTTGACGCGAAGCAAAAAGATGCGTCTCGGCGGCTTCGGGGATTTTTTCACGTAACCCAATTTATTCGGGCGGGGTTGAATAAATTGGCGAAGTAGCAAAGAAACACCAGAGAGCGGCAAAGCAAGATAGCCGAACGAGGCAGTCAGCGAGGCGGAAAGCACAAAAGGAGAAGCGTTTGCGCGGCGAAACTAAAACAACATTCGATATATATAGGAAGTTTCCAATAATTTTCGTCCCCTCCCGCAGTGAATTATGATACTAGAAGTCGGGAGCTTCGTCTGCCTTTTTTTTCTCGCAGGGCTCCTCTTTTCCCCGGGCTTCTGATTATATCCGAGCTCCGTCCATTTTTTCTCTCCCTCCCTCTCTCTCTCTCTCTCGGCTATCTCCTTTCTTCCGGTTTTTCATCCCGGCTCCTCAATCAGGGCGCTTCTGCCGTCTCATCGAAGACAGCGTCGTCGAGCGTCGGCGAAAGAGAAAGAGAGCCGGTGTATCCTCAAAGAATCTTGAATAAACGACGGCAGTCGCGAGCCGCGCTCGGCTGCTCGCTGCAATAAGAGGGAGGAAACGGTCCCCGCGCTCCGCAATTACAATTAGGATAAATACCCTCAAACGGGCGATGGTCCTCCCTTCGGGCCTGCCGGCAGCACCCCTTTCATTTCAGGCTCTCTTCGAGCCTTATCGACTTTCGACGAGCGCAATTTTTTTCTCCCTTCCTCTCCCCTCGACTGGATTCCCTCGGATGGAGGCTCGATCGGCTCTCCCCCCTACTCCCGTGCTGTGTTGATTGTTCGGCCCCCCCCCCCCCCTTTGCAAGCCCTCTTTTATTTTCGTCGCGGCAGCGGCGGCGGGACTTGCGATGCCGCTGCGTGCGCCAAGGCAGATTAAAAAGAACCCGGACCGAGCGAACGATGATGAAAAGCGATCGCTTCCCCGACGACGAGACCAGAATCAATGCTGTTATCTCGGCCTCTGAAGCCTTTGCCCATTTTTTGCCTTTCCGACTTTTTTTTTTTTTTTTTAGTTTATTTTTAGGATTAATGATGCTCGGCTCGTCTCGTCCCGACGCTCGTCATAGATGGAAAAGAGTCAAGAATCGCGGCTGGAGTTTAAGTTGCGAAATTTTTAATTGAATTGCCGCTCGATTTTTGCAAGAAATGTACGAGGAAGAAACGCTGCGTCAACATCTATACCCCGGTCTAATGAAAATTTAATTTAACTTTGTCGGTTAGCGCTGGTTTGTTGTCTAAAACATTGATTAGTTTCTATCTTGTTTTTGCTAGCTCGAAACTATTAAAAAATCAATGCACTTTGATTGAGTTCGGACCAGTTTCAAAACCATTTATACTTTCAAGCGACCGACATAAAAATATTTCTCTTTTTTCCATCATTCAGAAGCTCGATTTACTGCGGCATTTTTTCAAAGGGATAAAACGTTTATTCCGCTGCCCACAAGTATTCGAAATAACGGGAAATTTTAATTAATTCGTATCGAAATTAAGTATGGCAAACTCGCACACCACCAGGTGGATTTCAAATGAACGACCGTAAAAGCAAAATCAAAAATGTATATCGTACATACAAAGCCTCCATGCATTAATGAAGTTTTCGCATTTAAAATTCGAATAAAAATCCCCTCTCGCTTACTAAAGCTGGCGAGGTTAAACAAGATGAAAATAAAAAAAATCGGGAAAAAAGGAACAAGTGTAACGAAGTGCAGCCCGTAAAACGCACGAATACAGCGTGACATTGGGCTTATCTGATGCGCAACACGCCAAGCGGTGATTGTGTTCAAGATAAAAAGAAACGTCATGATCGGTCATTTCCGGCCGTCGACGTATAGGAATCACTTTAATTACGGCTGCTTTCAAAAGAGGGTTCGAGAACGCTCGAGTCATTCGGTAATCAAATTCATCTTACAGACGAATAGCTCAACTGCCAAAGGTCCGATATTGAATGTCGCAGTGATTTCCCGTTCTCTCGAAGCTCTTAACCCCAGAGTGCACCTGCAACTGATATTGGTATAGCTACATTTTAGGGAAAGAGGTGTTATCAATTTTCGGCGATCAAATCGGCCGGAAAAATCGTTTAGGAACTTTGCAGAATACAAGGGACTATAATTTATTTCGTGATTAATTAGAAAGTGCACGTCATTGTCACGCTTTCGCGCCTCTTATTTATCGCAGATATCGATTCTATCCTACGGCTTGCGATGCTTTTGAAAAATGACCGTATTATTTCTGAAACATCTGTTAACAATGATTTATGGTTCTGATATCCGGCGAAACTATGATTTAAAAACATAATACTGCAAATTTTCGTCTCGCAACAAACGAGATCGAGATGTTACAACTTGTTTTTACTAATTCACGTAGCCGAGTCACTCTTGAGCTTAAAATTTCGATTAAAGAACTTAATAATTACGATGCAGTCTGGTCGACTACTTTGCGGATAACATAAATTGTTGAACGTAAAAGCCAGGAACTGTTGACTTAATTGCGACTTACATTTAAATATAAATGACTTTAAAAACATGAAAAGCCTTTTTCAAAAGTTCTCTACTTTTCTACCTTTATTGATTTTTACTTAAGTCCCTGTTTCAGTTTCAGATATTTGAAAGGTTCATAAAAAGATTAATAAAAAATCAGTTTAAAATTTTTAGCTAGATTTTACTTTATTTATAGAAAATTAATTTAATGGAAATTGAACTTTAAACTTTATCTAAAAATTACAATATTTACTGAAATAATCAAACTTTCGCTATCGAAAAACTAATAAAGCTGAAAAAAAAACGGACTAGAATCAAAACGCCTGTCGAAACTAAATAATCAAAGTTCGCCATCAAACAATCCAAACACCATTTCCCTCTTTCCCGTTATTTTTTACAAAAAAAATTTTTAATCAACATTTACTGCCTCCCGTGCCGCTAAATAAATGTTTTCCTTTGAAAGCAGCGTTTGCTTTATATACATTTTTTCGCAATGCGATGGAAACGAACGTTTTTAAAAACCCTGACCTACTTCGAGAAAAAAATTAGCGTTTAAATGAAACAATGCAGCGGCGAACATATAAGTGAACTTATCCGCGGACGTGTCCGAGGATTTTATAACTGTCCACCCAGACGAAATTCCTGGTACGGCTGCGGGGAAAAGCCGATTGTACGAGACCGTCGAAGCGTAAACATAACGATAATGCGACGGCTCTGGGCGCATCGATTCTTGGCCGGAGCGACGTCATTACGGGATATATAGAGATAGCCGTCTTTAGTCTCCGCGAAAAGCTTCTCCGCGACTATTATATATATATATAACCGGCAGCAACTTCCACTCGGAGATATTTCTCGGCCGGACGTGAAAGGGAAAAAACAACAAATCGCCAGGGATTTTACGAGCCTTCCGGCGTGAAAATTCATTTTAATAAATAAAGGCGCCTTTTTTTATACAAGCCTCCATTGCGTCCGTCTCGATGCTCCTCACAGACGGGCGTTAAATTTTGATTAAAACAATTTATCTCGGCGAAGCGGAGTCCAAACGAAAACGTTAGATCGGAAGAAAGGAAAGGGGTCAGGGAGAAAGAAGAGGTGTGTTTATTCCCCGAGCGAATGATGGCAAACAAAAGCGAGATACCAATTAGCGCAGTGGAAATTCGGACGCGAGAGAGAGAGAGAAAGAGCTGCTAGTGGCACTGCTGCCGTAGAGTGCTAACATCGTGCCATTTGACGTAGAAACCTATGCCAACAATTTCGTACTTGAAGTTAGTCGTTATACTTGGCGAAAGCGCAGATAGAAACTCCTATGGCCCTTGAAACTCGCGCGACCAAGTATATAGATACTTACTCTCGCGCGCGGCTCCAGCTCGCGATCAAAACTCGCGCATTAATAAACTTGCAAATGAAACTTCGAACCCAGGCCAGCGCTCGACGTCCTCGCTACTTCTTTAGCCAACAATAAGTTACGCCCTACACTCCACTTGCTCGTTATGTAGAAATGTGCGCGCGGCGCTTATACGTGTAACTTAATGCCCCGATGGCTTGTCAACGAATTGCGGGGCCGAGGAGAGGCGGGAATTTCTTTTTTTTTTCCAGTTCTACGTCCCCGATCTTTTTCCAATTTCTAATCGGCGCGATTAAACTGGTTAAACCTGGATTTTGAAAAGAGCTCCGCGGGTCTGACATTTGCTTTAATCTTTGAATCGCCGCGCGCTCGACAAACTTGTTTAACAGCGAGCGTAAAAATCTTACCCCCGCGCCGTCCGAATCGTATAACTCCCAGGCTAAAAGGGTAATGCCTTTTTTATGCATAATTAAATCGAAATACTTTTTAACGCTCATAAGGTAATAACTAAATTTATAAGCATTTTATCTTTAATATAAAAGCACGGAATAAAGCAGTTTAAATGTTGAACAGGAACGCGACAGATGCTTGTGGTTACGCATAATCTGACTCGCATAATAAAGCGTAAACAGACGCGGCAAGAACGAGGGGGGGAGAAACGAGATGCAGGAGAATCTCATTTTATTCAAAAAGGCAAATGTAATTATGGCCTCGGCGCTAAAAGAACAGCGTGTTAGAACTCGTATCCAATGCTTTTATTTAAATAAAATTACTCGAAAACAAACACAGCATTCGGATCTTTCGCAACTTTCGCATATTTGTCAAAAATTAAAACATTTTAATATTTCAACGCGCGCCTTCGGTCAATAAACATTCCAGGCTATTGTTTAACCATTTATTCCAATTCCCGATAAGTTTGTACGCCAAACATAACCTACTTTACGCGCAAACGCGAGCCGGTAGAAGAGAAAATATTCCTGGGGAACAACAGGCCTCTGCGGATTTTTCAAAAATTCAATAAAAATTATTTGCGCGTAAAAATAAAAAAAGTCGCGGCTATGCGACGCAAAGATTCCTCTAGAAATAGCAGAGCGGATTTCGTCACAAAAGAATATCCAAAACGACAGCGAATCTCGTCAATATTCAGTTTATCCCTCCGGGTTTTTCAGCGGGTCCGCGAGCGGTATCAGTCGCCAGATTTAAAGCCATTCCTTGAGCTTTAGCGGCTCGGACGCTTGTAAATCGTCGCGGGTAAAAAAGAAGTAGGTGCGCGCGCGCGCGTGGAAAGCAGTAGTCGGTGTGCTCGCGTGTGCTCGCGGCGCGCAAAGAGAGAAAATCTCCCGCGGCGGCGGAGAGAGAGAGAAAGAGAGAGAGAAAGCCATTTCGCTCATCTGCCGAGTCGTAAAGCAGATACCGCGGCTGGCGTCCTCTCGAAAATACATAAATCCCGGCTGGCGCTTTCGCGCGCGGGGGGGTTGCTGCGCCCCTGCACGCCGCGCCGGAGAGTAATGTATGTGCGCGCAATGAGCGCCAAGCCGGGGCGCCAAAAAATAAACGAGCGCATTTGCCACCCGATGATCCATTCGCTCCCTCTGATTATAGTCCTTCGCCTTTCTGCTTTTCTGCTTTTCGACCGCTCGTGCCGCTGTTTGAGCGCCTCGCGTGGTAAAAGCTCGTTGTCCGCCGCGACGCTCTCGGCTCGTTTCCGCGAGTGCACTTTTTAACCCGCCCACCTTTACGGCTATGAGCGGCCCCGCTTATTTATCCGCGGACTACTCGACGGAGCCATTATTCAATTATTGCCGGGTTCGAATTCCGTTAATTTTCTAATTCGTCTCCGTATTTATGGAATGGCTAAAACGTAACTGCGCGGGAAATCTTGGTGCGGTATTCATTTTCATTGCGGGGAGAGCGCTTCTCGTTCCGGCGAGAGTGTCCGCGGCGCTAAATATCGGAGAATATTTTTTATCTTTACGACGCTATTCATTTAGATTTTCCGTGTCCGGGGCCGTTTAAAAAAATAACGAGCGCGAAAAATTGTATCGATCGCGCGTATTTACAGGCGCGCGCGCGCGCAGGCATTTACACGAAACTGCATAATTCGCTTTTTATTCGAGCGGTATCTCGATTTAAAAAGCGAAAAAAAAAAAACGTAACCGCGCGCGCGCGAGGACGTAGCTCTTAAATTAATTTTCATAACGGCGGCCTCCGGCCCCCAACAAAAGTTGCTAATTTATGCCCGTTTTCAATCCCAGCTGCGTCCAGTCCGTCCGTCGCGCGCACATTTTCCGAAATAAACCGAGTAAACAAAGCGCAACACGAGCGTGCGGGGGGGGGGGAAGAAAAAGAGAAAAAAAAACAGTTAAAATTGTAAATAAAGCGAGAGAGAGGGCCGCAAACGAAAAAGGGGCTAGGAAACGTGTTTTCATTGGCGCGGGAACGAACGCGTTAATGCACCGAGCGGGCCAGCGAGAGAGAGAGGAAAATATCAGCGGGAGCAAGTAGCGCAATGTCGTTCGCGCGTACACGCACGTAGACGAAAATTGATGCACTCGACGGGTCTGGTTACGCGCGCGCGCGCATGCGCGGGGCTCCGCGATGCGGTTATTGTCCTGTACACCCGCTCACGGCTCGGCTCTGGCTGCTGCACCGATGCTGTTCGCGCGCAAACTCGCTTAATACTCTATCATTACCCCGTGTGCGCTCCTCTCATGGCGCTCCGACAGTTTTTCGATTTACTCCCCGGGAGCTTGTTTGCACGCGCCGCGGCCGAAAAAATAAAGGGATAAACGCGTGTCTAACCTCGTTAGGGGCTCGATAAACAATCTATCAAGCGCGTTTTCGTATTCGATTGGATCGAACGACTTTCGGTAAATCAATGGAAATTTCTCAGTTACGAGTCATTTTCTTGTTACAGCGTGGCGCTCGCGGCTGTATAATGCCTTTTGATTTCGTTAATTTCAGCGTAGCCGCACGACGAGGTAATGAGGTTAGCCTTGTTAATCCTTTCATTGCGCGAATAATTTTAGCAGTTGTTTTCAAAAATGAATTAAAACGTATTTCATTTTTAATTCATTCAACGCGTATTAAAACTTGCACGTCGATAACGGCGTTTCGAAAGCGGAAAATCCGCTACAGAGGAATGAAATAAATTTTTTTTTTCCTGCTCCAGAGCATATTTAAACTAAAAAGTGGATTTGAAACGAGGTTCGTTTCCTACTTCCAGATCACGATAATTGTACGGACAATATTTCATTTGAGCCGTAATTAAGTTTAAAATTCCCGCAGTTACAGGCGGAATGCAGCGGAAAGCTTTTTGATAATAATAGAAACCCGATTTACATGGTAAACGGCATTAATAAACGTTTTGTACGTTTAATCCCGGCTGAAATTACACTGGCGAACAGTTTAAAGTTAGTTGCAAACGTTATATTTCAGCGCGGGGAGGCAAAAAAAAAAGATGTAACCGAGCAAACGAGGCAACGGAGCGCCGGCAGAGGAAAAAAAAGGGGGGAAACCCGAGATAAAATGAAAACACGACCTTCGCGTAACTACTGACCAAAAACTTAGTTTTCCCGAGCGTTAGACACACACGTAGAGGGGAGGGGGAAAGAGAAAGAGAGTCTCGAATGGACAATGCGGACAAAAACGCGGAGGACATTTGCGGTAAACAATAGAGGAGGGAGAAAGAGCTAGTTACTTGGCCCTCTCATGTGTAAACCCTTGACCGCCGGACCGACTGCCTGCGCGCGCCGACTTCTTTTCCCTCTAGTTTTCGCTTTAGCCCGGCTAATCAGTGCCCCGTTCTGTATTAATGACTTCTCTTTCTTCTCCGTTCCCCGCCGCAGCTCTCGCCCGCAGTACACAATTCTCTCGCGCGCGGCGCGGAGTGGACGAGTTTGCGCGAAATTTTTCACGCTTTAATTAAGCAGTATAAGCTCGTGCGCCTTGCGCTAAACGTCAAACAGCGCGGCCGGGCGCGAAAACGGACCGACTAACGAAGCGTGCAGGAAAAAGGCCGACCCGTTTTTCTTCCGTTTCAACGTGCGTATTATACTCGGTCTCGCGTCTACGGTATCCGATGGTAAGAATCGAAGGGGCTCTCCTCTTTTTGCGGACTAATAAACGCGGCCAGCGCCGCTTTCTATTGACAGTTTTTCAACTTTTTTTTTTATGTTTCAACCGGAGCTCCCGCTCGTTATCTGCGCGCGGGATTTAGGATTCGTGTACGCAAAAAGCTTAATAAATAGCGGCAATGGAACGAAGACTTTTTTGCGAGAAGAGGGGAAAAAAGCGAAAAAAGCTCTCCGCCGGTAGGATTACACTGTTAGATAGTTATGTATTTTGACTCTGTTCCAAAATAAAGACTCTCCTCGCTCGACGGCTTCGAGTATTCGTTCATCCGGCCAACGCTTTTTTATTAACTTAATCATAAATAACGTATTATATACGCTGAAATGTTTGAAAAAGAATCCATTTCTTCGGCAATGCTTTTAGTGTGTGTTAATTCACTTTATTCAGTTTATAAAGTGATTTTCTGCCTTCCGCGTGATTGCTTTAATAGGTCAAGATAAGATAAATAAACCGCTCTCTTAAGAACTTCTCCTCGATATCTCATTAAACTCTCTCGCTATCTTGGAACTGATATCTGCTCCTCTCTCTTTCTCTCTTCTCCCCCAGCGAATAGGAGAAAAAGAACGAACAACAAAGCAGCAAATACACAAAACCGAACGCCCGAGCGGGCATCGATAACAAACCGGTTAATAGGGTGCAAAAATGAAAGCTCGGTCGCGGCGTCGCCTATTATCTCGCGCACCGCAGCAACACTCGTGTAGTGCCGCGCTACGACAAGCGCGAAGCAGAGGTTGCAGCGAGAGAGAGAGAGAGAGAGAGGGGCCACACATTGTACTCGCGCGCGGATGCCGCATTACATACATGCCCGGCATAACATATGTTGCGTATAATGCGACACAGATCCAGGTAGAGAGGCGCGACGGGCCTCCCCGGCTTAAATCCGATCCGAATGACGTAAGGGCCCTGGGAACCGTCGACGCTCAAACGGGGATACTCTGCGGAAAGCTTCCAGCGCCGCGAGCGGAGAGCCGAGAGGGGCCGCGAGTTTTAAATACTGTGGCCACACTCTCGCTCGCGCCCGCAAACTTGGCTCGGCCCTTGAAAAGGCTCGAATTTCTATCTCTCTCGCTCCTCGACCGCGAGCTATGCTCACCCGAATGCTGGGCTTCCTTTGCCGAGCCGCCTGCTTTTACTCGGCCAGTTGCTTTTTAATCAGTTCGTTCGGAGATGCGCATTCCAAAGTTTCTTTCTTTATTATATTATACGGCATTAAATTACGGCGGAACAATGTAAAGCGAACAATGAAATTGAATAATCGGGGAAACAATAATCGCAATAAAGAGCAATTTAATTAAGGCAGTAATCTGAAAAGTTCGAAGTAGGTTAATAGACGCTTGTGCATTCGTGGAAGCAAGATGTTGGAGTAGTAAGTCACATTGTCGGTGGCTTGTAGACTCCGTACTTTATGGTACTCGAGCGAATCCGCCGAAAAAAAAGAATAAAAAGAGAAGGGAGCCAGGAGCAAAAAAAAATTCACTGTACATCGCGTGCGCGGCTAAGTTTGCCCTTTAACAGGCGGAAACTTTTTTTGTCGACTCGTCGCGCGAAAAGAGAATCGGAAAAAAGCGCGAGTCTTGAGGTGCGGCTGGCAAAACAACTCTTTCTCTCTCTCTCCTGCCCCCTCCGGTCCCTTTAAAGCGGCCGGGCGCGCGGACGCGATAATTTTATGCACGAACGGTGATGAGAAAATGAAAGAGGAAGAGCGGCGGCTCGGCGAGAAGGAGGGGCGCCGGAAGAAGAAGCGAGACTGGGAGATCCTCTCTCGCTCCGCCGGGGAGAAAGGAAAAGAAGCGCGGCCAAGCAAAAGGGAAAGAGAAAGAGAAGTATATCCACGCGACTCGCCGAGAGTGAAAAAAAGACAAAAGAACGCGCGGCCGCGGGAGGTAAACACGAGGCAAAGAAAAAGGTAGAAAGAGACGCGCAGCCGCAAAAAGAGAGACGCAGGTATAGAAAGTCGGCGAAAAGTTTTATTAGAGCATCTCTCGCCGGGCGACTGTAGGCGCGCGAAGTGCGCCCTCGAAAGGCTCACCTGCGCCGCCCTTTGGGGCCTCCCGGTGTACGAGGAATATCGGCGCGGGCACAAAAGTAAGCCGCTGCGAAACACCCCGCAACGCCACCTCTGACCTTTCCGAGTATAGACTCACTTTTCTTTTTTTTCGCTCGACTCTACGATATTGTTGGGGAAACATTTTCGTTTTCGAGCGCAACGGGAGGCTGCGTGGAACTTTTCGGAGTCTGGTTTTGTCGTTGGAACGGCGCGCCGCGAGAGTGATAACGGCCCCGCTGAACTTAACAAGAACAATAAAGTGCGCCGGGACTGAAATGGAATGATGGCACATAATGCGCGACGATTTGAAAATGAAACAAAGTGTGTCCGTGCGAGCGCGGAAGTAAAGAGGAATGAAAAATCGAAAGCAAAGGGCATTGAAATTGATTCGGACGGGTAGCGAGAGAGAGAACGTCGAGTGTCAGATGGGAGCGTAATGCGATGATAAATCGTCGTCGTCGGGCCGGTCATTTATTAAATGACAATTACAGCTCGTTTATCCGGGCCCGCAACGAGGGCGAATAAAGGCTCCGGCGTCCGTACACAAAGGCAAGTACGTGCGGAGAGGAACAACGCTCTCCTTAATAATAATATCTCCCTCTTTAATACAATCTCGTATTCCCGGGCTGCTATTCTCGTTTCAGCTCTCGGCTCTATGCGCGCGACGGCTCTAGTCTTCCCTCGTCCCCTCTCCCCCTTTGAGCACCGCGACCGTCGAGCTCGAAAAACCCTCTTGCCTCTTTCGACCCACACGCGCGCCTTCCTACTTTCTCGGCCGCCTGTTTTTTTTTCGTCGCTCCGCCTAGATTTTGCCCTCTCGAAAGCTAATCGGCGCGCCGTGAATATTTAACGCTTCGATAACAGCCGGGGTTATTGTTGCATTTACACTCTAGTCGGAATTAGGAAATACACGGCGTACACATCGTTACGTACAACGTACGACTACAGTTTCAATTTAATGCGTAATAATCGATATTACGAGAGTGGAGCGAAGTACGTGCAGTATGAATTATTAGCGGGCATCATCGGGTATATCGGCTTTCGAGGCTTGTAAAAATAAAAGCATTATTTAAAAATTCTATTTGAAAATAATTGAATCACGGGGCAAAGTAGGTTGTTTAATCAAGTTATCTCAGTCTTCGTTGGCTCGGTTAACTTTCTGAAACAAAGGCCTTTCTTTTAAGAATAAAGGACATTTAGCAACGTCAGCTCCTCTCCGATTCTAGCAAATCCTTGAGCCGTGAATAAGTTCATAAGCTTCCTAGAAAGTGAAGATTTTTTTGTCGCAGCGTCGTACAACACTTTCTTCCTCGGCTGCATTCAGGCGGCGCTTTCAGCCCGGCTGAATTGGCGCACTTTGCTATTCAGGGAGCAAAAAAAAAAAGAAAAAAGTACTCCGCGCGCCGCTTACGTTTTTCTATCTCTCACTGCGCGCGGAGGCGGCTATATTTTGAAGGTCGCCTTGCTCTCTCTCTCTCTCTCCTCCCTCTCCCTATTCGCGTTGACGACGGCTTCTTTTCAAACTTGTAGGTCAAATATTTACCGAGCGGAGTGCGGCCATTTGTCGATTGCATGAATACATGAATGAAGTGACTCAGTGAATTTAGGGCCGCAGGTCGGGGGCCTTAAGCCTTTTAACGATCTCCTCTCTGTTTGCTTGACCGCGGCTCCTCTGGGGGTTTCTTTCTGGCGACTAACGACACCCGAAAAAGCGTCTCGCTTATGGACGGTCCAACTTATCTCTTCTTTGGGGATCGTTGATTTTTATCGGCTTTCCGACGAAAATAGACGTGGGATGAAGAGTTTTGATAAATTTAACGAGAAACTACGGTGTTATTGTGTATTATAGTATACGTTTCGTGGTTATGTACTTGCTATTAGTGAAAATAGTAATTATAAATTACCTGCTTATAAGTGAATATTTAAAACATTTATAAAATTCATTCAAAAAATTCAGTCAAAATTATAAAGATTTAATTTCGATCCTTTTAACAACTATCGTTCAATTATTTTTTTTGATACTTTATTAAATTTGTCTACTCTTTTTTAAAATAATAATACTTCAATTTTAAATTATTTTTAATGTTTTCAACTTCAACAAATGTCCATAATAAATGACTACAAATTATACTAAAGTTAAATGTTAATCTAGTTAATTTTTATTTGAACAGATAATATAAATTTACTCGTACTACAGAATCGTAACTTCTAGTTGAATGATTAATATTCTACATCAAATTTGATCACAGACTGTGTGATTGAGTTTGGAAGCATTCTTGCAGCATTTCGTCAGCCAATAAACAAACACACGGAAACTATAAATGTGTCGTCGCTCAGCAGTCGTGAACATTCAAAAAATATCCACTGACGTACACGTTACTCGAGGCCAATAAAGTTTAACACTTTAACGCGCCAGCCATATGCTGCAAAGACGTACGGAAGGGTCGCGTTTCTAAAATCGTTATACGCATTCACTTTTAAAATAAAACCCAAAGTTGAAAAAAAAAGTAATGTTGAAGAGCGGTCAGAAGCCTCGCGATTCGAAAGAGGGCTGAAGTGTAATTAAAAACTATGTCAAGTGCGACAGGGTTAAGCATTTAATTTGCACGAGGGGAGACGGGCGGGGGAGGGCGAACCGCGGCGCGAATGAAAAGAACCCGGCCGGAAGAAAAGAGCAGATCGCTCGGCGGGGGAAACAGAGCAAAAGAGCAAAAGGAAAAGGGAGCCGCGCTCACGTGGGCGAGCCCCGACGCGCCGACTCAGCGAGTACTGAATATTTGAAAACATAGGTATCGAGCGCTAAATGCACCTTTCGTTCCGGCTGCTTTTCAAACGGAGGGGCGCCCAGATTACGACAGAAGCGCAGGGGGATTATATTCCAAAAAAGGTGTATACTTACGCGTGGCTCCAGATGTTCCGAGCAGCAGCAGCAGCAGCAGCGTCCCCGCCAGCAGCGTACTCATGAGCAAGGACCTCGAGCTACGCCCCATGACGCCGCATCACAGGCACTACTAGCACAGGGAGTTTACTCCTTCGATGATCTCACTGTCATCCGTCGCTCCTCATCTCAGTATTCAACATTTACCACCACAACAACACCGTCATTACAATATCACTGCGAGTCCTTGCTCTGTATATCTCTCTCTTGCTCGTTCTCTATCTCCGGCCGGCTGGTGTTTCTCTCGCGCGGCGCGCCACTTTCATGGCCCTCCGCCGGGAAATCACGAGCGATTCCTAAACGACACCTCCGCTGCGGACCTGTTTACGCGCGACAAACACGTGTCTTTTCAGAGGCTCCCCGGCTCTTATTATAAACCCACTGGCCCAGCGCCTTTTGTTTACGAGCTTTCAAGCCCCATGTAGGTCGGACGGCGCGTTACCTCTTTATTTCCCCTATGAAAACTTGTCGAAAGCAGCGCGCGCGGTCCGGATGATATAAATAGGCCTTATCTCGGCGTATCAAATCAGGGGAGCTCGCATCGATATACACCCGCCTCTCGCGAAAGTACCCGCGCGGATGTTAAAGCGGGAAATTCGGCTTTCGAACGTAAGATAAGGCTCTCTCCGCTGGCGCCGAGTGAGAATCGGACGGCCCGTCGAGCTCGAGCAACGAATTCGGGGACCATCAAACTCGCGCGCGCGCCTGGAGGAGTAGAGTATTATAAAATAATTGGTCCGGCTTTTTTTACAGCCTCCCCCCGCCCGGCGCCGTTCGCGCGCTCGACTTCCTTATCTCGTTCGGTCGTGTTAAATTCTCATAATTTCCGGTAGTAAAACAAGGTAGATAAGGGACGACAATGCAGAAGAGCGGAAACTCGGCTCGTTCGACTTGAATCGATCATGAATGGGGTCTTGACGCTCTGCGGCCCCGAGGGCCGTAAAAGTCATGGGAATGATCTTTCACTATCGCCGGGGACAATTAAAAGTTCGGCCCCGTGACTTACGATCCTTTTTACGCTGCACCCCCCCACACTTAAAGGACTCGCACTTGAAGCCTTTTTTCCACCTTCGATTTCCTTCTCTGTACCTTTTTTCGCAGTAAAAGAAGACCGACTCGGACGCCCCGGCGATTAAACTGTTATTTTGATTGGGCAGTCGGTTTGTTTTCCTATTCCCTCCCCCGAGTGGCTACCTGGGACCTCCGCTCCTTTTGATTTTTTTACGACGCACAAACGTATTCTTTGAATTATACGCTGAAAAGCGAGCCGCGCGCCTCTTTATTTCGAGCTGCAATTTTAACCCGGAGACATGATTATTACGTATGAAATTCCGCGTAAACGCTCGGGTCTCCGGTACCGAGTTTCACCTCGAGTTAATAAACGCCCGAGTTTTAATGAAACAGTAAAATTTCACTGGCGGAATCGCGAATTAGTCGCGGGTACGAGAGAGGGGTTATTACCTCGGCGTCTCCGCGGTGATTTTTCAAATCCCTCGCCCCGTTGCAAATGTATATTTCCCAAAAAATTGCAATAAAGGCCCGCGCGCAATTAGCAATCGGCGGCCGCTCGTAAAAAGTGGGCCTCCCGCAGCTGAGCTCCGGTAAATCAAGCGCGAGCGGAATGTAATTGTTAAAAAATCATCGGCCGCTGGGAATCCGACGCATCCTGGCCTCTCGGCGCGGCGAATCAGAGCCGGTGTCGGACCGCGTGCGCGTTTAAACCGACGCATAAATCATTCGCGAGTGCGCGCGCGAGGGAGAGAGAGATAGACGCTTTTAAATTGATTACACTTGCACTCGCGATGCTCGCGAATTAATGGCTCGGTGGCTCTCGGCGCGCCGGAGAGAGAAAAAGAGCGTGGGAAGCGATTGGAAGCGCGCTGTTCGTTATCGCACTTATATAATTTGTCCGACTTTCGCCTCGTCAACTTCAACGTCCGCGATAATAACGCAATTTCAGCGGGACGCGCGGTGTTTTGATAGCCCGACGGCGGCTTTCGCCCGTTATTTATGGCTCTCGAGAGGCGAGAGGAATCATTGGAAATTCAAGCCGCGTAAAAAAAAAATAAAACCCCGGGCTTTAATTCAGGAGGGCCCGGCGATGAAACCGAAACGCGCCGCGGAGCAGTAAAAATCGCGCGCGCGCGCGCGCGCAAAACGCAATTTTGGCGTTGCACATACATAAAAGCGAGGCTGTTGCGGCGGTCGCGGGTAAACGTCGAAATAAGCCGGCGGTGTAAAAGCGCCCAACGTGTTTAGGGCCTGTAGACGACGTTGATTTAGCGGGGCGCGCGTTTATTTATTTAAGCGAGAGCGAGTAAAGCACGTCAGCTGCACGGATCCGACAAAAAGTCGCGCTCTCGGCTCGGGGTCTGTCACGTGGCCGTGCAACGACTGGAATCGCGAGACGATATCCACATGGCAGGCCGGAGAACAAGGCCGGCTAGCCAAAGCATCGAGAGAGGCTTAGGAGCGAGATAGAGAGGAAAAAAAGTTACCGTGCCATCCGACCTGATTGCCGCGCGGGGCCCTTTTCCCATCGCAGCGGAGGAGGCGGCAGCAGCCAGCATCAGTCGCAGAAAACACGATGCGAGCGGGCGATAAGCGCCTCGTTTCCCCTCGGCAAACATTTGCACAGCCGTGCACACGACGACGTCGACGGCGCTGCTCCCCGTCGGAGGCCGTCTCCTTCCGCCCGCTCGCACGTGTCCTCTCTCCTCTCCGTTCCTCCTCCGCACTTAAGAGAGACCGAGGAGCCTCCGAATTACCGTTTTCTTTCTCTGGATGATTAAAAAAAAAAGGAAAGGAGCACCAAGCGAAGCCGCCGCGCGCCCGGGATATATGTATACGTCGGGCTTCTCTCTGCGCGAGAAGAGCCGAGGAGTCGCGAGCTCGCGAGGCGATGCTCTCTCTCGGGAGGAAGAGTCGTCTCTCTCTGCCGAGGCTGAGCGACTCACAGCTCCGACTCGGCTTTCGGTGAACTGAGCCGAGAGCCGAGCCGCGGACTTTCCGAGGGAGATTCGCTCTCGCTTCCACCACCACCTCTACTCTCGCGCCGCCGCCGCCGCCGCCGCCTGCAGCGCCAGTCGCCCCTCCGACCCCTACTTCATCCCCTCTTTTCCCGCCTATTCGGGACGAGTTCTCTTCTCGCTCTGTGTGTTAGCTCTCCGCACGGAATATCTTACTCGGACTCTTGAAAATGTTTTCCTCGATGTGTGGCCACTTGTCGGGTGGACCGTTATTTTATTTTTTTTTTTTCGAAAGCGAGAGGGTGGGGCAGTTTTTAACGCCGCCCGATGAATTTCGTACTTGCAGGTGGATTATGGAGCTGCTTTATAGCCGCGCCGCAATAACGCGGCCGATTGTATAATATTGATAAATCATTAATCACCCCTGGCAATGTCGTGTCCGCAATTCTTTTACAGAGCTGCAATAACAGCGTGTTAAATTCAGCCGTGAATCTCGGGGGCGTTAATGGAGTCGTTCAAAAACTGAAAATGCACCCGCGTTTACGGAGGAGAATGCTTTCTAAATTCTGTTTGCCGAATTAAATTAAATATCTGTGTTCGGTCGCTTTTCCCACCCGTGCAAATAGAAGCCGGGGCGGCGCGCGCGGGCATATTGTTCGAGAAATAATTGTTGTTTGCCCCTAGAATTCTCACGCGTAATTACAAGCTATTATTATATTTCCCCCTCGCAGCAGTGAAATTTGCAAAATTGCAATTACCGCACCTCGAACGAACGCGAAACCCCGGCAAGTGCACAGCGACTCCTAAGCGTTATACAAAAAGGAAAAATGATCGCCGGAACTAATTGACATCTCGGGGCAGTAGTCGCATCGGCGATCCGGGAAACCCAGCAAAGATCGCTTCACCTGGAGCCCCGCGTGCGCGCGTGTCTTTCCGCAGCTCGTATAATAACGATTGCGGGGGCTGCAGCGACGGCGGCGGCGATGCACGCAGGCGAGAATAGATTTACGATCGGGCCCCGGTATATAGACAATCCGCCGCGCTGAGGAAACTCGCTCGCGCGCTGCGAATAGCTGCTCGGGCTGCCAGTCGAAAATTTTACTGCTCCGCACTTGAAAACTTTCCTCGAGCGAGCTTTCCACCTCCGCATCGTTTATCCGGCGAGTTTAACGCGGCCGCTCTATCCGCAAGCCTATTTTATAGCGGGACCGAGCGCTCCTGCAGCCCCCCTCCCCCCCCAGATATTTTAATGTCGTGTATCTTTATGTCTTTCGCACGCATTCGAGAATTTTCGAAAGACGCGGCGGCGGCGGCGGTGGCCCTCCCGCCCCCGTCGGCCTGACTTACATTATTCACAACGCCTCGGACGGCAAAGCGCGGGCGCGAATTTCAAACCCTCCCCCCCCCCCCCGCGCGTTTTATCGCTCGAATATTAATTTGTCGTAAATGCGCCGCGGGAAAAACAGGGCGCTTTCTCCCGCCGCGCTCGTTAAACTTTAGCTGCCTGCAATTCGTTGCATTCGGATTTTCAAGAAACTCCCTTGTCAGGCGAATAAACCCCGACGGCTCAACTTTCTAGTTATAACGGCCGCTCAAGATGGCATCGTATTTTCCGCGTCGCTCCCGAATCAAGTATAAAATTGCATTTAAAAAAAAAGCGACCGCGACGTTCGTTCTGTGGTTCTTTAATTTGTTCGAAATGAGCTTATTCGATATTCCCTTCCGATAATGTACACTTTAACGGAGATGATCATTTGGAGTTTAAACAAAGTCCCGCTAATTATTTTGTATAGGCTTCATTACAAATTGATGAATAACGTCATATACGTGCATTAAAACAAACTAAAATGCAATTAACTGGCCAGAGCTTGATGATTCGTCATCCCAATTACCGCGGTAATATTGAATAACAATGGTAAAATGGATTTTCCAGTGATCCAAGTACTATTAATCGACACTGCTAACGGTTCGATTAAATCAGCTCCAAAGTAAGTTAAAGAATAGATAGATTCCGCTGCAGTTTGTCCGTTAACAATATCAGCCGGAAGATTTAGCTGGAATCGATTTCATTTAAAGCGATACTTCCTAATTCAGCGTTTCAATTTAGTCCGGCCTCGATGCGCTTCTTAAACTCGAAAATGGCCTCGTATATTGGTTAATCGAAGTCCGATACCGGCCAGATTTACTATTTTTTCCCACGCTTCTTTTTGCCTATTCTTTCTCTCTTCCACCTCCTCTCTCTCTCTCTCTCTCTCTCTCTCTTCTTTTTGCAAGGGCATAAAATCTAGGTGGAAGTTGACTCGCTCGCGCGCAAGCTTGTTTATCTCGCCTCGTAAAACGAAGAAGCGCCTCGGAAAAAGTTGCGCCCCGCTCTCGTTTTTGCTCGCGCGAGCAACGCAATCGAACTTGAAGAATATAAAGTTCTTTTTATATTTATAAGGGCCTCTGATCCTCCGCTCAGCCGACTCCTCGACCTGGACAAGTCTATACGCGCGCGTGTATACTTAATTTTTCGGGAACGGCGCGCGTATTCCTGATATCCGATATAAATTTTACATAGTTATAATTTTATCGCCGAGCGAGTCGCGATAAAACCCTTTTTAAAAACTTTCCCTCCCGCTCGTAATACTAGAGAATAATAGTTTTTTACGGACCTATAATTTTTTTTACAGGTCTACGGCTGAGCTGATGTCTTTAAGCGATTTTAAAATCAAACGGTGTAATGCGGATATTACCATAAAGTATGAAAGACTGTGTTATTTGTTATCTGATGAAAGCTGTTACGTTGATAAAAAAAAAATTTTCTAAAAAAAAATCTTTTATCGCAAAGCGTCATTCTGAATAAATACGGTTTTTCATATTTTATAAAGTGACGTTTAAAATAAAAACAATTTTTAAAATGTGACATAGCTCGTAAAAGCTATAACAATAATCCTACGTTGCTTTAAAATACTTTGAAAAAAAAGTTGAATTTTTGAAAGAAAAAGAATTATAATGGAAATTTTTTGTGCCAAAACAAAGATCGTATTACAAGCGAATTGATCGATGAAAAATAGGTATTAAGTAGACGCAGGTAAATAGAGGTTTTCTAGGGATCTTTTTCCGAAACAAAAGGGCTCCTCTATTTCACGAGTGGCCCATTGTTTGCATCGCCGAGCCGCAAGGGAGAGAAGAAAACACGAAGAAGTCGAATAAGAAAGTGTAGTGGGTACTTAAGATGATTGCGAGTCGCGTCGGCAGCGGTGGGCTCCGCGCGTATATAAAACGGGGGGGTTGAAAAGTGCGCGGTTGACGCGATCGGAGAAGCGTACATTCGTCAAGAACCGGCGTTGACCCCTCCGCTCTCCGGGCGAGTGATGAAGTTTGCCCGTTATTAACATCTCGGTCGTTGTCGTCGGAGGCTTGCAATTTTCGCGGCTTGATATACGAGAGCGTTTCGTTGCGGCGGCCTTATTACGGCTAATATTTCTTCGCCGCGGCGCAGAACTAAAATTGAGTACTTTATAAGAAGGAAGGGCATTAATAACTCGCCGAGCCGATCCGAGAGCAGCACCAACCACACACACACACACACAGGCACTCTTCTCCTTTATAGAAATACGGCTTTATCACGGGCCTTTTAACCAAGCTTTATACGCTTTCTCCTTACTAATCCCTTCCGATTCCGCGAGTCGCCGTCGAGCTTTTCCCGTTTTTTCCCTTCTCGTCTTTTACAATGTATTGCCGACGCCGCGGGGGGCAAAAAACTGTGTCAATACGCAGCTGCGTACACCCGACGTCGTTCCTTGCTTTAGAGCCGCGCGTAAAAAAAACGGACAGATTAGTTCGGAAATGGAAAGAAGTTCTTTGTTTATTTTAATAACGCGAATCGTTCCACTTTCCAAAGGCCAATTTTGCCCCGGCCGAGTCTTTTACCGTGCATGCACCTGCCTGCGCGATTGCTCGGCAAGGCTGAAGATTATTATGCGAAAGTACTGCGTGGAAGACAATAAACTCCCTTAAATAGCTTGCGCCCTTTCATGCGCTTTCGCGAAAAGCGCCGCCCTTTGAACACCGAAAGAGCAAAATTATTTTCGCTCGAGAGCGTCCTTTAAAAGTTTTGAAACTTTTCAAAAAACCCGCAACGAGGAGAAAGCACATCGAACGGCGCGCAAGCCTCTTTCGGCGGAATTTTTCTCGCCAGCGGGAAAAAGCACCCCCGTTCTCGCGGGGAGGGCGTAGGCGCCACGCACGTAACGAGCACAGGCAGGAAGATGATGTTGTACACGTTTTGAGAAATGTATACAGCATCGGCAGACGAGAGAGGGAGAGAGAGAAAGAGAGAAAACTCTTAATTCGGGGCCGGCATCACGCATGTGCGTGCGGGACGAGGCAGTATAGCGCGCGCAAGGCAGTAGGCGATCAAGGCCTGCTTTCACGACTCTCTATCTCTATTCGGTCTCCATGGCAACGGACGCATCCTCCTAAATCCCCCGCTCGCGCTCCCCTCGCGTAGCCAACGACTTTCGCTCGCTCTCTCTATCTCTCGCTTGCTCTCCGCGTACATCTGCCTACGTCGCATGCGCGTATATAAACGTGCATTTACAATCGGAGTAAAGGCCGAAAGGGCCCCGACGTGTGCCCAATGCAATACACACAGAGCGCGCGATGCTTCATTCGCGCAGCCACCTGACGGGCGAGAGCCCCCACCCACCTCCCCGATAAAGCGACTCGCGCTTATTACCTTTTTAAAATTGCCACTTTGACGAATGGCCGTTTTCGCCGCGTCGCTCGGCAATATAACCGGGCTTCGCTCGAGCGCACTGTAAACCTATCGTGTTTGCTTTCATAGACCCGATCGTTCTCTCCTGCGAAAGCGTCGATGAGCTCGGAGCTGCAGGGAGAGAATCGATCAGAGCAGCGCGCGCCGTTCGTCTTTGTCAAACGCATTACTCGCCTTTTCCCCGCGGACGTGCAGACGTTACCTGCGACCTGTTAAGGAGGGAAATCGGACCGGCGACGGCGCCGCCTTGTTCGTACACCCGCCTTCGCGACGCTGTCGATTAAAGCGACAAAGCTCTCTCTCTCTCGCTGCGCTGCAGTCGCACGTGCACCTGGAGCTCGTCGATACCGCACGCGGAGCTCGTAATATGCCCCCAACCCCCCTCCTCCCTGCATTCACGCGCGCGAAGAATTCGCACCTGTACGGGGCATAGCGGTGCTTCAATTTCACGGGCCGAGAGAAAAAATGCGACTCGATTTGCGCCGCGCTCTTTTATTGCATGCCGTACGCGCGACATTCAAATTTTTCCGCCTCCCTCTCCGCGGGCTTCCACGTCGGGGCTTCCGTCGGCGATTTACACGCGCGGACACGTTATACCGATTTGTAAATATATATGCTTTGCGTTGCAGGGACGAGGGAGCTCGGGAGTCAACATTTAAATTCCAATGAGCGGCTCCCCGCGCTCGGAAAGAGAGGAGGAAACTCAAAATTGAGCTCCCGCCCGGCCGGTGTTTACCGATGACTACATTTGCTCGCGGCAAATATAGACTTTTTTTTATTTCTCGTTTTACGCGAGTAATCAATTTTTTAATAGGACGAGCGCTGCTTTTGCGCCGCTGAAACTCGACGCTCCTGAAAGACCTGCACGCGATACATGGAAACGTTTTGAAAGTCGACGACGACGACGACGACTAACCCAGAGACGGGAATCGTCTCTTTCCCTCTACCTGGATCATCGCGCGTCGCCCGGCTTCCCCGAGTCTAATCTCCTTTCATCTTTAGCTGGACCCTCGGCCGCGCTTAACCTTTCTATAGGCGCCTCTGAAAAGGACAACGGGAAAAGGGGGGCTCTTTATCTCTCGCGGCGATCGCTGCGTGGGGCGACGAGCGCTCTTCCTCCGGCGTATATCGTATCGACGACACCATCTTGCACGAAATTGTCATGGCTCGAATATTTTTCGAGATTTAAAGGAAGCATCTGACATTCTTGAGGCGGATGAGCGTGTGTGTCCCGAAATTTAAGGCGAGATGCCCCGAGAGTAAATTTATGTTTTGTTTGTTTGCCGATGGGCAGCTACTCGAACGGATTTCCAAATAAGACGTTTCTTGCGGGGAAGGGTCCTTTTATTGGCTTTAAGTGCTGCTCGTAAAATGCTTTTAAAATCTTGTTTAGTGACTCCTAAATAAATAACTTTTTGGGAGTGATTAAGTAACCCCTTTTCACTCTTACAAATATGAGCTACGAGGGTTTTGTGTAGTTACTGAGTGTATAATTACGAGCAAAGGGCTGCTGCATAATTCAATGTTCTTGTATTAAATAATTAAAGGACGACTAACAACAATATTCGGTCATAATTATTTTTCAAGCAATAAAATAAATTATAATTAATGTTGAAATTAACAAATTTACATTTACTAACGTAAATGCGGTTAAAAATCGCAATTAACAATTTATCAAGAAACCCGAATATTCAAGAACGTAAAATATTGCAGGCGTACTGTACAACTGTAAAATAATATTTTACACTTACCTTCATTTCAAGAGAGTGTACTATTTCACATGCTCATTAACTGTAAACATAAAAAGGATAAAATTCATCAGAATTAATTAACAAGTAAACTTGAGATAACTAAAAATAAACTATATTAATAGAACGCAAATTCAGCAAAAACAAATGTAAAAGCAACTGTCAATTAGCAGCGAGAAAATCTTTGCACTTCTAGAGATGAGAATGTAAATTGCACATAATAATAATGATAATAATAATAGTAATAATAATAATAATAATAATACAAAATAGGAAACGACGTCATAGCGTAAATGTATATACATTGTTCGGCGCTCGGCATTTACTCTCCGGCCAAATTTTCAGTGTTATGCGCGCGCTATATCTACTTCGTTTAATGTATTCACTCTAATTATGAGGTCTACAACCATAGCAAATGAACCGTCGAACATGCAAATCACAGAGGAGCTCCGACGCACTATTTTACCCGTTTACTCATTACGCGCCCTTATCACTGCTTTCCCTTTTACTTTGTACGCGAGGCACACAGCATCTTCGGCGGAAGTTTCTGTCTGTTAAAGCGGCCCGTGTATTAGCCGTAATTATCGAGCGCATAAATTCTTCGGATTATAATCGACAGGTTGCTGATAGCTTATGCTAAATATTCCACTCTAATAATGTCCTCGCGGGATTAATGAATAAGGCATTTATTTGAGGTTAACATTAATTAATTTTCGTTAAATTAAACTTTATTTAATATATCGCGCCCACCGCCTCTATTATACTTTCCATCAATATTCCCGTATACGTATATATTTTAGGAAATATCCATCAACTGGCGCTCAAAGCATTTGCAAATAGCGCGCAATTAAAAACTTTCCATGCGGAATACGTATATATACAAGAGTTGCTTAACGAGTCCATCTACTTCGCGTAGTTTTTTTTTTTTTTCCCCAGTTAATTACTTTCCAATAAAATCAATACTCAAAAAAATGTTCCACCGTATATAACCCAAAGGCGAGCTCACGAATAAATCGCACGCAGCGCCTCGAGTACTCTTACATTAAACGCCCCCCGTTTTTCGTTACGGTCGCCCCGACCAAAAATTCCAGATTCCGCTTTCGGATGCGGGGCGCCGTTAGCGGCGTAACGAAATAAAGAAAAGTCAATATCCCGTGACGTCCTCTCGTTAAGAGTGGGGGGGAGCTGAAAATTGAGGGGAGCAGCCGCGTGGCGCCGATGCCTCTCCTCTTCCTTTATGTTCGACACACGATAAATCGTCCAATGATTACGCGTGTAAACAAATTTCCTGTCTGGTCCCCCCCCTTCGTCCTCGTGAAGCATCAAACTCCATTGAGGATTGTATTCGCATTTCATTCTGCTAATTCACTTGGCGGAATTTGTGCTATCTCTAGTTTGGATAAACTGTCGGGCAAATGACTTTTTTATAATGTCAATATTAATTACTTCTTTCGCGATTATTGGTTTTTGATCAAGTGAAACAGGGAAAATGTAAATTTTATCGAGTTTTTCATTGAAAGTTAATTACCAGAATTTCAGTTTACTCAAAAAGATTGATAATTTTCTGTATTGGAAGTAATCCAGAATGAGTGACAGTACAGCTGCAGAGTCGAATTCGTTCGCCGCTTACGCTCTGACATTATAACCCAGTAATCTGATTATTGAAATTATTACAAACACCGACAGTAACGAACTATTTCCAAAATCAACTTTTATTACGCTTATATCAAGCTTCCTTCCAATTTGACTCTGAACCGAGAATGTCAATTCTCAGGTGTACAGACTGGACAGCAGATTAATTTGTACCTCGCCAGCCAATAAAATTCTTGGGCGATCGAGTCAAAGCTCAAGAGGAAAGCTCGTAAACGCGCTTATCATACAAACGAAACGGGACGCAAAGACAGGCCCCACAATAATGATTGGCGCTTGAGCTCGCGGGCGAACACTGGGGCTCTTGTGTAAAGAGCGTCTTTGCAGAGGGCAGGAAAAAACAATTAGCGCGCTTGAAAAAGCGATCGGGAATTCAGGCGCTTTTTCCCGGGGCGAAAGAGAGAGAGAGAGAGAGAGAAAGAGAAAGGTGTAAGTAGCGTCGGTGAGCAGACAGTGGCTGCATTCACTCTCTAATTACGAGCGTTTCCCGGGCTCGCGCCATTGGCTCCTACACCTCCGCCCACCCGCATTGTTTCGCCCCGACAGTTCGCCGCCCGGCTGCAGAGCCGAGAAATCCGAAGACAGAGAAAAGAGTAGACCGGAGAGGGAGAGCAGGATTCATCCTACGCGACACGTCCAATTCGCGTAAGAAGCTTGTCGCGCGCCGCGCAGCCAGTCCCTCGAGGACGTCTCCTGAATAGATTCCACGCTCGCGCTTCCCCGCCGTGTGTATGGGAAATCTTTCATCGACTGGCTCGAGCAGCCGCGCGCAGCCCCGGATATGACGGCGGCAGAGCGCAGCTTTCATCCGCCGTGTTTCTTTTCTTCGCGGGCTGTGTTTTAGCGCGAGGCCACCACCATCGGCCTCCCCTCGTAATTATCGCCTGCCTCTTTCTTCCGTCCTTCCTGCCGGCTCCCCGCGCTCTTTCTTCTCGCGGGAGCTTTTCCACCGTCGTCGTCGTTGCCACACACACCGCCGCGCGCGTCGCACTGCAGCACTTTTCTTTTCCGCGCCGATTGATTTGTCGCGTTTGTCGTCTGACGGCATGTTTCACCCGGATATCTCCGGTGTGCGCCGCGCGCGCGCGCCTCCCCATAGAAATCTAAGGTTCCCTTTATTCTCTGACACTGATGAGGATGTGGGAGCGCCTCGCGGTGCGATTTATTTGACGCGGCCTTAATCAGCGCTAAATTCCACCTCCGCAGCTCAATCGAACGCAATGAGCGTAAACTCTCTGCTCTAAGGATCTTAAAAATAAATCCGACCCCCCCGACGGAAGATGTAGTATTTTCATTGCGCTTTTCGCGCCCCGATAACAGTCCAGTGGCACGATATAGGTGTGGGAGAGCCGCGGGAAGAAAAAAAGCAGGCCGCCCCATAAAGAGGATCGATTTTCGGCGCAGGAGTCGTAAGTCAGAGCGGCCGAGGGATAATCGGCGTACAGTCTTGGGGTCTATATATATAAAGGATATCCCATCCGCAGGTTTAGCTTATATTCGAGCCGGCCATCTGGCCGGTTATTGCCCAGTCCGCGGATGTATAAATGCGAGGGTCATACAAATAGCCCCTCGAGGGCCTCTTGCGGCGATTCTCCATCGTCACGCATTTCTCTCTCCTATCCCGCGTTGTATTTATGTTGCTTTACTAAATCACTATCGAGGCTTCGGACCCCGAAGCGACTTGTTTACCTTATGCCCGGCTCGAGCCTTGTCGTGTACAAAAGGAACCGAAATTATTTCGTCGGGAGGCTAGCTGACCCCTGCCACTGCGGCGCTCTTTTCCCTGTTTTTTTTTTTTCCTGCTCCCGCCGGAATTTCTTGGCTGACTGACGACTGTGCCGGGCTCGATAACCGGGGAGCGTATATACGAGCAATCATCCGTGAATTCCTCGCTCGCTCCTTTACATTCCGCAATAACAGCATCGCCGCGTACGCAAGCACTGCCAGGGGCATCTCTCCCTCTCTCTCTCTCTCTTTCTGCTACCCGTTACATTTAAATGCACGCCAGCCCTCCGCGCTCTATTTCAGGCGGAACTTTCGTCCAGCCTCCTCTATGTTTATATCCTTAACCTATTTTTCTTGCGACGTCTCCCTTCCGCGCGTCTGTCGGATATCTTCAAAGTGCCGGGCGAAGATCCGGTTTTAATAATTGGAAAATTTGTTCGCAAACGCCGTAATTCGTATATACGAGTTATATATACGGTTTACGTTTGCATAAATCTGCATGAATATGAATGCCCAAGTATTTCTCGTTAATGCGTATAGAGGAATTATAAAAAAAAGCTTGCCGTAAACGTCAAGAGCTATATTCTATTTATTTATTCAGCTGGATTTAACAACTTTCCCCGGCGTCAGGATCTTTTTTGCATTTAAATCGAGTCAATATATGCGTTCATAAGCACCAGGCCGGATGAAAAGATTGGACTTAATTCCGCCAAGCATCAAAGCGCGTTTATATACGAGCGCGGCTTACGATCTCAAAAGGAATTTTTTCGACTGACGATATGCCGCGCCTTTATGCACCGAACGATAAAAACGAAAAAAAGTTTACTTTACACGTTTGAATTAAGTGCTTTAGTGTACATCGATTCCGCGAGAAGTGCCACGACTGCACTCTTTTCTCTTGCGAATTGTAACGGTTTAGCTCGGCGAAGAAAATGCGCTCTTTAGCTTTACGCCGGGGGGAAAAAATTTTCATTCCAGAGGCAGGAGCACTTGTCCGTAAAAATTCTTGGCTGTCCGCGCTATTAAAAAAGCGAGAAAATAAGCAAAGCAAAGTGGGAGAGGGGCCCTCTGTGTACACAATGCGGGGAATATCTCATAAAAAACACCGTCGGAACACAACCGACGAAAGATAAAAGTAATATATTTCGCAATATGGACCGCTTTGATCCGCGAAGCATCAAGCCTCCCAGTGCCCCTTTTTCCATTCCTCGTTTGGCCCCCTTTTGCCGTCTTGCTCTTTGTTCTAAATCTCGTTCGCGTATTCTCACATGTCTTAGGAATACCGCCTGTCTAATGCTTACTCGCGTATTTCCAGCTTCGAGCGAGTCCTTTGTTTTATCTCCACATCTTTCTTGCTAATACAATTCATCCTGCATAATACACGTTTGATTTATTAAGTACTATTGTTTCTCGTCTGCGGATTTGTGCTTCGTGAAAAAAAAAATGGCTTTTTTTACGAGCGGATAAATATTTTGAAGCGGCTGGAATATTGTAATTAGTTCTGAAAGATGGAACATTTTGTTATTCCGTTCATATTATAATTTACATTTCGATGCTAAACTTTCCCGTGATATTCTGTTTTATCGTAGTCAATAACATGCAAATTCTCCCCTGACGCGGAGTGAAGCATTAATTTTATTGAATTTCCTGACAAGCCGACTTATAGCTTGAAAAATGTATCAATTTCCTTAAAAAAGTCACGACGTAATTGCAGCTACTTATATACGGCTTCCGATTCGTCGAACTTGAACGAGCACTCGTTTATAGTCCGGGCATATTTTCCTTACAGCCATCGGAGGTTTCGAAGCCCGAAGCCGCTTTCTGATTGCTAGCGGCGCATCTACGCAGAGAGGTACATGATTGAACTGGCTAGGCGGTCTCCCTCATCATCTTCAAAAAGCGATCGAGAGAGAGAGAAGCAAAGCATTGCGCAAATCCTGGAAAATTACAGATCGTACTTTGAACGCCGAGGCACTGACTTCTTTGCCCCCCGAGCAGACACAATATGAAAGCAACGAGTCGCATATTCAATATTGCATTCGACGGCATAATTATTCGGGCGGACAAAAATCCCGCGAGATCAAATGTTAACAGTAATACCCCAGAGGAAAATTGCGCACAAAGGGCGCAAAATTATAATTCGGCCGTTTGAGGGCAGAAAGTTTGGGGGCGGCCCCTCTGCCCCGATTAATCGTTAATTAATTGTCGCGTAAACTAGGACAGGCTGCTCGTTTGAGCGGAAGCTTTTATCAAAAGTTCGGCCCGCCTGGCTAAATTTTGCGTTGTCACTTTGAGAATCGTGTCATTGGCAGGGTTCGGAATTTAAAATTCGACAAAAGCCTTGCGCGAAACGAACTGAATTTGGATAAAGCAGATGCTCGAGCCGAGCGAAAGCTAGAATTGACGGCACACGCGAAATTCTCTGGAAATCCTGACTTCCCACCCGGCTATTATTCGAGAACCTGCAAACGCTTTTATTGACAATAATTGACAGGATAATTTATTATGACGTAGGAAAAATATAGTTTTTTTTTTTTTAACCTCGACATTCCGGATTTACGGATGGATTTTTCGAAAATCGATACTTTACTGTGGCCCCGTTGCATTTTTAATTGACAGATATGTGTTAAAAATAATTTTTGTTTTAATTAACAAACGCGGACTCGTAAATAAATGTTTTTCTAACTTTATGATGACCGCAAACTCGGAAGCAACATTATTACCTATTAAATAAAAAAAAATGGATTTTAAAATCATCTTTATTTGCAGTAAACAGCCATCGCGTAATTTTGCGAGCAAAAATTTCTACAATTTTAAGCCAATAAAGTTTCCCGCGGAAACGACATGGTAATATGACTATTAATAACGACAAAAATCTGATTTCATAAATTTTAGTTCTGCATTAAAAAAACTCATCATTTTATAAGAATTTATTATTACTGAAAAATTGAGCTCTAGTAATAACTTTAAAAATTATGAGTTTTATAAATATAATTTTAATACTGAACTCGATACTATTTTTATAATTAAATGTAAGTATTTAAAATTAATCAAATTAGTAAACTGTTAAAAATAATGTCAACAAAATATTCTAATTATATTTATACTCAATAAAATTAATAAACGGGATAAATTTTCACCTGTCTCTACCGGACTTTCGATCAACTTCTTTTAAAACGTCGACTTCTCGGTCGACAGACGATAACGTCTCCCGCTACCTAACCGACAGAGGCTAACCCTCTACCTACACCCAGTAATTCAAGCTTTCTCAGCAATGTCGGTATAACAGCTCTCGCGACGATGCTGTACCTTTCGCCGGCAACTTCTCGGAATCGCGTACAAAAAGCGACCTACAAAAGAGGCGCAGGCACCGGTCAATATTTTATGAGCACACGCGAATACGGCAAAGTGCATCCGTAACTGCGGCAATTTCCCAGCAATGATTATTAGTCTTTACGGCGCGCATTAGATTTTTTTACGAGCAAGCAGCGGAGGATGCAGCGGCGGCAGTCCCGAAGGCCTCGATCTCTCCGGCATCTGGCTTTTTTTTTCTTCTTTTTTTCTCGTGCTCCCGCCCCGTTGTTATTCCAATTTCGCAATCGCGCGCGAGAGCAGAGTTTTCTCGCGGAGATGGCCGACATTAACGATGCAGGTAGTCGTCGGTCGCGGCGCGCGATAACAGCAATTCGCCATTTAGCATTCGGCCGCCGCGGCACGAAGCCAACAAATCCTTCTCCTTAAACCGAGTCACGATTTGCATTTCCCTCGTCTCGGCGGTGCACGCCGCCTCTTTACTGTGGAATCGCGCGCTGCCGTTTCTTTTTTTCGCCCGCGGCGCGCAGCAAGCCGTAGAGCATCTCCGCCTTATAGTCGCCGCGTGATTTCAATAATTTAGAGGCCTCGTTTCCCTTGCACCGCACACCGAGAGGCTGACGACCCCGCGAGCTGCTTCTGCCCGCAGAACTGACTCCTCTCTCTCTCTCGCGTAATTGCGCCTTTTTAATGCCTAAAATAACGAGGAGCAAAGAGTCTGCAGGGGCCCGTCGACGAAAGCCGAGAGGAGAACCGAGACGCGGTAAACAAAGCCCGAACCCGTGAAATGAGCGACTTAATGGACGAGTGACCGAAACGTCGGTCGGGAGCTCGCGACCTCGCTTCGCCGGCAAATCGTTTCCGTTTTCCCTTTTCTTTCCACAGGCAGCTCTCGCGAGAGAGCAGAGCTCGTTCGCCTAGAGCCGCTCCGCGCGCCAAAGAAAGTGAAAACAAGACATTCTAGTATATATCGAATAACGGAAACGGCGAAAGTCGGAGGGGCTCCCTATTAGGGACAAGCGCGGGGCAGCCCGTTTATACGGCATTATTTCGCTGGACGCGCGAGAGATATTCGCGTCGGCGCGCTTTCTCTCACCGCCGCGACGGACAACTCGCGATGTCGAACTTGCTTTTCACCGCGAGGACGAATCAATGATCCGAGCGGCGGAGAAGACAAAAAAAAAAAAGAACGAGAGGCATCGGGAAGCGAGGAACGCCGCGAGTCCGCGCACGCTGACCGATGAAAGTCGCCGAGCGCGCGGAATCCCTCCGACTCGACAGCAAAAACAATGCGAGATTCCGATTTTTATACATCTCTTAGCTCTCTCGCGGCGCGGGCATTCCTGCGGATCGAATTCTATATATCCGAGAGACGGGCTTCTCACGTTTTCCATGTTTCGCGCTCGCCGCCGTACGTATATACTTTCCTTCGAGCGCGGCTAATGCATATTCAAAACGCTCGCTAATTAACAAAGGAAAGGGAAATAATTGGGGCATCGCTCGGCCAGGAAACCTCTCGCCGTCGACGCTCACAAACGTCGAGACTGACTCTTAACGATCGCGGCTCTAATCCGCTTTCCCGGAATTCAAAGTCGCCGAGGAAAAAGGGAGAGGAGAGTAGCTTCTTCCTCGTTTTTGCCCGCCGCGGGAGTGGAAATTCTGGGCGACGAGGAGCGCGATTTTTCCCACGCGCGCGAGAAAATCGCGGCGCGGCCCGTCTGCGGAGCGGCTGCTCGCGCCTTTCCTAGTCGTAAAAAATTTACTCCTCTCTCTCCCTCTCGCCCATTATATCGGGAACAAAAGTACTTTCTCCCTCTCTCCCTCTTTCTGGCCCTCGGGCTGCAATCTTTTTTCCTCGTAAAAAAGGAGATCGTGTATATATATATATACATACACGCAATCCCGACCTGCTGATTTTGCGCGACTCTATTTGCACGTGGCTCATGAGTTTAATGTACGCGGCGATGACTTTCTCCTATTTAAATTGAGCTGAAGTAATCGTCTTCCAGCTCGTTAATTCAAAAACGCGAATCAACTCGGAAGCTTCCCGTCCGATTGGCATTCGATATCGGAACTGGCGAGCGTATCGATTTTCCTACTTTAAAATTAGCTTTCACAATTAACAGAGTTTTTTTTTTTTTTTTTTACTTGCTCCGGACGCGTATTGCGCACGCCGGATTAGCCCTGAAAAGATCCTGCATTTAGATACAAGCCATTACGCGTAATATTCTTTGTGGAATTACGAATTTGATTCGAAGCGAATTCGTAGTATATTCCCAGCAGACTCGAGACAATAATTGTTTGCAATCAAAATCTCCGCCGGATAATACTTTTAATTTCCCAGGCGTTTTCCAAATGATAGTATCTCCCGGCCGGGCTATTAAGGCAGCGTTAAAAAATATTTTATATATATCCAGAGTTGTTTTACAGTCGTATTAAAATATTACGTTTCATATAGAAGAGTAATGGCATTCGTAATGATTGAATATATCTTTTAGATTACATTTAATATCTTCCCGAAGCATTTAAATGTACCTGCGCTCCGCACAAAAAGCCGCTCATCTATGTATATAGATCGGGTGCTCCGGAGTCGTAAAATTTTGAAAGTTTCTCATTTCCATACTTATTACATTTATATTCGCCGCGGGAGAAATAAAGCGGATCGGCGCTCCGGCCGCGTACACTGAAAAAAAAGATTAGTTACTTCAACTAAATATTTAGTAAAATGATTTAGTAGAGTCCTCTTTAGTTGAATCAATGAAATATTTCTTT
>JAWWML010000031.1:5259352-5327978 GCA_035047165.1 Ormyrus rosae | reverse complement strand
GTTTAGTTGATTTTTAATAAATATTTAGTTGATTTAGCGAAATATTTTGTTATTTTAAAGTAATTAAATTAGTTGTTTCAAACAAATATTTTACCGGCACCCCTTAAAGAAACAATTTAGTTGTTTCAACTAAATATTCACTTGAAACTACTAATTTTTTTTTTCAGTGTACAATATATATACAGATATACATCGCGGGAGAATGAAATCTTTATATACCGAGGGCAATTTTTCAAGGAGAGCCCACTAAAAAATCATTGAACCCGCGAAATCGACGGCTTTATTAATTTATCACCGCGAGCGCGAGCCAGTCAGCCAGTTTTTGCGAAGCAGCGCCAAATCCCTCGAGAGGAGCGTTATGTTTCTCTATGGCGAGCAGCGCTCGCGGCGCAGGAGAAAGTTTACCAATCCTTATTTTAAAATAAGCATTTCCGCCGATACACGAGGCAGCTGCACCTGTTGCCGAAGGAAGCAAATGTTAATCCCACTCGGCGGCCGAGGGGTGGGGGGTTTGCAATTATTATATATATTTTCCCGGCGTAAAAACAGTGCGGGAAAAAAGTGCAACCCGGCAAGGTTAAGAGATAAACAAACAGAGAGCGCGCGCGATTATTTATCGGCCGCGCGGCGAACGCGGAAGCGGCAGGTACCTTACGTGCATAACGCAATTACGTAAGGCGCGCGCGAGAGCGAGAGAGCACTCTCGGTCGCCTATCGAAAAACCAGATCACATACCGAAGCCTCTCTCTGTCGAGAGGAGGCGATGTCGAAAGGGACAATTAGCCAGGCCCGCAACACCTCTCGCAATTAGAGACGAGCCCGCGCGACTCGTCGTTGCCCCGCCGCCGCTTCATTTCAGGGCAGAACAAAAGGATAGAAAATGCGGGCGCGAGCGTGCGCATTTACGCGCTCCTCGAAGGGGGTGACGAAACGTCGTGCCAACCGTGCAGCTCCGGTCTGATTTTCTCTCGCTCTATGTCTCTCCTCGTCTTCCATCGCGCGCCCAAGTGCCAGCAATTCCACGCAAAATCAGCCTTTCACGCGCATATCAACGATATTTAGCGGCAAAGTTTGCCGCCGCCGCGCGAGAGAGCCGTGTTTCTTCTATGAATGAAAGCCGTTCTACCGGTTCGCGTGTGCGCGCGCGCGCCGACGATTTTTTCGGATTCCTTCGCGAGCCGTCGTTTTTTTTACGGCTCGTATAATTGTTTTTCGAATTCCCCTCGGCTGCTCGCCTGTTCTCTTCTGTTATTTAGACGTTCGGCGACAATGCGCTATAAAGATATTATCCTTTTACGTAAGCTCTCCGCTACCGCACGGAGAGCTGGAATTTCAAGGGAAATGCCTTATAATAACAAATTTAAATCTCTCTCTGTCTTATCCTCGCGGAGATCTCGAAAAACGCTTTGTTTAATTTTTCGAGTCGCCAGATTTGACGATAAGCGTCTTTTGTCAACGGAAGGAATTTTAAAAAAAAATTACACGACTCCCAGGCAAAGTAAAAGATTTTGCTGAAATTCACTTTTTAAAATATCTCCGCCACTCATAAATAATAGCTTTAGCGCAGTTAATTACCTATTATTTATTACTAAATCGTTAAGGGGGAAAAATGTGCTTGCGCAATTTGAAAAAAAATGTCCATTTTCTAAATCTGCCTTGCCGAGCGAAACAGCTCTTCAGGCGCGGGAAGATAGAGAGAAAAAAAAGGCTTCGCGGCTATCTTCGAGTAGAAATCAAGAAAAGCCGTACAGCGCAGGGATACGCAAATAAAACGGCCGGCCGATTCCGCGCGCGGAATCGCGCGCTCCGCGAATTCTTTTTCCCCCCGTCGCGGCGACTCGCATCGAAGTCGAAGTCGATTCAAATCTGGCGCCTCTCCGCCGCCGCCGCGGCGCGCACTGGAAATTCAAGTCCCTCGGCTGGCAGGCACCCAGGCTGCGCCGAGAGCGAACGAGGCCAATTACGCAACAGCGCGCGCGCGCAGCCGTGTGCTCGACTTAGAAGTGCCCGTACACGGGAAGCCCGACTCTGCCTACCTTTCGGAGAGCGAGCTCATTCTGCCGCCCGTGCAAATTGCCCGCGCGACACGCGCTTTCGTTACAAAGCGGAATTCCTCGCCCCCTCTTCGACGCGCGGCTTTTGATACACACTCTGCGCGCAGCTCCTCTCGAGACTCTTTTTCCACGGATTTCCAAGCGCTATTTTGAGGAAGTAATGGAGCGAATTGGCCTCTCATTTTTAGCCACACTGCAAATCCTTTCACGTATATAGCTGAGCGAGAGCGTGAGAATTTTTTCAAGAGTGACCGCGGGAGAGCCTGGAGAAAAAAAAAGCCTCTCCGAAGGAATACGTACGCATTACGCACTTAAGTGCAGTGTCCTTCAGCGCCTTTTTTTCCTGCAAAAATTCGAATTAATGCGCCGGTTTTTCGTAACGCGCGGAGCGTGAAATAAAATTTAAAGAGGAACGTTTTTCTATCGCTTTAAGACTCGCTGCTGCTCCACGGTTTAGAAATGTTTAGCCTAATGGCGCGTGATTGCATAGCGGGAAATGCTGATTGAGTCTTTTCCAAAACGTGTGAGCACATGTGAGAAGTGGTGCTAACTTAATGCCGAGTACGGTTGAATATTAATCTAACGTTTTGTACCAATAAGGAGATAAGTTACTTTATTTTCCAGGCGAAAAATGTCTCCGCAATCGTAGTGCTGTATACCTTTTAAAGCGATAAAAATCCGTGGTAACAGCCTTCGACTAAATATAGAATTTGTTGCGAAACTTTGAGAATTTTAGTCTTCTTCGGGGTATACGCGATTTTTAATCTAAAACTGAAACACGACGATTAACAAAATTATATAAGCGAAAGATATGTAAACAGAAAATTTAAGGCGCCTTATGTAAATAGCCGATTTGCTCATCTTTATTCGCGAAGCCGCGCAGTTAGCGGTGAAAATACAATCAGCCGTTTAATAGCCATTTTCCAATTGAAACATTACTGAAGCAATCGACGCATACAATTAAAACGCGCATTGGGCAATGCGCGTATATACTTTCATAACTCCCCGCGCGTCTTTTTATCTACGAAGTACTAATTTGTATCTTAAATAATCCGTAATACATCATCATCGACGAAACTGAAATTCTTCAAGCCGATAAGCGGCGCAGACACGATATTTTCAATGCATATATACCTCATCGAGCCAAAGTTGCACTTACAAAGTGTCGCAATCTCCCCGGTATTTTTTGAGTAACGCACGACGTCCCGTAAAACAAGCATAATATACACAATGCATTCATTAGCGAGGGACAGAAGATATTTGTTGAGCAAGAAAAACACGACTCGCCTCTCGCGATGACTTAATATTATACCGTTCGACGAGTTATTCCAATTTTTCAAGCGCGCATCCCAGATCTCTTTGCATTCCCGTTGCGCTCATCGCGCACTTCGACAAAAGCACCGAGCGCTCGATAGAGTCATTTAGCAGCCGGAACCGCGAGAGCGGGGCAGGCCACGTACATATCCATGCATCGGCCGAAAGAGAGAGGGGCCCCTCGGATTTGGAGAAAAAACGAGTGCCCCCCGGTACTCGTTAGCCGATCAGGCACATATACATATATATGTATATACATATAGGCGTGCGTCGCACCGTCAGCAAGTTGTTTATCCGCGCGCGGACTAAAACGTAGGAGAGGCTTTCTCCGAGTTCGGAATGCGCGGCGATCCTACCACGTGAGAGAGCTACCGCCGTCCTCCTTCTCGTTCATCGATCTTTCTTGTATAGGCGGCGAGCCAGGGACGAGCCGAGCCTCGCGTGCCCGCACGTTTCGAGCGCCTTTTCCCTCTTCCAGAGAGAGAGGCAGAGAGACACGAGCTTATTACATTTTTTTTTTTTACGAACGATTCCTATCCTGCTCCCCCGAAGTAATGACTTGATTCACTCGTGGATATATATATACTCTCCCCCCTCTCGCTTCGATCATTCCGAGCGTCCGTTTTCTTACGGTACGGCTTCGATCGACGAAATTCTCCGGCTCTGCGTATAACCCAGTTTCGGTCGGAAATTAGCGGGAGGTTAAATCCCGTATTCCGTAACAGGAGAGCCGCGCCGCCGCGATGTAAAATTTTCATTTTGCCAAGCGGCTGTATATAACGGGCGTCCGCTTCATAGTTTATTTTTTTTTTTTATAAGATATACCATTACGACAATTTATATATACGCGAGCGCGAACGATTTTTTTCAGCCATAAATTAAGGAAAGTGATATAAACCGCGCGAGATAATTGCGCACGCCGCGCGCGCGTATAGCCCACATGATTCTTATTATGTATCGCTTTCGCGCGGCTGCACCAACGGAGCTGCGCCGCGGCTCGATCCGCGTGTGCCGCCTCGAGACTTTATGGAAAATTCTGACCCGCGCTCGTTGCTCCGAGCCGGAGGATCTCGCAATAAATTCACAATGTTCACAACCCGCGTCTTTACACCCGATTCTAAACTATAGGCTCTTCTTGTGCGCTCGTTTTCTTATTAACCGCAATTTCGGTCGCATTAAGGGTAAGCTAATCTGCGGGCGTTTTACCGTAATTACAATCAAAGAAGCGACATAAATCCGACGAAGTATTTTCGCCATGTCAAATTGTCTCGACTGAATAATTCTTGCGGTTTTCACGAGAATTCAATTCCGGGGAGGACGAATGATGGGCAAAAATCGCGATTCGAGAAAGCACGGCGTCCTAATGTAATTAGCAACGTTTCTTTTTTTCTTCCGGGCGGCGGGTGGTTAGACAAAAAGAAGGGCGAGATTTCGACCAGGAAATTATCGGAAAAGCTCTGCGAGGTTACGTAAAGAGGTGCGGGCCGCTCGGGACCGAACGGTACTCGCGGCGGCGGCGCTGAATGAAGCCTCTCTCTCTCTTTCTCTCTCCAGAGAATCCTCGAGCGAAAGGAATGAAAAGAAGCCATGAAATTTTCGGATAACGTATCAAGCGGGAGTGGGGAGAGCGGGACTGGATCTCGAGGTGCTGCCGCCGCTGCGACCTGTTGAGCCGATCTGCCCTCTCCCGTCCGCCAGTCGCGCACCGGAGCCACTGGCACATAAAGAAAGAAAGTAATTCCCCGTCGCTGCGACTCTCCGCGTATATACCTACCGCAGGTGCAGGCCGCCGTTAGCCGGGCCTCCTCTCCGCGGGGCTCCTCTCTTTCCACACATATCGAGTACACCGATATTCATCCAGCGGTGTATATTGCGCAAGCTCTCTCTCTCTCTGCGGCTGGCTTTTTCCCTCGACTCTCGCCGGGCATTCCGCGCTTCGCGAGCCGCAAACGACATTGATCCTCGATTCGCGATCGACCTTAGGCCGGGGCGACGACGGCTTCCGTTAGCCCCGATCATTTAATTAAAATGCAGCCGAGTTAGAAGGCAGCCTCTCCGGCGCGCCGCGCGCTCCCCGGCATCGAACTCACCCGCCGCCGCGTGCCTCGCATATAACGACGCGCGCGCTCTTCCTGCCCGTAAAAAGTCATCCTCTCGCCGCGTGTGTGTGTCATTCCACATTCCCGACGTCGCCCGTAACGTATGCAGCACGTGCCTCTGCCCGTACGTGGCTCTGAGGCTATATACCTATGCGCCATTCAAGACAATGCGCGCGCCTTTCGCAACGCCGCCGCCTCCGTACGCGCGCAGCTCTATGTACGTACGTAGGGAGCAGCGGATAGGTCCGACGGTGTATCAATGTCCGCGAGCGGCGTTCCTCATGAATAATCGGCCTGGCGCCGACAAAAAGCTGGCTCGTTCTTTTTTTTTTTTTTTAGAAATCCGACCGCTAGAAGTGGAGCGAGCACGGAGCACGCGGCGCTGGACTGTACATACGCCGACGGACTCGTTGATCTATCGAATTTCTACGAAAGCGGCGGAGAGCGATCGAATCCCCGGCGGAGAATATGCCCCCCCGCGTCGTGTTTGTAGATCCGTATCGGCTGAATAATTTCATTGCACCCGCCGGCGGGGCACACTGGGAATTATTTCCAATTACAGGTGTGCGCGAATTTTTCCTTTGTACATACTCGCGGCGCGCGGGGGTAAACGAAGAAATTGATGACGACTCCTCGGGAGGCGTATATAGGAAAAGTCTCTGAATTTTTTCGACGAAAGTTCCATTCCGCGACTCCTCTCCGCTGCCTAACATATCTTTTATTTATGCATTCCTTTAGTATGTCGAATTACAGGAATTTTTTTTCCTACGATTTCTTAACGACGGAAAAAACTCGTTTGGAACTAGTAGAGCCGCTCTGGGGCTCTTCGATGAAGATAAAGATACGTTCGTTTTATTTTAATCCAGAACCGATCACCGCTACTTTTTACCGGAGGAACGGTTCGTGATCTTCAAATATGCTTTTTTTTTTCTTCTCTCGAAAAAAAAAGAAAACAACGAGATCTTGTTGTTCGAGCAAGGTGCAGCGCGCCAAGGTTAATATCTTATTCGTGACAAGTACCATTCGGGCTCTCGTGAAAATGGAAAAAGTATTTTCGAATTAAACTACTTTCCTGAAAGCCGTAAAAAATTTTCTGGTTTTTAACGTTTGTACCGTCGCCGGATGAAAGTTTAACGGCGAGACTGTCCGTGAACTACAAATCGGTAAATACGATACGAATTTTTGATATATTTTCATATAATAAATTCAGCAAACTGGTCTCGCGCGGAACTAATGCAAATCCTTCGACAGTTAACGACTGATTAAAATTCTCTTAATCTTGAAAACTGATTCAGCGCTTATCGCATACAACTTCAGCGAATAAAACGCTCGACTTATTTAAAATCTTTAAGAAACTGATATTTCGCGGCGTCGATCGAACGCGCGCAGCGCAATGATGTCATAGCCTCCGGGAGGATATTGCATAAATATCCTTTATTCGATCGACGAAAACATCAGCTGCACGGATACAAAAATTATCCACTTGCCCAACGAGGCCGTGACGACTAGCATAATTATCCCCGAAGAAAAGCGAATCGATGAATCACAATTGCCGCTTACCATTACCGTCCGTCGAAATCCTCGTCCGTACATATAAAAAGTCCGGCCCACGCTCGAGCCGTGGCAAAACGCTCCCATGCTCCGAATTTTCATCCTCGCGCGCTCCGAAAAGGAGATTGCTCTCGCTCGGGGGGGTCAAAAAAGGCGGCCGCCGCGAGTCCGGTCCAGCGATCCTCGCGCGGCGTCTTGGAATATCCGCGAAAGATGCGCGGTGCCTTCTCCGGGGGGGGCGGGGGAGGGGACGATTTTCGCTGCAGCAGCAGCAACAGCGATCGCTCGCGGAGGCGAGGAGGGCCGAGCGCCGTCGAGCCCGGCCGATCTCGGCGGCGGGAGAGAGAGAGAGAGAGAAAGAGCGAGCGGCCCCGGAGTCTCGAAGCCCGAGTCAGTCCTCGGCCGATCCCCGTGACGCGCGCAGCGACTCGCTCCGAAGGCACCAGGAGAGCTCGAGACAGCCCGCACGGACCCAAGGCGCGCCAGCTGCTACCAAAATGGCCGCCCCCTGAAGCGGAGCAGAGCTGTATACACATACACGGAGTGCGAATATCGAACGGTCGAAAGTGCGTGCGGTTCCAGTGTGCAGTTCCCCCGTGGCAGAGTTCGAGCGACTTCCGAACCGCGAGGTAAACGGCGGCGGTAGCAGCAGCCAGGCACCTGTGAATGGATGATGAGTGTGTCGTCGTTGCGCAACGCCGACGCCGGGATTGTTCGGCTGCTCTCCTCTCCTCCTCTCGACGGCGAGAGAGTCGTTTGCGAAAATGAAAAGGAGCGTCGCGCGAGAGCACACACGGCGGAGCAGCGCTATCCTCTCTCTCTCGCGCGCGCGCGAGGGAGACGTTCCCACGTGCATCGGCAATTAGCGCCTCTCGTCGCTCGTTTGCCGCGGCGCTTCTCTCTCTCCGTCGTCGTCGTCGGCGCGCGCGCGGAGGAGAGCCCCCTTTCGAAAGTGCTAATTAAAGTGGCGACCGATCGGGCGCGCGGAGGAAAGGAAAAGGTTGCGGAGCCGAGCGATTAGCGGCCGTTGCGCAAAAAGAATTCCGGCCGGTTGTACCTTGTTGACGTCCTGCCAGCCTCTCTGCGCATGAATAAAACATGCCGAATCCACGCGGGCCGCGCTCATATCTCGGCGCTTATTCATAAACAGCAAAACTAGAAGGAGAGCTTTGGCTCGGGAATCGGCGGCCTTGGGGGTCTCTCTCTCTCTCTCTCTCTCCCTCTCGGCATCCTTGGCATCCGCGCGCCGGCCGAGCCTATAACGCGCGCCGCGGCTGGACCACGCGAGATCGCGAGAGAGCGCCGAAGCCGATGTCTGTAGGAAAGTCTCGCGCATTCCTCGAGCGCGAGCAGCCTTCGGGACGCGGTATAATATAATACGCGCTCCTGCGCCTGGCCCAAAGCGCGCGCGCGCGCCTTTTGGGAAGCGAGCGAGATGCATAAGTAACTGTTCCTCGCCAATTCTTACGGGCTTTTACCGCGCGCGGGGATTTCGCGCCGCGGTGTGGTTAATGCATCGCTTAAAATCCGCTTTCTAGGAAGTAAGCCGAGAGAGAGGGGCCCCATTGTACGGTTGCGGATTAGCATACCGGGCGAATCTTAATTTAATAGTGGAAACAGTCGGGGCGCGGACGGACGCGCGCACATAATTTCAGACCGCGGTGCTTGTACGCGCGGGGTCCTCCATTAGCCGGGAATGCTAACTGTTCCTCATTTTTTTTTCTTTTTTTTTTTTTTTTCTAACGCCGCGGCCGAAGTATGTTAATGACAATGTTCGCGCGAGGAGGCTCTCGATCGATCGATCGGCCGGGCAATCGGCAGGTTTTTAATTAAACCAGCTCGCTCGAATCCGCGTCGAGAGTATAAGAGAGCAAAGAGAAATAAAAAAAAAAGAACGGAGAACCCGGGCTTATCAAATTTAATTATCGGAGAAATTAAAATTCCGCGGACGTCGGGGCCGAGTGGCATCACTGGATTAGCATACAGATATAGATTCGAAAGCCGGGGCTCATCTCTCTCTCTCTCTCTCTCTCGGGCATCGGTATGATAATTAGCGTTCGCGCGTCGCGAAAAAGAAAGCTCACGCTCGGCCACCGCCTCTATATACCCTCCCCGCCGCCGCGATCCGATGAAGGAAGAAATTTCCGACACCGCTAGCTTCCTGCTTCGTTACGTCCCGTTTGTGTGCTTGCGAGGGGACTTCTCTCGTCCCGGAAGAAGCTTTTCATTTGTCTGTATACCTCTGCTCGCGCAGTTAATTACGAGGAAATAATTTATGAAAATGCGCGCGTCTTAACGAGCGCGTCCGATTCGTAATTTCGCGATGGCTTTTTGTTTAATTAAGGATAATGGGGGGGGGAGAGATTCGCCGCGGTAAATGAGCGGGGATTACAGAACTGGAAAGCAGTCCGCTTGCGGATATTCGGTAAAAGAGCGAAAATCGACGAAAAACGACTCGCACTGGTAAATGTGGGTAAAGTGGTCAATTCGCGTCCTGCCAAATGAGTAATTTACCGAATGCTTTATTGCTGGCTCTTTACCGTGATTGACATGAATATGGATCCTTACAATTTCCGTACTTATGAATCAATGCGCCAGTTTTATTTTAGCTTTTGAACAAAAGTGGAATGCTTCAACGTTTACGTCACGTCGGGCGCAGAAGAAATCTTGTTCCATCTCTCCGTAAACTTTGCGGTACTCTGAATTTAAACTACATTCATTTAAGAAACGAGCGTAAAACTTTTTCGCTCATTTTAAAACAGTGGCTCCGAGATCGAGCGGCCTTTTTATCTATTAATAGATTCGCTTAAAACGTTTTCGTTTCGATACGTAATAAGGAAAGCGCGCCTTCCAGGTAATCCGTTCGATTAGACAAGATGACAAGTTATCATGAATCTGTTTCGTTAGTCCGTAACGGACGGTGACATTTACTATTTTCCTACGGCCTGGCAAGTAAAGACTTATTTTTCACGAGGAAGAGAAATCTCTCTAACGACTAGAAATTTCATTCTCACCGCGGCGGCGCAACGAGGAAAGCTCCCCCCATTGTTTCAAAATACATTTACATATACGAAATTTCGAGACGCCGCCGCGTAGAATCCAGTTCTTATTTATTAAATAACGTACATATAGAATAATTCATTCGAGCGCCCCGCCGGTTACCTAACGATAAACGCGCCAGTTTTTCTTTTTTTTTTATCCAATTATCCCGACAGTCGTCGACGGTATGAGCACCTGAAAAATATTATTGCCCCGCGGTGACGTCACAATGCTAAAATGCACAATATCCTTATGTCACAATAGTACTTTTACTCAAAGACCATTTTTAAATCTGCGCGCGCGGCCAGTCGTAAAAGTGAAAACAATTATAAGCAAATATTGTTCTCTAATAGGTGTGGACCGCGGCGCGCCTCAATTACACAAAAACAGCAGCGCCGGCCGATCCCAGTTAAAAATGAGCCCGGCCGGTGTGGCAGTAAACGCCGCGCGTAATGAGTCTATACGAATATCATATCGAAAAGCTCCCGTTCCAGCAGCGAATGTATAAAAGCCATTACGAAAAAACGGTGCACGAGCTGTTATAGCCGTTACACAGAAATCCAGCGGAAAGCCTAAAGCTTCTCCCGTTTTTTTTTTCAGGTTGCGGTTGCCGATCGGTTGTGCCAGGCCCCATGAGGCGGGCGCCCCCCAGGAGGGGCTGCTTCTGCTGCTGCTGATAGCGAGGAGAGCTCTCGAGGCCGCAGGATGATGCAGCCGCTTCTCTTGCTGTTCGTCGTCCTGGTGGCGAGGCACGCGGTCGAGGCCCACGTGGCGCTCACCTTCCCGCGCGCTCGCCAGTTCGACCTCGACTTCCTCGACAACGCCCGGACCCCCGGGCCCTGCGGCATGCCCAGAGGTAAGCAGAGACTTCGACGTTTATATGCACTTCTTATACGTGGGTAGAGTCAACGAACGCCGGAAGCGCGGGTAGCGCGAAACGATCGATTGCGACAGCGTTTATATATACGGCCTGCTGAGGTAGCATACTGAGCTATAAACAGTTCTTTGCCTCGTGAATAACAAAGCTCGTTCGCGGCTAATGTCGCCGGGGGAATCGTTTCCGCGTGCGATCGAAGCTCGTATCGCAATCGATAATACACATCATTGTTCGCGGAGATTTTCCAAACATCCTTCGAAGCGTCGAGGAAAAATAGAGACTCTCGCCGACAGATTTCTGAATCACGCGCCAAGGCAGCTGTTTACGCATTGGCGATCGCAGGAAAAAGAAAAAAAGTCGATCGGGAGGACGATCTTTTTTTCTATAACTCCTCGACGGTGTACGAAGAAGAAGAAGAAGAAGCGGCTCGGCGAGTTTTTTTCCCCCCAAGGAGGTCAGAGCGATGTAATGACAGATGTCGCCCTGCTCGCGGAGCCTAAATATTCATGATCGGTAACTCGCGCCGGCTGACCTTGAAAAGAAACTTCCCGAGGCGAGGATATCGGTGGGCTCTCGCTCCTCGAGGTGCACGTCGTTACCGTTACCTACATATCGCCGACTGCTTTTTCCCGCCGCATCATCGCGCCTCTCGCGCTAACGATCTCTCCCCCCCGCCGCCGACAGATCGAGAAACGCATTGTAACGAGATTCATCGCTGATTACGCGGGCAATTATATTGCGCACGCGCGCCTTTTTTCCGCGCGCCGCCGTCTTTTATGTAATTGGCTTGTCTTGCTCGCAAAATTGCCTGGCTGCGTTTAGCCGCTTTTTTCACTCTCTCTCTCTCGCTCTTTCCTCGCGCTCGGCACCGCCTCTCTTATGCCGGGGAGAAAAAAATTCTCTGAATCTAATATGAACGGTTTTCTGTGAAAGTTGCCAACGTAATGCCTTATTCGCTCGGCTGCGGCGGCGCCGATTTTTTTTTCGCGCGCGGCCAATTCGTCTCCGAATCAATAGGACGCTCGTTTGGAGGGAGCGCGCGCGCGCTTCTTGCCGCCTGGCTTTCGGAGAAACGGAGAGGAGATCCGAATCGAAAAGAAAGGAAGAAAGTTGCGCGCGGCGCGCCTCGGATGAGCGTTTTTATTCCACCCCCGTCGCGGTTCGTCACCGGAAGGTGCCGCGAATTTCCGGACCGTTCGCGCGGACAATGGGAATCGCAGAAATATAACGATTCCAGTCGCCTCGTGGAAAGTCGCAGGTTTTTTTCGGCGCGCGATTTCTCGAGCGCTTTTTGCGCAAAAGTACAATTATATCGCCTTCTCGACTCGACTCTCGCGGCAGCCGAGTTCTATAAAGTGTTTACTCGAGGCGGCTTATATCACGTTTTGACGGTTTATAGCCCCGAAGAATCGAGAGCGCGTTTGCGTATAGACGGGCTCGAGGCGACGGCGGAAAAATCCGTCGTCCTCGATGCGGGAAATTTAATGAAGTAAGTGCGAGAGAGAGAGAGAGAGAAAGTACGTTGCACTTGCGATTATCCTTTGGAAAATATAATTACGTGAGAGCCTCGCGCGCGCTTTTTGCCGTTATGCCTTCCTAAACCTTTGAATTATTTATCGATACATATATATATAAACGCATCCCGGCGCGATTTCCATAAGCGCGCCGTGTTTACAGAGGCAGCTGCGCTCATTTCCTGCGTCGCTGATTCGACACAATAAAAATCCTTGCGAGAGAGAGAGAGCATTTCGTAATGCCAAGAAGTTGCACCCCGCCCGTTTCGCGCTTTTTTCTCCACACAGGCCTTTTCAGTCTCGCTGCCTGGCTCTTACCGGTTTTCCTTACTGGAAAAACGCGAATGCTTGAATTCACTCTCTTGCGCGCAGGCATTCCTATAATTCGATTCGATAATAGAAATAATTCAATCAAAGAACCTTTATGCCGATAGTCCCGCTAATTGAATTGCGTAGTTCGTCATTTTTATGCGCCGCTGTAAAAATCGCCGCTAAATCACCGATAATAATGTAATAATAAGTGCCTGTTTATCGATTGCCCTGCTTTAATTCTTGGGTCAATAATTTTTTTTTGTGGCCTTGTCTCAATTAACATAATAGAAGCATTAAGATTCACGATACGCCGGGTATATCAGCGACAATTTCATTTTCACTCCTTAAACCATAATTCGGCATTTAGATGAAAACTATCCTCTGAAAAAGAAAGAGTAGAAAGCACACCGAGGCTTCAATTTATCACAAAGTACGGCATTCGCGCGCAAAAAAACCTTTCCATTGTGTTTCCCCGCGCCCGTACCATGATTTTCGCGAAATACTCGTCATATTTACATAGAAAATACGGTTAGAAAGTTTTCTTATTGCGCCGTAAAATTCGCGCGCGCCGCAAATTTTTCGCGTTTCCCCCTGCGCTCCCTTCGGCGAGCCGTAAAATCTTGATTAACGTCCGATGGATTTCCCATCATCTCGACAATACTTCACCTGTTCAATGCTATAAATTCCAAAGCGTCATTGTCGACAGCTGATCCCGACTTTCCACTCTGTATTTGCACTTTCATTCCGCGCACTCGAACGGGAGAATCTATTATCGACTGCCGCGTATACGCGGCTCGGTAAAAAAAACAAAACTGGTCCGACAAAGCTAAATTAATGAGAATTTATTCTCGATTACACGCAATCGAGGCGACTTTATTACCTGAAGGCATCCACAGCGGCCTGAAAATGACGCCTCTCGCAATTAGACTTACGTAAAAGCGGCATATTCTTTCTTTTTTTTTCTCGCTCAAAGTATCTTACAATCGTCGCATCCTCCCAGTTCTGCGGAGCCTCTTAACAGCTCTCTCGGTTCGAAAGTCACGCACCTGCGCCGGCGCGTAAATCGCGCGCTCGCTCGCACATATAATACATCCACACGCGCGCGGAGTGCACATAATCGTCTCTCTGCTCCGCGGCGCTTATGGGAAAACGGCATTGCAGAGAGAGAGAGAGAGAGAGAGAGGGAGGCTGAGCGCGCCGCGATTCAGAGGGACTTTCACCGTCGGGACGAGGAAACTTTAGCGCTTATGCTTCCTTCGGAGCTGGATATATTATATGAGCATTCTCTCACAATTAAAGAACGGCGCATCTCGCGGCTCATCGACGCGCGATCTCCGCCTGCCACGCATATATATACATATACACGGGTGCGAACGCTCGCTCGCTGGATAATTTCTGTAATTTCCCCGTTACCGGGGGATGTCAATTTGCGGCGAGAGCGTCGGGACTCGACGCTCGATAAAAACGTTTGATTTATACATGCTGCTTAAAGAGCAGAGTTCAGCCCGGGGTTAATGCGCGACCGAGTCGGGCTTCTGTTATTTAAGCATTGTTCGGGCTGCCGCTTCTGCCGAGACTCGCCAATTAAAAGAAATCGTTAGCCGCGTTCTGTTTTATGGATTTGAAAAAAAAAACAACGAAGTCTGTTTTTCCGCTCGGAGGAGCAACCGGCATAAATATTTAGCGAAATCGTGTTTTTAGCATGAAAACGAGGGTAACGAGATATCGTTCGGATATTTACAGCCTTACGTAATTTTTGTTTTTTTTCTATTTCAATGAAAATACGTCGCGGAGGCATATTTTCACATGAACGCGGCCGCACGGGCTTATATAATAAAAAAAAAAAAACATCCACTCGGCCGAATGGAATTAAAAGATTGCACCGTGGAAGTATAACAACGTGAAATTTATTGTTATCCATCATCAATCATTCAAGATTTCATAGCAGATATACCTCGAAAACAATACGTAACGTTTTTTTAACCCATCTAATGGGAGCTCTCTATATACACCCGGCGGAAAACTATCCCATGCGGCGTACGAACGCAACGCAGTCCAACTCTCCTGTCGGATTAATTTTCTCACACCGCTCGGAATCATCGCCGCGCGCGTCGAAAACAAAAGATCGTTACGATTAAAATTAATAGAGACGCGCCGACGGAGAGAGAAGACGCTCGTTAATTGCCCGCGCACGCAGCGCGCCTTTACGTAATGGAAAACAAATAATAACGAACCTGCCCCTCCGCGTGCCATTCCCATCGGAGCGTTATTGAATAATCGATTCCGCCGGGCGGAAGTTGACGCCTGACACGCGCAGAGCGACCGAGCGATTATTTAATAATCGACCGAGAGCGCTTTTTTGCAATTCCTAATGGCCACACGTCCGACTAGATCGATATGTGTGTACGCAGAGCCCCGTCCGCCGCTTGTTATGCCTTGCGAAACAAGCCGTCCGCGTCCGCGTACGTATCGCCGAGCCGATATCTCCCGGGATGATGTGCCGCCGCCGCGGCCGTCCGCCGTTTGTTTCCATCAGCGCAGCCGAAATTATGCATTTCGCCGACGAGCCATTGCAGGTGCGTGCGGTGCGCGCTTCGGACCCGCGAGCGAGAGCGGCTTCGGTAATTCGGGAATTATTGGCCAAATTCGCCGGTAAATAGTTGATGGCGTACGCCGAAGAGACGATACGATGGCTTTTTTACGCCGCTGCCTGGAAAAATAGGCGCAACCAGGATTTATTGGATCGTTCTTTTCAGTTTACGTAACCCGGTGGTGGATAACAAAAAAAACAGGAACGCGGAGCCCGCGGGAATATTTATATTTAGTGCAAATAGCCCGCGCCGTTTTTTCCGCGCGCTTTCTCGCCCGATAGCCCCGTCATAACCGACGCCGATATTTCCACCTTAAATAAAAGCTCTCTCTCACTCTCGGAGGCACAAAAAGGTGACAAAGTTTAACGAGCTCGTAAAAGCAGGCTCGCGCGTCTCGGGCGAAAAATCCCGCGAGGCTTTGCCCGCGCGCGCCGGAGTTTAACGCACTCGCCGCGCCGTGCGCGGTAAAGAGACGCGTCGAGGACGCACAATGGGAGAGAGAGAGGACGAGTGCGACGCGGGGGGGAAGGTCGCGGACTCGAGCGATCGCGCTAATGAGACGCCTGGATGACCGTAATGGGGCTCTCCTTGTGCGCAAATCGGAGCTAATTCCGATTGCGCAACGGCGGCCGGCTCTCTAATTAATCGAACTGTATGAATCGCTTTCTGCAGTCCGCTCCTTCCTTTTTTCTTTTTTTTTCTAACGAGCTTGCGAAATTCTCTCGGGCGAGTCGCGCGCGTTTGGCGGACGAGCGCGCCCGGGCACACTTCCTCATCGTCGGGCTTTATTGAGCCGTGAATTTTTTATCGCTTCTTCGCGAAGCGCTCTTTACTCCGTTTCGCCAGTCTCGGGGAGAGGGGGCGGGACAGTTTTGCAAATTGTAAAAACGGCTCGAGTGGATATTATCTCTGTAAACAGGCATTACCGAACGGCGTACGTAATGGGAGGATTAAGATGATGCATGTTGCGCAAAGACCGGAGCACGCAACCGAAAACATTTAACACGTATAATTGTTATGCTCCATTATTACACTCAGGGGTTATATTGCTATTTAACTTTCGCGTTACGCGCGTGTATTTTTTTTTTCTCGTTATTAATCCCATTAAACTCGACGAATTAAAACGTTTTTTTTTTCAGGCGCGCACGCGCAACTGCATCGCCGACGTGCGAAATAAAATCAGGAAGCGGCGAATTACGAAGCGTATAGAAATAAGGCAATAAAGCAGAGCGCGGCGTCGGCGCATACCTAATTCCCCCGTTGCGCATATAAATTCAGCTAAAAGTTTATTGCGGAGCATATACGTACATTTCGTTGCGTCCGTCCGCGCGAGAAAGTGGAAAAGCCCGGGATAAATCGGGGGGGAAAAAGGAAGAGGGCCCCCCCGCGCAACTTTCGCGCGGCCAGAAAAAGCTCTCCTTTCGTGCTCCAGTTTTGTGAACTCTCTCGGTAGCCCGCGCGAAGTGGTTACGTTCGGGCCCATATCGTCGGAAGGCACTCGAGGGTGAACGTATAATCGCGCTCTAAAATCCTCTCCTTACACGTACGCGCACTTAGGCCGACTATCGGCCGGCGGGATCGTGCTCGGAGGCAGAAAGTGGAAAGAAGGCGCCGAACGGAACGGAGAAGCCGCGCGAGGATCGTTGAATGGCTGCGCGGTTCGCCAGGCAAACTTCCGGATTGCGTTACGCGCTGCACGCACACACACACACGCGCGAGCCTTCTTTTTTCCGGCGCGCGCTGCAAATTACTATTTGCACCTTCGCGGAGAATAATTGTCCCGACGCCGGACTGCTTCTTCTTCCCCCGAGAATCCGCGAGTGCTTTACGCTTCTTCGGCTGACGTTTACGTTCGTTGCGCCGGATTCGGATGAAATATATAAGTGTATTTACGTAAGCCGCGATAATATTTATTCGAAGTCTTAAACAAACGTTGATTTAACGCTGATTAATTATTTTTATCGATCCCGCAAAGTCTGCGAAATCTGTGTAAATCACTCGCCTTTGCAAAGAAAGCTCCGATCTCCGCAGTTCCTTGGGAAAAGTTGGTTAAATAATATCGCTTTATCCGTGTACGCACAGAGCACCGGACTAATTCCGCAAATAAATATACTTTCTCGCGTTACTCAATCGAAATTGACTCGTGCTTCCCGGGGTGCAGAGTAACGCTCTCCCGGCACTTTGTTTAAACAGGATATTTTTACGCTCGGACCTCCGTCCGAGTGCGCCTCCGTATCTTATCTCATTACGGCCGCGTAAGCGAGCCATTCCGCGGCGTAGGAAACTGCCACGGCGATAAATTCTCCGTCGCAAAAAAAATGAACGAGTTGGGGCGTATATCCTTCGAGCGCGCGTATAGGAAAAAGAAGCGGCGGAGGAAATTTTGCAGGGCCGCCGCCGCCGCCGAGGGAGGCTCGAGAGAGATGAAAAGATAAAGCTCTCCGCGTGGGTTGTGTGCTTGCGTCGCCGCTGCGCCCGCGGCGCGAAAGAACGACGACCGCCCGCGCGCGCGCGCGGACGATGCCTTCTTTGCAGCCGCGCGCGGCTTCGCCTAATGTAATAATTTTAATACCGCGAGAGCCGCGCCGCGATGAAAAACGGAATTACCGATATACACGAGGCGGAGAGCCGCGCGCGGCGCGGTGTGTCTCGGCTGCCTCTCGGTGCGTAAACGTCACGCGACAGTGAGTTCTCCCGTGGAACGAGTCTATCGAGACGCGAGAGAGGCATACGCGAGATATTTCGAATTATATGTTTCGTTATATTCAGGAATGACTGCTATTCGGAGCGGCGGATTTCGCGAAATAAGGGAGAAAAAAAAGGAAGAGGCATTCCGCGGCCAGTGTGTTTCGCGCCGAATGAAAAAAAAAAAAATGTTTAATTCGAGCGAGCGGCGACGCGAGTGAGGTTTCCTCTTTTTGTTATCGAGTTTCCTCGCTTCTTTCTTAAGCCTCTGCCGATGATACATCAGCGCGCGGTGAGTCATACCTCGCTCACGGCAAGCGGAACATCTTTGCCTCGCCATATTCGTATCACGTGTTCTCATCGTCGCCGGAAGGGCTGCAGGAAGGCTAAAATAGCACTCGACTCGAGCGAAGACGTTTTATCTAAAAAAAAAATATATATAATATAAATTATTTATCGATTTTTGTTCTGTCTCGTTTTTGGCTTTCGCAACGAATGGTTTCTAGAATGAGCCGATAAAGGAATTGCAACAAAAAAGGAAATCTTTTTTTTTTCAGTCAAGTGCGTGCAGGTTAAACAAAGCCTTGGCACGAATCGAATGCGGCTTTGCGGACACAAAAGAAGATACTTAATTATAGCGACACTCGTGCACTGCACGTTATATAGAGAAGAAGGTTTTCTTCGAAACTCTCGCGGAGCATATTTTTATCCGCAGATCATTGCTTTCCGACCCAGTTCGCATTCCGGAGCGGTAATTCGACGATCCCAACGACCGTTACCCCTCTTAATAGACGAAATTTCATAATTGGCCAGTAAACGGGCCGGTAAAATGCCCCGGCCTCCTCCTCCTTCCCTCTCTCTCTCTCCTGTGGGATTGTTTCGCGAGGCCGCCGCAAGAATTACGAAAAGCGCGATAAAAGACGAGCAGAGAATTACGCGAATAAACGCACCCAAAGCAGACCGTAAACTTGTTTACTCTTGGATTTATTGCGGGCCGATCGCAATGCGCGCCGCGTAATTTTGCAAGTGCCCCGGGTAAAAGTGCGCGCGCGCGGCGTAAAAGCGACGCAGGCATTCGTTCCGGCGCGCACAATAATGCCGCTGCACCGCGAACATGAAAATCAGGGGGGCTCTCTTTTGTGCGTCGCGTAGTCGTCGCTCGATTTCATTCGAAGGTCGCGGCGCGGCGAGAGAGCTGCTCCTCCGCGACCTTGATACTCCTCGGGACGAAACGGGAAATTCCCGCAAGCGGAGAATAGGATTTCTTAGCGCAAAACGAGCGCTGAATGCGTATTGGCGAATCAGAGGGGGCTTAGTGGCTTTGGCTTGGCGAAAGTGGGAATTTATTTGGAGACGGGTTGTGGGTCTTTTGGAATTCTTGTCGAAGCCTTCGAAATTTCATTAAATCTTTATGCTTTGTACTCCGGGCAATTTTTAGCGCGTATATTTTCTATAGACGGGCGTAAAACTTCCGACTATATTATAAAATTTTATAAAACAATCTAAAAATTTTATTGCCAATCGCTAACTTTAAAACATGCAGGCAGTAAAACTTTTCAAACGAGAAAATTGCTTTACTGTATGGGAGAAAAAAGTAATGCACTTGTTGTAAAGTTGAGCTTGAAAAATTCATAAAAAAATTTTTTTTCGATAAAATTATTATTATATTCTAATAGTTCGCCGTTCGCCAATACATTCTTGACGAATTCATATACAATTCGTGCGTTTGAAAGCTTAATATTTATTAGCGTTTGTAAAAGCGTATATAAAACCGCTGTTGCATTGTACAATTTAAACGCGATAAAACTGACAGAACCGAGTAAAAGAGACGAAACAAGTTAAATCTATTTTCGAATTCCTCGGGCGCAGTTTAACATTCCCCCGTAGATAAAAAGACTGAAAATCTCGCGGCGACTCGAAATCCGTAATCGAGCGTCGGGGACTCGAGACGACTGGTAACTAATGTACATGCCTGGGATCGTTCGGGAGGTGGAAAGAGAAAGAGACGAAAAGCGGAACTTACTGACTCGCTTGACTCGTCGCGTGTCCCGCTAATCCGTCCCTCCAATATTAACCGAGGATTTTCTTCTTTTTTTCTTCCAGGTGACATCAAGACCTCGTTACTGTCTGGAAGTAGCTTCAACGTCTCGTGGCACTTGGCCTATCCGCACAGGGTGAGTACATACATACCCATGCCACGCATCGATTACGAAAATTTCAATCGACGGCTCGGACTGGCGGCCCCGTTGGAAATGCCTCTCTCGTCTTCTTTCCGCGACCGCGTCTTTGTCAACCGCGGAGAGACGATACAGTCTCTTGGCTGCGTGCGTACGATTACGCGAATACCGCTAAGAGTGATTGAAAACTCTGCCGCTGTCTGCCCGGCGCGCCTCTATAAAACCTGCTGGATTCCTTAAGTGCTGGCGTAAATTTTAGCGAGTACGGGGCTTTTGTGAAGGCGCGGACTTTATGTTTATTATGATATTTACGGCGCTGTAATGCAGAATTATATTTTTCCAAGCTCGTTCGTTCAATCGGGATTATTGTCTTTTTTTCCTCCCGCGTATTTTTATTCTTAAGAATATAACTTCCTCGGGGGCCGAGGCAGCATTAAATATTGATTTTTCATTTGATTCTTAAGCCGTATTAACTAAGAAACTTTAAAGCCTTATTGAAAAGAACGCTCGCGAAGACGAAGCGAACCGCGTGGCTTTTTACTTTGGAAACAGTTAAAAAGTCAGAGTTACCGCGAATTTGAATAACTTACTCTCCGCGGGGGGAGATTTCCAACAGTTTACGATGATTACTAACTCGGAAATAAGCCAGACTAGGCGTCGCGACGCTCTGCGCTCGAACTCGTGCGCAGCCGTCGTCGAGAGCAAAGAAACCGAGAGGCGCTGCTCCGCTCCTCTGACAAAAGCAAAAGGAAAGCGAAAATAAAAAATGAGCATAGTTCGCGGCGCTTTTCGTGCATTATTCATCGGCCGCAGAGAGAGAGAGAGAGAGAGAGAGAGGAGCCTACAAGAAGAACCTTCGAGGCGCAGAAGTTAATGAGGCATAAGCCCAGATTATCCGGACGGGCTCGGCACTAGCCGATTGTCTTCCTCCCCTCCCCCTCCTCCTCGCGGCGTGCCCCGCTGAATAATTCAGAGCCGAAGACTCCACCGCGACGTCGTCGCGGCATTCGGCCGGACACCTACGCGCCGAGAGGTGCCAATGACTTTCGAAATCGAGCGGCACCTAACCTCTCCCGGGCGCGCGCGCGGCTTCTTTCATAATTGACACGTTTTCGCAATGTTTTTCCCCGCGACTTACGCGCTTCTCCGCGCATCGTCCGCGTGCCGTGTTAGAGTCTCTTCGCCTTCGGAGTTTCACGAGTCATCGGGACGACAAGGCCACTTCGTGTACGTGTCGATTGGGCTCGACGATGCGCCTTTCGATTCCCGTATCTCCAGTGGAAGCGGCCGATGGGAACTCTGCCCGGCCGTTTGATTTTCAATTCCTCCGCGCGGGCCGATATCGTATATGACGGACGATTCTTGCGTTGATCCGACAAACTGTCGGCGTTATGAAATTTTATTCAACAAGTGTGTATATACGTTATACGCGAGCCGCGCGAGCTTTGCGCAATCGACCTCTTATTTTGAAGCTGGAACCGTGTCAACGAGTTGCGCGGCTTGCATTCAATTTCGCAAATGCGCAAACATACGCGCGCACTTTTTTCATAATCGCTTTCGCGCTAAATCTGAGCGAAGCGCGTACACGAGTCAATCCCCCGAGTATGTATACCAAACAATAGACGCGAAATCTCCGCCTCGCGACTGTCAACCTATTCGACGATACTCGAAAGTAGATAACGGCAAAAATAATAGAGACGAGGACTCGGCATCTGATGCGTTCTTTCGACGAAAAAGAAAAAAAGCTAGCCCGTACGATGCGCGACTGGTTTCTCTCTCTCGCAGCCGCTTGCGCAAAGCAGCATCCCGGCTATTATGCGCGCGAGAGAGAGTCTACGAGAAATGGGAATACGCGCGCGCGGCAAATTGCAGAGCGCAGCGCGGTGGATGGGCCGATGACGACACGCGTCCACTTTTCTCCCACTTTCTTATCTCTCTCGCGGCGCAGCTCGTGCCGGGGAGTTCGGGGATTCGCGTGTGTAAGTAACGGTCGCGGCCGGGCGTGCGCGCGTCTGGCTCGCGCTCGATCGTTTAACGTGTGTATACGTATATATGTGTACGTCTTTTTCGAAATTCGGGTCAAAGGCCCCGAAGCGAGGAGAAGATTTTCGAGCCCGATGAAAGTCCGAGTGTATATCTCTGTGGGAGAAAACTCTCCTCGGTCGCCGCCGCCGCCGCCGCTGCTTGTTGTTGTGTGATTCTTCGATGGAGATAAATTTGATCGATTTTCGTTCGGGTATATGTACGTGCAGTCATTTTCCTTTGCGCAACGTGCACACACGTTTCGTTGCACAGCCGCGTTGGTAATGGATTTCGCTTCGAAATCAGGCAGAAGACGCTTAAATAATAGTACTCGACGGATTAGGCGAGTCGCTGATTTTTCATCCATCTTACCCGATTGTCGATCTCGGGGAATTTAATTTTTCGTTGCGTTGAAGAGTTTTGCTGTAAATTGGAGGTTGGCTGGATCGGCGGATTTTTCAATGGTCAGCGATAGTTTGCGCCCGAAATAATAAGCTGCCAATTATTTTTTATCGCGTTATAAAAGTCACAGCTGGAATTGAATTTATCCGAACCGAATGTAAAAGTTAACTTTAATCTATTCTCACGCGAACGGCGCGAAATGCCGTCTTGCCAGGCGCATCAATAAATTTCTATAATAAAGCTAATAATTGAAAACATGACAAAGCTTCCTCCGCAGCAAAACGGCTTATCTCCGCGCCATCGAGGGCAACGCGTGGAACGCTTTTCCTTATTGATTTCTTTTGTCACTCGTCGCTCATACGGCCGAGTCATGTAAGAAAGCGCCGTCTAGAATTACTCTCACCGGAAGAAGTCTCGTAACAGAGCGAGGGACGACGTGCCACTTTCGGGGGGGCGCCTCGCGAATCGAAGAATTCCCCGGCTCTCGGCTAACGAGGCTCCGGGATATTCGATATCGCCTCTGGGTGTCATCGGTGGCGCGGAGAGAGAGCCGCCTGGAATGCGCGGGGCAAAAAGCAGTCGCCGAGATTAGCGCCGAGGAAAATGCCGTTACTATATCCTTCCCCCGTCCTAAATCAACATTTTCATTGGCCGACGTCGAGGGGGAGCCTCTCGTCCGCGCTTTTTTGCATAAAAGCTTGAGCGAGCCGCGATTAGCATTCAACGTTTAAAGCCTGTAAAGCGGCGCGCGGCAACGGTTAACTCCCTTCTTACCAATCCGTTGATTTATTTCACATGTGTGTACGCCATTATAATAATAAGAGTTTTTGCCGCTGCCGGGAAAATTCAATAGAGAAGCTGGCTCTGCTAACGAAGTTATGCCTTTTTTCGAAATGGGAATGTATAATTTACGACGTGCTTCGGACTCTCGGCGGAGAAGCGACGTGCGTTAAGTACGAGCGAAAAAAACAATTCTTTTGAAGCAAGAATGTTACTTCTGAAAATTATTTCAAAAGCTTATTATGACAATTGAATTGTCTTTTGGCAAAAACAATTAGTTTCTCGGATATGCAAAGAAATTTCATTCGGAAATAAAAAAAGAAACTTACCAAGGTAAATTCTCTTTTCGATCCAGCAATAAAAGCACACATTCTCCAAGCCTAATGTGCGTGTAATGATCCCGGTAGCAGCAGTCTAGATACCTGTTTAAATGGTCATTATAAGCGATAGACTCCGCGGTGGTTCGATAGCGAGAAGAAAAAGAGGAAACGCGATACCGAGGCACGCCGTAGAGGAAATATGCTACCTTGGTTGGAGGTCGACCGCTCGATTGGGAACAACGATCTCTAGAAAATCTCCCATAATACCTCTCTCTCTCTCGGTCGTTGGATTTGAAATTCTAATAACCGACCGAAAAATTGTGGCCTCGCGTGGAAAAAGTATTAATACGAATTCCAGGCAGTCGGAAGTATTCCTCTCGGCCCGGGGGGCACCTCACGCACCTCGCGGAGCCTCTCGGCGCACCGTTATGACCTGGAATCCCTCCTGGAACCGCCTCCCCGGCTGCTTTTCTCCCTCCCCCCCCCCCTCGCGCGGCTCCATTACGCCGCTTTTAATACGTATGCACGTATACGGAGCGGCCTCCCTTCGACATATTAATCGTCGCTTATTACGCGAAGCACGTACCGATATTTCTGCCTTCTTTTTCTTTTTTTGTTTTTTTAAAGGTCCTTGCGCCAAAGATAAATGCCTCGTACTGCCGCGGCAGCTCTCCTCAAAATTAAATCGCCTGTATTTCTTTTTAGCCGTGCGGTGGCTTCGAAGCTAACTTTTCGTTATACTCCCGAGATAATCGACGATGGCCGCGGCCTGCTTTTTCGGCCGCCCCGAGATTTATGGCTAACTTTTTTACCTCCTCCGTACGTCGACGAGCCGGTGAATGTCCTTATTTATATACGCTGATTGAACGAGTTCGCTTTTTTTTTCTCGCGTTTTATACACGGAGTCGTTTAGATATACAGTTAAGAGTTTCAGCATCGGGTTCATTGGGTATATTACAATGCGAAATTTATTGTAATCAACCTATTTTACGATGCCGCAAGATCGCGCCGCAACAGGATTCACAATAAATATTATATCGAACGAGCTTGCATTGTAAAGATTCTCCGTTTCATACGAATTTTATTATGAAATATGAATTCCGCATCGCGAGTATTTCAGTATTTTTACCTCCTCAGTCCTCGCAACTTTTTTATTCTAAATAAAAAAAAAAATCTCAACTGCCCTAGAATACAAACCATAAAGCGTATATACTACGTTCCATAATAAAAAAACATTGATATTCTCTCGCGATAGCCGTCGGGTATATATCCGCGTCGATTAAACCAGCCGATTTGACACCTGCGGTAATTCAGCAAAATTCCAGCGATCGTCCTACGCAAAAACTCATTTACTTATGCAAAATAATTCGCGCGCGGCGATGATCCAAGGCCGCGCGGCTACGCGAAATTAACGGGACACACGGCTCTCTCGGCCTCGCCTCCGCGTTCGAATTCCGAGGCTCGACGGCCGGCACAACCTGCGAGGCCGCGCCGCCGTCCACGTAATCGAATTTTGAACGGGGCAGCGCGCAGGTGATGACCGCCGATGGCGCGCCTCGATACTCGGAGCCTTCGCCGATTATTCTCCTCGCTTTTTCACGCGCGACGCGTCGTCTCGTAAAGCGTCGTTCGAGGATATATATATATTCGCTTGTTCTCGCGTATTGACGATCGGAATTATTGGAAAACGAGAGGGAGAAGTAATAAAAGGTATGCGCAACGCCGCGAGCAAATATAGGCGTCAGAGCCCTTGCGCAATCTCGGTAATGAGCTCCGCAAAACGGAAAGTCTTCTAATTAACGGCGCGACGCCGACTTACCTCGGACGACGGTTTTTCGAGATTTTCTGCGTAAGCGGGAGAGCCAAGCCGATGTATATATATATATATATATATATCTGACGCAAGAAAAACGGGACTTTCGAAGGCGCGCCGGAAAAATTGCCCGATGAACGCGGGGAGCTTTAACGTACCTGTTAACGTGCACGCGGCACACTTATACTATCTGTAATGCGTTACAAAATTTTCTGGCTCGAGCTTGCGTGTTATTTTCTAAAAAAAAAATTAATAGTCCGTTATACAAAATGATGTAAGTGATACTTTATTGAATTCGATTAAAGCAGAAAGACGTATTCAATTTCACGCCGATTTTGAATCTCCGCGGCGCTACTATATACATTTTTTTTTTTTTTTCATGCGTAATAGACTCGTATACTCCGATCCAGGTCAGAATCGATCAAGTCCCTCTTCTCCCGAAGTCCGTTTGGAAAGCTGCCCTAAGGGCCTTACTCGCATAACGTACCCGTAAGCTTGACTTTTAATGAACGATAGCTCTTTAAGCGCGAGCGTACTTAATCACGTGCCACTCGACTTTTCACTCGGCCATCAAACCGACTGTTAAATTCTTAGCTCTCTTTAATACCTCGTCATTGAGGTATGATAAATAGTGGCAGCAGAAATGAAAAAAGCTTTTCAAAACACATACAGAAAAAGTTGACTCCTCTAATGCGCCTGAAATCTCTTCTTAATTGGAGTGACAAATTGACCGCAGCCTCCGACGTTCCCGGCTCGATTCGATTTAATAAACTCGTTAGATCTGCTCTCGCCGAGTCCTTCTTGTAAACGTCGTGATGCTTCAATTATTTTGAGGTTTTATATAAGAGTGAAACCATCCACTTGAGCGAAATACTGCCCGAGCCCCGGCAATCTCCTCCGCGAGTCGTATATATATATAAACGGCGTTACTCGTCGGCGAGGGATATAAATTTTGCGCGAGAGCCCGGGAGAGAAAGGAAATTATATCGCGCTCGAAAATTTGTCGTAAAGCAGCCATTACGCTTTTTCTCCCCCCCCCCCCCCGCCGGCCGTCGTCGCGCTGCGGCGCGGTAATTGCGGTGTGACATTGAAGCTCGCGCGAGAGAGGAAAGTCGCGAGTAATTGTAGAAACGCGCGCGCGCGAGAAGAGAGGAAAAAGGAGCGAAGGACAAAAAAAAACGCCAGCCGCATTGTTAGCGCTTATTATATATATATAGACGTGGGTAAGAATGTGGAGCAGAACTCGAGCTTTTTGCCGCCAGAAGCCGTCGATCCGTCCGCTTAGATTTTCCTCGCGATTCATACGTAATGGGCTTTCTCATAAAGCCGCGAAAGCCGCGACTGTCGATGACACTTCCGAGGCGCCCCCCTCGGTTATACTGTTTAGCTGCGGCTTTCTCCCGGATTCACGGCGCGCATTATACTTCCAAACACCTGCGACATTATTTCCCCGGCGATTTACGAGCGGACACTCGCGCGCGCGAGCGCCGACAAACATATACACACACGCACAGGTGGAGGGCGAAAATACGATCGGAATTCCTAGCCGGGAATAGAGAGAGAGAGAGAGAGAGAGAGGCGGCGGAGCTCCGGAAAGCGCGTGCAGTTGCTGCCTCAACATTCTTCTCTTATGAGATTTCGCGCTCTCCGTTTCGAAACGGCCGATTGCGAGAAAGCCGCGCGCGCTCAGGCATTCGCGCGCGCGGGCTTTTTTTTCAAGCTTAATGAATCTCTCGAGCGGAATCGGAGCCGTTACATATATACGTTTGCAACGGGGGCGCTCGCGCGGGATCGATCGAGCGGGAAACCGGCGACGGTGCAGCGTACGTTGTATCCTTTGAGCGCGAAACGTCGTCGTCGTCGTCGGCGGCGGGTTACGAAATGTCGGAAGTAGGGCAAGGCGAGAGCTCGCGGACGACGAAAGCGAGCGCGCCGCCGCCGCGACGACGATCGCAGCCGGGATCTGCTTATCTCGCGGGAGCCACGACTTTCTATTAAAGCCGCCCGAAATGCGACTGAAAATCCACGTTTGTGGGAAAGCGAAGAGGTAGGCAGTAACTCGAATGCTTTGTTTTCAGGGAGGATTTAGACTGCAAATTTTGGACGCCCTGGACAGGCCTCTAGTCGACCTTACCCCAGTAACCAAACAGAGCGAATTCGTGGAGACTGACGCAACGTAAGTATAAAATGCACCGCAGCTCGCTGTCTTTTTTTTTTTTTTCTTTCATGCCGACGACGCTCGAGATCGGATTTCGAAATGGCAGTTTTCTTATTTACTTTTATTGTTTCCCGCAATTCCGGGACTGATTTACGAGCAGCGCGCAGAGCTACCTGGTCGAGTTGCCGGCGAACTTCACCTGCACCGACTGCACTGTCCGATTGCTTCGGGAGGCGGAGGAGTGGGGAAGCTCCTACAGGTTCTGGTCCTGCGCCGATGTTGACGTAAGTATCAGCTGCAGCTGACGGCGTTCAATCGTAAGCACAGCTCCGATCGATTTTATAAGCCGAGCGATATTATTTATACCGCGTTTTCTTCTCAATATTATTACCGGTCATAATCGGTATGTAATTAAACAGCGCTGTACGAGAATTTTATTTTATTAGACGGAAAAAAATGCTCGCCCGAATCTCGGTTTAATTATGGGAACGGGGCAAAGCAACGAATGCATCAGATAAATTTATTTTAATTACAAGCTTCTTACGTTTACGGTCGTAGCCGCTCCGATATAAATTTCAATGGTTATGAAACTGCACGCCTCATTTGTACTTCCCCGGTAAGCAGGTGCGCGCGCGAAACGTTTGCGAGGCACAATCTCCGACATTGGCCAATTGCCGGCTCGAAATCAGGCCAGAAATCCGCTAAAGCTACGAATTTGTAATTTCCGTGCGTTCCCGCTCGCAGATCGTCGACAGGAAGGCGTACAGGGAGGACTGCAGCGGACACGGCCGATCGGTGCTGGGCCGCTGCAGATGCGACCGCTTCTACCACGGCGCCCGGTGCCAGTACCGAGAGGAGTGCCTAGACGACTCCGATTGCGGCACTCAGGGCGCCTGCATCGACAATGGCGGCACGACCGCGCCGACGAAGCACTGCTATTGCAACATCGGCTGGTACGGCCCCGGATGCTCCAAACGTGAGTTCACCTCTCATTAGCGGCGCAGGCGACGCGCAACATCACCGCACCCATGGAGTTCTCTCTCTCTCCAACTCTAATTCCAGGCTCCGTGATGAAGAACGTCGACCTCGACCTTCAGTCCTACACGATGAAGCGCTTCTCCGAGGACTTCACCTTCTACTGGCGCATCCTCAAGGACTCTAAGGAGTTCGAGGGCGTCGCCGTGGTGAACGGCACCAGCTGGGTGGGCGTCGGCTGGCGGCCCAGCAGCCTGACCGCCACCTGCCGCGGCCAGCCCGAGATCCGCGAGCGCGGCAAGAAGGGCGCCGCCGAGCCGCTGCCCCGACCGGAGCCCAAGGCCGAGCCGGAGCCCGAGCCGCCGGCCGCGGAGCCGGAGCCCCGCAGCACCGAGGTCCCCGAGCCCGAGTCCGAGCCCGAGGCGACGACGCCCGTCAAGCTCGGCGGCAACAACAAGCGCTCGGCCAAGCACGAGGCCACGGCCGCCTCCGTCGCCGTCACGCCGAGGCCCGACAGCGACGTCACGGTCCAGACGAGCGTCACCTACCGCGTCAGCACGAGGCAGGGTAAGTGCCGCGCCGATTTCACGAGCGCTTGACCCGCGCACCACGCTTTCCCGGAGCCTCTAATTCGATCCTCCTTTTCATTTTCCGGCAGGTCGCAGGAAGAGATCGCCGCTGCCGGATCCGCAACCGACCGGTAAGTACGCTGCCGGAAAAAAGTGACGCCGAGAGGCGCCTCGGCTAGGAAATAAGTCGCGCAAAACGGATCCCTGCCGCGGTGTGGCAGGAAGCGCGCGCTGCGGCGGTTATCGCGCTCTTGTTCTGTCGTGCTCTTCCTCCTCTCAGCAAAACCGCAATCCGTAAGGCTCGATTCATCGCGAGATGAGTTCTCTCCCCCCCCACCCATTTTCAAACATTTGCAACAGGCGCAAAAGGCAATCTAATGCAGTTTGACACGGCCCCGCAACAGCCATCACGGCGTCAAACGTTTTTCTCTCGCCAAGAAAATAATGGTCACTGCAAATAGAGAGGAACGTCTCTCTCTCCCTCTCTATCTCTCACGCATTAACCTGCAACTGCACAGCAGTCTTAGAGTCCAACTGCAAGATGAAATAAGCAAAAAAAAACAAACCTAAGCATGTTTTTTTTTTATAGATTTATATACGCGGACTGCATGGTGATAATCTTAATATAAGGCTGCGTTTAAAATACCCCAGCAAAAACTAGAAAGTCGCTTTCCCGCAACATTGTACTATTAATTTTGTAATTTGTTTATCCAGCACTTTTCTTTCGAGCGACTGAAATTGACTTTCTAATTTTTGCATCTGTAAAACTGCACAAAAAATATACAGCAAAGGAAAAAAAAATGTGAGAAAAAGCGAAAACTAACATAAAACATGCAAATTTAAACTATTAATAGCGTAGAAAGTTGGTGTTGGTATGCCAATGATTCGACAGAAAAAGCCAATACAACAAGTGGAAGAACATACAGGAACTTTTTTTTTTTAACGAAAAAGGACAAAATTAAATGCCTAAGGGAGGATCTGCGCTAGCTGCGTATTATATTATGTAAATGAGTGATTAGTCTCGCAGCTTTTGAGCGAAAGCAAGCGAGATATTATCCTCTAATTGATCCCAACTCGCGGAATACATAGGCAAGCATGCAAGAATGCAGTACGTAGTTGAATTTTCCTTTCGCACGCCGCGTACCATGCCTATAGCATAATCTTATACATAAGAGAAAAGAAGGAAGGCCTCAAAGAATCGCCGGGGCATAATAAATAACTTTCTCCGAACTGAAATACCCTAGTAGTATAGTCGAAATTTAATAATAACTCACTGAGGTGAAGGTGTAAACGGTGGCATGTGTTGCTTTTTTGCACAGGGGAGCCAGCCAGCGAGCCAGAACCCAAATCAGAGCCAGAACCCAAATCAGAACCCAAGCCCGAACCTAAATCCGAGCCCGAGCCCAAATCCGAGCCTGAACCCAAGTCGGAACCTGAGCCCAAATCCGAACCAGAACCCAAGTCCGAACCAGAACCCAAGTCCGAACCCGAACCGAAGTCTGAACCGGAGCCCAAATCCGAACCTGAACCCAAATCCGAACCGGAGCCCAAATCAGAACCCGAGCCCAAGTCCGAACCCGAACCCAAGTCCGAGCCTGAACCCAAGTCTGAACCTGAACCGAAATCTGAACCAGAACCGAAATCCGAACCAGAGCCAAAATCCGAACCAGAACCCAAGTCCGAGCCGGAACCAAAATCTGAACCCGAGCCAAAATCCGAGCCCGAGCCTAATTCCGAGCCTGAACCAAAGTCCGAGCCTGAACCAAAATCTGAGCCAGAACCAAACTCTGAACCAGAATCACGACCCGAGCCCCATTCGGAAGATTCGAAACAACAGTCTAAAGAAAAATCAGGATCAGCGGAAGGTAAATTATGAAAATCTCTCTCAAAAGTCTAATAACTTCTTCAAAGTTTTCTGCACTCATCATCTCTGCTCGTGAAAGTCTCTCGCGAAATTGAAACTCGGGCCAGGCTATTATACTCTGAACATCTGTCCTCTCTAAATCCTCGAGCGATCGCTTTCGCCCCGACTAACGACTCTCTAACCAAAGCAGCAGGTCTCCACAAGTACACTCCGAAGCACGACTTTAACCCGATGGACTGTACCGACATAATAATCGGCTCTGCCCGCGGAATGAGGCACCGCATCGGTGATTACTACACCCGGGACAGATCGACACCTCGGCCCGACTCCTTCTGGGGCGGCAAGGACAGCCTGACGGCCGCGATGGGCTTCGAGAGGGACGGCCAGACGACCATCCTCTTCAGGCGGAAACTGGCAGCCGACGAGCACTTTAGCGATCACGAAATCATCGACGGAGCTATGCAGGTAAAGGCCGACGCTCGCTTTTTTTCTCGGGAGGCAGCTTGGATGTATACCTGTGATTTCATTAATGACCGGTTGCTCCTTTTCTGTCGATGTCGATTAGGTCATCTGGGCGAAAGGCCAGGAGCCAGGTAAATACGTTCACGTTCCGGCGAGTGGCGTCGAGCACGGCAAAGTCAGTGTCAAGGACTTTTACAAGGCCGACGAGCTTAAATACCACGGGCACAAGTCCCAACGGGGCGCCGCGACCATTAACTTTTTCGGTGAGTTTTTTGCTCTCTTATATATTCACGCGCTGACGTCTTTCTTCTGGGAAGGTTCGAGCTCGGGTCACCGGCTGAGAATTTCGCGTAAAATAGAAAGTGACGCAATTTTAGCGTAGAAATTTAATATTTCGCAATTTCAATATTTGTAAGAAAGTCGGAGAAATGACTGGCTTTTGAATAAATACAAGCAATAAAAGAAACGTATCAGGAAAAGGTCTCTAATTCGAAGCGCCAGAAGGAACAATTGCTTTACGTGCCATTAAAACTTTCAGAGGAGAAAGGAAGAGAAGATTTCGGAGGTGGAGTGTCACTGGAAGGCGGTGGCTGCGGCGGCGAATGGCATTACCCCAGGCATTGCTCCCCGGAAAATTACACCTGCGAGTACAGCATTAAATGGCTCTACAAATCGAGAAAGGTATATTTTTACAAGAATCTTAGCGAAAGAAAGTCTCTCCGCCGCGCAGTTACGTAATATCCCGACTTTCCGCTCTTTAGGAGGAAATTTCCTTCACCATCGTGACGAAGAACGTCGACACTTGGACGGGAATAGGCTTCTCGAAGGACGAGAAAATGGTTAGTAAACTGCTTTTGAAGGCTCAGTCGAGCTGCCTCGATAAAACGGTTCTTACACCTCCCCCAACTTTGGATTACAGTCGCAAACGGACGCCATTCTCGGCTGGGTGGACAAAACGAGCGGCAGAGCCTTCCTAATGGACACTTGGATAAACGGCTACAACTCCCCGGTGCTCGATGCCTCCCAGGACATTTACAACTTCAGCGGCAGGATCGAGAACGGCGAGACGACTTTGAAATTTAGCAGGAAGAGGACCACCAAGGACAACCGCGATTTATCCTTCACCGACGATCAGTGCCTCTACCTCATGTTCCCCGTTAAGGGCGGCACCTTCAATCCGGTCAATAAGAAGATACGCAAGCACGAGACCGTGCCGATTGTCTCGGCGCAGAAGGTCTGCATCAAGTCCTGCGGAATAGACGGTGAGCGAAAAGTTATTCAATTTTCGGGAGAAGCCGGATGTTTACAAGCCGGCGCGCGCGCGTCGAAAGTTTCGAAAACAGCCGTGAATATGTAGGCGCGCCGAAAGAAGCCTGGCATTATTGAAGGCGTAAAAGTAACTTTCTTAAATTTCATTGGGATTCCCGAAGTAAATTTAATTTTATTGCGATTCTTGTAGAGGAAGACGAGGCCGCCACCACTCCAGCGCCGCCTCGTCTATTTTACGACGTCGAAGTCAGACTGGTGAATCTGGGCGATGGATATAAAGCTCCCCTGCCGGGATCCCCCGACTTCGAAGACATCTCTAACACAATTTCCGGAAGTTTCTCGCCGGCGTTGGTAAAAGTTCCCGGATTCCACCAGCTGAAACTCAGCGAGCTCCGAAAGTACGTATCCCCTTAAGGGCGCGCGTGGCTGCTTTTAGTTAAATTCGCTTTTTTCCGACTATTTTAAATAATATATATATTCACCTTTAATAACAATAATAATAATCGCAGGAACGGCAACGACGCGGTTATCGCAAAAATGAACCTGGCAATGGACAAGAACGAGATTAAGGGACGCGCCTTGAGGCCGTCGGACACGGCGGCTATGGCCGAGGCTGCCCTCATCGAGGCCCTTGGAACTGGAAAAGTTGGAGCCCTCACCGTTGATCCGCATTACCTCGTGCTTCGCTCGCTGCAGCGTAAGTTTCAACCATTTTTCATTCCGAGAGCCGAAGCTCGGACGACTCGAGACTATTTTTAAAACACAGCAATCTGGCCTTTCATTAGTTAGCTAAAAGGAAAACGCAATTACATTTCCCAAGTTTTTATGATCCCTGCAGTTTGTAGCCGTGTCCTTTGTTGAAAAAAAAAAAAACGGCGATAAAAAAGCGAGTAAAGTAGAGCTCCGAGCATTACTTGTGCGTTTACTATCGCTCCAATTCTTTTAATCAGTAAATTGGCGTAAGGTCAAAGAAAAGGCATAAAATGAAAGAGCCGGTGCCGGAATCCGCTAAAACGTAAAAACTTTTTCTTGCAGAGAACGACTTTGAAGAGAACGACCTTGATAAGCAAGGGAGCGAGAACTCTTTGATGGCGGGGCTTCTGCTCGGTCCCACAAAGCTGTACATCGTCATCGCCTGTCTGGCTGCCTTGCTGGCGCTCGCTTTGCTGCAGGCCAGCTGCACCCTTTACAAGGCCTCGAAAAAACGAACGACAAAGGTACGTCCGAGGGAAACGAAGCACCGTCAATGAATGCTTTCCGTCTATTATGAATCTCTTAAAAAAAAGTTTTTTCTTTGTCAAAATATACTCGAACTCGCAGTGAGAAAAAGTGAAAAGGCCTGTTACTCTCGCTTGATTACTTATTAGAGGCTCTTTTTCTCGGTGTGAAAATTCTTCTCAATGTGATCAAGTTTAACTCGTCAATGGCACTACCTATAGAAAACTCTCAAACTCTATTCTTCCTCCATCTCTTTACTTCCTTCTGACATCCTTCGAGGTCTGTGCTAGCTAAAATCCAAGGACGATTAGAGAGAAAGAATGAGAAAAAGAAGGTGTAGTAAAAATAAAAAATTGAAAGAGGAGAGAGAAGTATTAGGAGGAGGAGAAAGAAAACCAGTTCGAACCTTGTGCTTTGCTTGTGTTGCATGTTTCGCGCACTCGTTTGCGACCGCACGCACGTATAGAGGGTGTACTCGCTGCCTCTGGTCACCTCTCCGGCAGCCGCACCGGCCGCCATGAATCCAATTCATCGCTCGAATCATCACGCGAGCAGCACGCGCTACCATCGCCAAAACGATCATCACCACCATCAAGATCTGCGGCAATACCATCACCAGCAACACTTGCATTTACCACCGAACATGCATCGGCCTTCCCAAAATTGGTAGAGCCGCACAAGCAAGCGCGAGCGCATGAATCTTATCCGCTTTCTCGTTCAGGTATCGCTTTCGCAAAATCTTCGCAGCCTCTGCATTTTTTTCGCTTTTACATGTTTCTTTTTTTCATTTTTATACGCTGCTCGTTTAAATCTAGTCGTCCTTCGCTTTAAATTCAAATGGTATATACTTTTACGGAAAATTGCACGGCAGTTAAACGGCGTAGAACGGAGAAGAATTTTCACAAAAGTAGCTAATTATCGAAGACGAGCACGACTCCACGACCGGCGATTATCATTATTTTCGTTTCAGGATCGCCTAATCGCCAAGAACGCTTGGAGGGACTACTCGTCGAGTGCCAATACGAACTTCGCCTTCGAGGCTTTCGAGACCGAGGAGAAATCTCCTCCGCCTCCGGTTTCCAGTCTGTCGAGGCCGCGGGAAATGATGATGAGCAATGGGCATTCCGTGGAGAACCACAATCACCACATGCATCAGCAGCAGCAGCAGCAGCATCAGCAGCAGCATCAGCAGCATCAGCAGCAGCACAACCCGCGCAACAGCATGAGCGCGATGGCCCCGGGCCCGAGGGCGACTTACAGCCTGCCGAGGGCCCCCGGACCCAGACAGTCGCCGGGCATGTCGCCGAACGGAGGCGCCGCTCAGGGCTACTACACCCAGGACCGGCGGAACATGCCCCGGTACAACAACAAGGGACCCGGCGGAAACCACACCGGCACGCTCCAGCCGCAGCCGGACTTTTACTTCATGCCCAGTCAGCGGAAGTACAGTGGTGAAGTCGTGCGCGTCTACGTCGATTACGGAAATCAAAAGTCCAAATAAGAACTTTCTCGGATTGTAATACATTGTGCCCTCGGGATTACGAGGTACTTGCGCGATCGCCTGCAGGAGAAAGATTTATCATAGATTTTTCATTGTAACATTAACTCGGCGAGAGATTCTTTTGGAAATTGCGTAATATATTTGAGGCGGATTGAAAGACGCGTGATTCAGTTTTATATTATTTACCAAGGAATATTAACGTTCTCTTTTTCGCGAAATCACGCATTTTTTAATCTTGCGTGTTCAAATTTTTATAAGTAATATTGTATATATAACATTTATTATTGTTGAAAATATATCGTTGATTCGTATTTTTACTAATGTAAACGTTGCGCGAGAGCTGTATGAAAAATTTTTTAAGCAACTATTCTTTCGAAAGATTTTCTTTCGTAGTCGGATAGTTATTTTCCACGTTATCGTCATCAAAAACGCATAAACTTATCAAAAGTTTACCTTCGATTTAAAATTTAGAGACCTGTAAATAAGCAATGCTCAACCAATGCCAGTCACTTGCATGCGGACTATTTTTACTTTCTACTTTATTTAAAGAAGATGTACTCTAACGAAAGCTCTGCAACACGTGACGAGCATCAAAATATGGAGCACGCGTGTACATTTGCTCGACTTTTAGTAATTGTAGTGTAGCCTGGTAAAACTAGTGTAAGTACAGCGTTATTTATAAGCAACCCTAACGACAGAAATCAAGAAACTTTATTAATTTGAGCGATCAATCTTAGTGTAATGCTAAATTTTCTGATTGATAATTCAAATTACTGTCCCATTCCAGTAGTAGGCGTAAGCAGCGGACATGTATGGATAAGAAATAAAATATTTGTACATTTTTTAACCCATCCGAGTCTTTTTTCTTAATTCACCCGATCCCAAGGTTCGACAAGATAAAAGCAAGGTCTCGCGAAGGATAAAGAAAAAGTGTTGGATAATCAATAAATAGAAAAACATGCTTAACGTGTCAATATCGTTTATTCTTATTTCAATGACCTTCAAAGGCATGTAAGGGTACTTAAACATTCTCGAGTATCGTCAGGAGATCGTCGAAAGTGAAGATACAGCGACCGGAATCATAATGTTGTTTGTGACATTGTTTCCCTTATTGCAGGTTTTTTTTCGTAACGAATGGCTAATAGATATTTGGAAGAAGTCCGGGCGAAACTTCTTGAGCGAAAGATCGGTTAGAAACGGTATTAAGTAGTTAAATCGCTAGATTGAAAAGGTTTGTTTCCGAAATAACGAAACGTCGGAAGTGGTAATTCGCGAGTCTAATCGCGATCTCCCGAGGAAACGAAGAACCACCCCCGTTTTATGGCCGCACGCGGCCGTGCACGAAGAAAATCCGTGCTCTACGTAAACACTAGCGTGGTGTCGGTCTTAACAGATAGCCTTAACGAGATAGCACAATGGTAATAATAACAATTATAATCGTACAAGTAATACTCAAAAAATCATCGTAACGGTAGGCTGTATAATTAATAATATATTATAATATAATCGTAATGGTAATAAATGACAGTATCGTGTTAAAGACAACAGCGACGCGCAATTAAGATCGCTAATGCTCGATACAATATTACATAAGCGGACGAGGCGCACGACGTACAGCGAATAAGCTCGAACAAAACAACGCTTTTTATAGAGAACAGTTTATCAAGAATAAGATGAAACCTGGCTCCTACGCGCTCGCATTCTCCTTCTCTTTATTACAATAAAACCTCGAAAAAAAAAAATGCAGAATAAAAGAAGAACTTCTCCCACAAGTTTCTTAAGAATAATAGTTAATAATATATCTCTTTCCTTATAAACTAATGTTTTGTTAATTATATATTAATCACCTCTACAACGGCTTCTTCTTTTATCCTCATTATTAGTATTAGATTTAATTTGCCCTTCAGTGCAGTGGTTCGCTTCGTCTTACTCTTAATTTTCGGTAGATTTATGCTTGGACCCCGCGGCGCGGGAGCCTCCTAGCTTCCGCTCGCGGAAGCTCGAGACCCCCGCTCGCGGACTGCATTTTTTCGCCGTTCGATCAGGCGCCTATCCGCGATCTAACTCATTTTTTTGCGCTTTTTCCGTTCTGTGTTCGGCTGGTTCGTCTGATTCAGGCTACAGGCGGCCCGAGAGCGGAATCGGAAGAAATGCCTATCAAGTGTGTGTCTGTCGGTCTGCGGTGTGTGTCCGGTGTATGCGGAGGCGCCGAAGAGCACGGAAGGTCCACTCGTGAAGGAGCAGCTTCTTGCTGCTTCCGCTCTTCGTCCTTGCGCCGCTGCCTCTTCCGTGTAGTTTTTTACTTTCTCTGCCTCACGTCCGAGTCCTTGTTCGCCGAGGGCTTGCTGTCGATCAGAACCATCTCTCGTTAGTTACATTCTCAAAATTGTTATTTTATAATTAAAAGGCTCGAAGCTTTTTAGGCGTGAAATTCGTCAAATCAATCATCATTATAAACGAAATTTCAATCAATGCTCGCAATCAATCTACCTGCATTAATAAATTGCAAAATTGCGAAAATCATTTTACGTTGATTATTATCACGTTGACATTACTGTTACCTCCGGCACGTCATACACGCGTCGAGTGCTCATTAATTTAATTACAACTATAATAATAATAATTCGGAAAATGACACATTTCAAGGATAGAGGGAAGATTGTACGGGCTTAGAATCTGACCTCGTTTCATAATTCTGTCAAACATCTTTATGTCCAAGGGGATAAAGAATTTCAGCACAGATAAAATAAGCCGGAGATACCCTGCCCTTACCATTGACAGCAAGGAGTGTCGGGAATTGGAAATCGGTCCGTGGAGAGGAATAAAGGAGTCGTCGGGAAGAGGGGCACAGCCGCTGGAAAGTGGTAGAGGACGTTAGGGGAGGTTAGAGCACTGCGCAAGCCACTCTTTCTCTCCGCTGGAAAAAACATCGGCATTAGCCAAGGCCGCGCATGTCCAACTTTTACAGCCACACGCTCCGTTTTAAACAGATAACCTTAATTACCGACCTACCTTGCAATTAATTCTTTGTTATGCTCCGAAGCAACTATTGCTCTGACCTAATTAGCGCCCTTCTTTTTTTTTACCCTTTCGCCTGAAACTTTCAGTTATGTGCTAACTTTTATAACGAACTGAAAACTCTGTAATAACATTGTTGCAGCGGCAGGCACTTATTTTTTCAATGAGAGCCATATACCTCTCCTCCCCCTCGAGAACATGCTAATTAAACCCAGTTGAACATGCGTTTCCGCAGCTTGCCAGTGCGCATAAAAAAAAACGAAAAAGCTGCCGACTCACGTGTCAGGACTTTGATCGGTGTCGGACTCTTCGAGTTCGGACTTGTTGCGCTTCTTCTCGTAGACGAGGATGATGACGCAGAGGACAAAGACCTCGGCGACGATGCCGAGGAACGGCCAGAGGGCGGCGAGCTTGTCCTTGACCCGGACGAAGGTGCGCGCGGAGTCGAAGTGCTGCTCGTTGCCGTCGCCGATGTTGTAGAAGCCGACGCAGGTGACGTTGCCCCTGTCGTCCATCTGGATGTTCTCGAGGTTGAGCACCGCGTTGTTCAGGCCCTTCTCCTCGTCCTTCGACAGCTTGACTCGGCCCTCCGATGCCGTGTAGTTCTTGCCCTTGATGTTCCACAGGATCTTGAGCCCGGCGTCGCCGATCTTTACCGTGCAGGTAAGGTGAAGCTTCTCACCCTCGACGACGTTCGACCACTCCGGCAAGAGTATGTTCGGTTGCTCTGTCGGGGCGGATAGGGGATTGTTTTAGAGGCGATATGGCCTTTTTCTCACAACGAGGGGTACAGAAAAGTTACTCACTGACTACTCGATAGTCCGCCGAGGAGTTGCCGACCTTGCAGGTGTAATTGCCGTAAAAGTCCTTGTCCTTGTCCTTATCGTCGGGCTTGTGTCGGATGATCAGCCTGCCGTCCGACTCGATCTTGACGTGCTCATTTTCCTCCACTGGTTTCTTTTCCTTCAACCATTCGACTTTTTCGTTTGATCCGGCGTCTCGGGGGCAGTCGAGGGTCACCTGGGTATCATTTTTCGCTAGCACCTTGATCGTCACGTCTGTGAAAAGGAAATTATTTTTTTTGTTTTAATTAGCTTCTAAAATTAATTACTCGGAAGTGGAGTGCACAATTAAAGGAGAACATTGACTAAACGTTTAAATAAAGCGGACAATTAAGTGCTATATTATGTACACAACATGTATTTTATTTACACATAATGGAATGACAATAAACAAACGTGAAATACATTAGTGAAATGCGGCAACACAAAGATAATAAAAATAACAATAAAATTAGTTACAATTTTGATGATGCTGTTTACTTCACCTGGAAGCGCTTTAACAAAGCGTTTGCTCAATTTACGGGTCCTTTGCTTCCACGATCGCAACATCGCCCCCGTGGAAAGAGAAGGACCATTGGGATAAACGCACGAAAAGTTAAGTAAAAAACTGGAGAGAGCCGAATGACGAAATCGTCGGCGGTCCGCCGCAAAGTTTTAAGCGCAAACGCTTCTTGTTCCCGGGACGAGATTGCGCGCGGAGTCCCGCGAGGCGAGGCAAATCTGGCCAAAGTTTTATCGAAATAGTTTCGCGGCAAAAATTTCGAACAATATCTCGGCCGCGCGCGTCGGAAGCGGCCCCTTGTAACGAACAAAAAAAAAAGCGGGGGGAGCATCCAACGATAAAAAGAACGCGCCGCTTTCATCCTGAACAATTGGCCCGTAAATTCAACCCGAGCCTATAATAAAAGTCAAAAATTTCCAGCGCCGCCTCATCTCCGTCACGCCGTAAGTACAGCTAGAGCGCAGGCGACTGCAATTGTTCCCCGGCGGAATCATAATTTACCGTTTCTCTTTTCACGAGTACGGAGCGCGTGTACATAATACCCTCCGCCTCCTCCTCCTCCTCCTCCTCCCCCGCCGCCGCTGCCGCAGAAAAGCGGCAGCCGCAATGCTGAGGAGTGAGAATTAAGTAACTCAGATAGTGTGTACTCCGCTCCGGTGGCCCGGAGTAATGTACGGCCGGTGGTTACGCGAGAGAGCCCTGGCCTTATATTTTTAGAGCGAAATTTTCAGGAGAGCAAGCTTTCTCGCCCGGATTTATAAAGCCCTCCCTCCCCCTCCGAACGGACCGCGATAAGTTCGGAGCCCGGCTAATGTGGACCTTCGGAGACAGTCGTTCAACATAACGTATATATAGTTGCTCGCCGATCTAAAGCTCCGCAAATATGTATTATCAAATGCGATTGGAGTTAACTTTGTTTACCTGGCCATGTCGGCTAACCGAGCGTGCATTTCAAGCTCGGAGCGCTTTGGCAAAGTACTTCGCGGCTCGCTGCGGAATGACAATATCAATATTGGCGTTCGCCCCGGCGTTCACAATTTGCGGATCTCGTTGAAATCTGTGTCAAGACGCGTTTTCTCGCGTTATTTCGACGGTCCCTTTCGGGGCCGGGACAATATAATTCCCCCCTGACAGATATCTGCTTTACTTTAATAATTGAATTCCGGCACGGAATACGGACTAATCACTGCAAATCAAGCGGCATGAATCGAGTGATATTGAACGTTTCATTAACCCAAAATGATAAGCGCGACAATTAAGCAAAGGGGGGCGGGGGGGGGCAAATCGATGGAGCGTAATCGAAACTTCTCTCTATATATAACCTCCGGCATTTTCTCGCCGACAATATTCCCCGGGAATAAAAAAAAGGGAGCGAATCGCGGATGCTCGGCTGGTCGGTCGGCGCACTCGGCATACATCGAATCGCCGGACAACGGCCGAGGGGAGATTAGGTAAACCAGTTCGAAATTGAGGGATGCCGTTTGATTCAGCGCGCGAGGCAGAGAGACAGAGAGGGAAGGCAGTTGCGTACACACGGAGCGAATAACGGCTACTCTCGGACCGCGTAATTCAGCGCGGCGCGCGGCGTCAGCTCTCTCCTATCCTCCCTCCCCCCTCCATTTCTCTCCCTCTGGCAGCCCTGCGGCTTTCCTAATAGTGGCCCCGACTTAATAAACGTTCGTTAACGAACTTCTTGAGCGGGCGCTTATCCCCGGCGCCGGCGGCCCCGCAATTTAACAAACTTCGTTAAGGAACGCGCGCGCTTCCTGCCTTTATAACGTATACACCATTCGTTTCGCCGGTCTATCTATCTATCTATCCGTCTGTCTATCTATCTCCCCCGGCTCCGGTCCGTTGTGTACCGCGGCAAACATCGGGAACGCGAGCAATTGGGATTCCCGCCGCGAAACAGCGCCGACTCTCTTTCGTCCGTCTCGTCCGCAAATAGCGGCTCGATTGTTTCGTCAATTACGTCTCGTTCTTCGTGGCCCCTCGTCCTCGGAGTGCGGCTCTCTCGTCGATGCGCCGCCGCTGCTCGAGCGAGAGACCGGACGGGTCAATTAAAATTTCATTTTCCCCGAAAAAAGAGTCTGTGCGCGCGGGCCGCCGAGCTGCGAGAGAGAGCGCTTGTTAAGCTTCAAATCCGATTAAAACTCGCCTCGCTCGCGCGCGCGGTTTTTCGGTTTTTTACCCGGCGGCGAGACGCACCAAGCACCCCCTGCTAATTAACGCCTCGGATTACAAACAAATTTAACGAACGTACTTACTGCGCTTGTTCGCGCGTCGACTCGTTCGAGGTGTCCGCGCGTCCCTTTTGCCCTCCCCCGTCAAACGGCGAATCGCATTAAAATTTAAATTAGCCTCGATTTTAATTAAGCGCGCCGCTTACAAAAAGCCGCGAGGAAAAATATTAACGCCCCCGCCGCCGACCGGAGAAGAAAGTTCCCGCTCGCGGCTGAGGCGCGTCGTAAAGCAGTCGATTTAGCGGCATAATATAGCCCGCATAAAGCCCCGCGCAAAGCCCGCCTTTCCTTGCTCCTCCGCTTGATCCGCGCGCGCGCGCTTATACATCTCTCGTTGCTCCGAGGGAGATGCTTAATGAAAAGGGCCGAGGCGGCCACTTAATTCACGGTTAATCGGCGAATTTCCCGGTACCGCTTTTTTCGGGGCTCCACACATAGACACACAATGCGCCACTTGGGCTCCCGGAGAATTCGCTTCTCCTCGGCAACGAGGAGACTTTGCTTTTGTTAATTAAACGTAAAGTTCCCGGGAAATTGCCGCGAGGCGGTAATTACCGGCCGTGTTTAGAGCTCGTTCCATTTTTTTCCCTCCGTCTCCCTTGGCTTCTTTTAGCTGTTACTCGCGCTCCGCCATATAGAGGCCACCGCCTCTCTCTCTCTGTGTACGAATGCTTTCGTCGCATCCGTGTTTTTCCTCTCCACGTCGGCGAGCGTCTTTCCATTTACGAAAGCGAGACCATACAACGCAGCCGTGCACTTGATGGACTCTCATAACCTCCCCGGGGCCGAAAGTGCAAAGTGCACTCGAATTATTCCAAGGAAATGGAACTCCCCGCCTTTTTTTTTTATCTCCCTTTTCGTCATTTCTCCGAGCTCTCTCGCTCTCTCCGACTCCCATTTTTTCGAGCCAGCTTTATCGCACGCGCAGCTGCTCCGAAAAGCGCGCCGAGAATTCACCTCGTCATGCGTTCATTTCCCCGCCCCAGCGGCGTGGTGTGCTGGCTTTACACCCCGACAATGCCCGGGACTTTTGTCCGATTCGGCAGGAGCAACAAACAGCCCGAGCTGGCTAACAACAAAATAATGAAAGAGCTTTTCACAATCCGCGGGTATAATAAAAAATAGACACAGAGAGAGAGAAAGGGAGGGAAAATGCGCTCTTCCAGCCGGGCGGCTCTCTCTCTCCTCCTCGGCTAAAACGAATTGCGCGGCTGTCGGGAATGGATGACGCGCGCCACGTTAACAAATGAAGATGCGGCCGCGATATAACGCCGGCGGTGTAGGCGCTGCGCCGGAAAACGGGGGTGAGGCGAGATATCACGGCGCCCGGCCATTAAGTTTGAAAAAGCGGAGGCCGCATTAAGATAAGCCAATTGTGCCCGGGCGTCTGTTTCTGCTCGCGGCGCGTCACTTTGAATTATGCGCGCGGCAGCTCTCTCTCTCTCCCTCTCTCGCCGGGGCGAGAGCTTTTTATCATTCTTTTTCAGCAGCGGCGTAAACATCGATCGCCGAGTTTTCCTTTGCTGCTGCTGCTGCCGTTGCTGCTTTTTGTTGATTCGTCAGCTAGCGCCGGCAAAGTTGCGCGGGGATGCTTTTTGCCCTCATCGCCGGCGGAGAGTAGCTGCCGCCGTCGCTGCTGCTGCTACCGGGAACCGTAAAAAAAAAAACAAAAAAAAAAAAGAGGCGAGACTCGAAGAACACGAAGCAGCAGCAGCGGCAGCAGCCCCGCGAAAGGAGGAAGCACGTACGCGAGAAACAAAAGCGCTCGGAGCTTGAACTTTGAGCATCGTTCGAGCGACCGCAGCAGAAATTCCCCCTCCTCGGAGTCTCTCCGTGTGCGTCGCGGCGTTCGCACGTGCTGGGAAGGCATACGGTCTTTGACGGATCGTCCTTTTTCGAAGGAACTTTGTGACACAGCCCGGCTCTCTCTGCATTCCCGACGCTCGGGGGGTGAGCTTGCAATTCACTCGCGAACAAGTTCGCGCGGCCGGGTTGTGTCGAGAGCTCCTGCTCGCGAAACATTTCCATATATATTATTACTCGCGCGCGCGCGCCTCCGTTCCCTCCAAGTCCTTCTCTCCCTTCTCGCGCGCGGCGGGGGTCTAAATTTCGCTCGCCCCGTTTTCCGGAAGCACGCCTCGGGAAACTCACGTATAGCAGTAGTAGCGCGCGGAGCTGGAAGAAGTTTGTCGAAAAAGTGTTTAGCCCCCCGTCGCGAGCTCGAGCGCGACAAGATTGCGAGGCCGATACGGTAATTGCGCGAACTCGGCCGGGGCGCAATTTTGTTTTGAGCTTGCGACTGCGGTCTCTCTCTCCCCCTCTTTTGCGTGGGTTTTTTTTCCTATCGACTCAATTTTGTACCGAGCGCCGCGGCACCCTCCCGTTCGCCTTAATTTTACAGAGCAGAGCTCTCCCCGGAATTTCTCGGCTAGAAAATTATCCGGTTTTATCAAGACGTGCAGTTGGCATGTAATATACTCCCTCCGCGTGCGCGGCCGCGCGCACATGCGGGTTTATTAAGGACCGAGGTTCCACTGACGTCCTCCTTATCTTTCTTTGCAATTTCGGCGCAAAATTAATTAGGGGTTACGCGCGCTTTGGCGCGTTGTCTTTTATTGCGCTCGTCCGCCTCGCCGCCCCGGGAAATTGCTCGTGAAATTAATGAATGCAAAACTATCGTCTCGATCGTGTTGTTCGTTTGAAATCGACCGGGCGCCCGTTTGTTTCGTTCAATTTATCTGTAATTCGGGGGGAGGGCTCGTCGACTAATTTAAAAATAAACGAGATTTAATTATAAACGAGAGAGTCTATAAAATCGCGCTCGCGAACCCGGAGAAATTAGCGAAATACGTATATACACTCGAATTTTCGCGTGGAGCCTTTATCGCTTGTTTGCCGGAGAGAAATTGAAATAACGAATTAGCGGGCATCGGTCGGGCGACGATTAATTATTCTAATGGCGGCGGGTATATCGCTATCGAAACAATGGGCGAGTTTCGAACAAAAGCTCCCGATGCGTATACAGAAAAGAAGCAGTCCAGAAAATTAGAGGCGTCGATAAAGTAAGAGAGCAGACCTTATCTGCTTTTCCTCTTCGACAGACTTTCCTTTTCCCTTCTTTTCTCTTATCTTTTTCCCCGGTCTTTTTTCGCGTCTGCGTGCCGTATATATACGTAAATGTAAATCCGAACCTCCCGAAGTTCCAGCGCGCGGGAGTCTTGAATTATCGCCCCCGACGCACTGAAGGCAAACGAGTTTCTTTTCTCCGCTCGATTTTTGCTTCCCCTGTGGACTATTTTTTTTTTTTTTTCTCTCCAAGACTGCTCGCAAGTCATTCTTCCTGTACTTCCTACATTCCAGGCGAAAGTAGCCGATATTGAATTCATTCTCCCGCCTCGTATCTCAATCATCTCCGACGTTCGCGCAGACTACAACGCATATCGAAATTCCAGCCGCGCGAAAGTATCGATATTTCATTAAAACTGTCGGTCGCGTAACCCGGAGCAAAATATTAGTCCCGGTGAAATTGTCGAGGGCGCAAATTAGCTGCGAACCGGGGCCGAGAGAGCGCACGACGTAAGGTTAACTCGGGCGCGCGCGAATTCCCTCGAAAATCTCGCGCGACCGCAGCCGGTTACGTAACCCGAACGGCATCGGGGTCGGCGCGCGGAATGTCAAGAACGACACGACGCCGAAGGAATATACGGAGCAAAAATTTGCGCGCGGGAGCAGTTTTCGAGAGAATGCCTCGTTGCCGCGTAGCGGAGAGCGAAGGAAGTTGAACTAATTTATATATCCCAACGGGGGAGATCATTGATTAACTCGCGGCGCGGCGGAACGCACAGAGAGAGAGAGAGAGAGAGAGAGAGAGCGAACCGCGAGGCGAACTATCTCATTGGCGGGGCGTCATAAATCAAGCGGGAGAACACGCGGATGTGGAAATATTACCGAGTCGCCGTCTATCAAATGCTTTTTACGCATCTATTTTTCCGGGCTACCGCGCGAGATATCTGCATCGGGGTTGCTCTTTTTTTTTTTTATCGCTCTCGGCGAACTCCGCTGTGTTTTACGCATACGATTGATCGAGCTCCCGAAAGAAAGTTTATAAGCTAATGCCGGGATTTCGCGTTGATTAATATTAAACGGATTTAATTCCGATAATTAAACGCAATAATTGAATTTAATCAAAATTAAATTCAATATAATCGCAGTGCTTAACGTCGTTTTCCACGCAATTTAACCGGCATAATTACACAGCAACTGGATTGCGGCGAAAATTCCATTGCATCGAAAATTATGGAAATAGTGCAAAATTTATAGAATTTAATTTAAATCCGCCGCGAACGAAACGAGTTATTAAGTAAAATAGAAGTTAGCCCGAGTTTGCGCAGCATCGCTTCATTTGCTGAAGCTTGAGGAGTTAATTTAGCGAATAACCGGATTCCCACAATAGTTGGAAAAGACAGTAACCTTGTGCACCCCCTGTACATCGGACCAATTAGCCAAGAACTTGTTGAAAATAAAAAAAAAAACAAGCCTCGAAAAAAAAAAAGAAAAAAAAGCCGCAAGGGAACGCCGAGTTACCGCGATTATGCAGAACCGAGAATTCGCTAACTATTCGAAACTTGATTTCGGAAAATTCTTCATGCCAGCGCCAGTTAAAATTTCGCGCTAATCCAATTCCTCCCGGGCAAGTTTCTCGTGACGAGCGTAATGTTTTCTGCGAAAGTTTCCTAATATCGTTAGTTTATACAAACTTTATACATCGCCTAGGAGATGATCCGTGAAAAAGTGAGGCGCAGCAGCGGCACCGGCGTAAATTCTCTCTCTCACTCCCCGGTTAATATCGAAATTCTATCAGCGCCGGGGGTAGAGTAGCGAGCATTTTTTAAAAGGGGGACGAAATTGCATCTCTTTCTCTTAATGGAAAATTTAATTGGCGCGGACATTTCCGTCAGATGCATTGCCGCAATTTTTTCCTCCGATGGCGTCATCTGCGTTTCCCTCAGTAATTCATGTCCAATATCGGAGGCTAGGAGAGGAAAAGAGCAATTTACCGGCGTCGCTCTCTCGTCCTCCTCCTCCTCCTTCTCCTCGGTAGAATTCTCCTGCTGGCTCTTTTTATATATATAGGGAGAGAGAGAGATTGAGAGTTTGCTCGGCGCATCGGCGGCGGGCCGCGATGAAAACAGTCGACCTGAATTTTCTCGATACTGCATCGATTAAACATTGTGTACAAGCGCGTTGCAAAAGCCTGATAATAAACGGGACGAGTCGATATACATATATATATATATATATACATGCAGCAGACGTCGCCGCGGCAGTGTTTATAGTACGTGCGAGCGCGTTATTAAAACGCGCTAACCGCACGCTTACCCGTACCTCCGCTTCTCGCGCTAAACGGGCGCGCAAACGCAGGCGCGTTTTATCCCAATTACGCCAGCTGAGCGATCCGCTCGGCAAAAATTGCTCGTTTGCTCGTTTTCCGACACTCGACTCCCGACGGCGGACGCATTAAGCATTTCTCTAATTAGACCGCGGCGCTCAGACGAAAAATCTATTAGCCCGAAATATTAGCGACTCGATCGATATTAGTGCGTTATACCTAATAATACACCGATGACGCCGCGCAGCCTGATTAGAAAGTAATCACGTTTGACGAACGAATCCGAGCATATTGCCCCCCCCCTTCCCCCCCGCCGAGCTCTAATCATATTGCTCCACTGGATTAATTAAGCAGAAAATGCAGAAAATTAGTCTCCCCCTTCCCGCTCTATTATAAAGCCATCTAATAAATTTAGCACGACTTTGATATTGCGCGCAGAGCTTTTAGCCCGTTCGCCTCTCCTTTATTATTAATGCAAATCTCATGTTAATGCTGACGACCCTCCTCCCCCCACTAAAATTTGATTTATATATTAAAACGCCGAAATAACTATTTTACGGGCAACTTCTAAATTATCATCCCGACAATAGCCAACCGTTTATGACCGCAGTTTAGGAATTTATGTGCGCGTCCTATCCGGCGCATCTATCATCATTAAAAAACAAATATTTCCCAACCGATTTCGATCGTTATCTGCAAACGTACACACAGTAAACAGAATCGAATACCGATTAAAAAAAAAAGACGGCGACTTGTCGGCTAATCGACACCGTTTCCCGATATGCTTATCGCGGATAAAAAAAAATAGCCGCGCCCGGTGAAGATTTGAACCCGTACGGTGTAATAAAGCACATATCGACGGCGGACCGAGGTAATGAGACGCAAGGGTTATTAGCCCGAGAGTACAACGTCGCATTCGAATTTACGTCGGGCATTACAGAGCGAGAGCGGTGGCCGACTTGGGTGTTACCGAGTTTGCAAGGGGGAAATTCTAAGGCGATGGCTTGCCGTCTAATTATAGCTTATCCGCCGGTTCGAGCGGTAGTCTCGAGGTCTCGAGCGCGGATGCCGCGCGCCGCGCCGCGCCAAAGTCAATCCGGAGACTTGACTCCTGACCGCGCCGCGTTCTCTCGGTCACGTGACGCGCCGCTCGCTCGTTCGCCTCGACGATCTATTCTCGAATTCGATGCACTCGGAGAGAGCGAGGGATCCGCGGGGCTGGAATTTCTCGCGCTTTTTCCCGTCCCCCACCCCCCTTCGCCGACGCGTCGAAGCGTTATCTCCTCGGAAGTGGTGCGGTTTTATTTTTATATTTCGCGGGCTATATAGCGAGGAGCCGGCGTTTTTAAAAGCGAGACTGCACGATGACAGCTACAGTTACAGGCCGCAAAAATAGAACGACGGCCGCTCGCGCGTTTATGGATTCAGCAACATTCTTTATTATATATATAGATAGGTATATATATGTGTATACATAAGCTGCCTGCCGCCGCCACGTGCTTTCATGGCTTACCTTACGATCGGAACCATAGCTTAAAACTGTTACCGTCTCGTAAAACAATAACTTTGTTGAGGTTAATGAAATTTCTTTACGAGCGAGGGGGGGCTTTAGTATTCGCCGTAAACAATTCTTTCTCGAAATCGGTACTATAAGCCGCCACCCCATCTATATATCTATATATATATACCGGAGCGGCGAACTTTCGACGATAATGGCGTAAAAACAAACTACGCTCTCGAGCGCGCGCGAGCGGCTCTCTCTCTCTCTCTCTCTGAAAACGAAATAAAATTTATATCGGCCGCCGAGTAGCTAAGGTATTTAATACAAAGAAAATTTTAATTCATTCCCCCGCGCGCCCGGCGCTCTAGTTTTGGGCCGGGCGATTGTGCCGTAAACTTTAGTCGCAGGCAGTATGCCAAAATTTTCATATCATTTAAGTGGGAGGGGAGGGAGGTTCCCCCCTCCCCCTCACCCCGCTGAGATACTGCGTGCGCGCCATTTGACCTTTTCCCTTTTTGCTCCTTGTAAAAGCACATAAATCTCCCATTCGCTTTTTCCTTCCTCGCTCTATTATTCATCGGGCGTAGTTCGATGGACTCCCCCGGTCGCTGCTGCTGCTGCTGCTGCGTCTTTTTCGCGCTATCTCCCGCGGACGTCAGACGCGGTTTTGTCGAATGACGCGCGCGAAATTATGTCATTAAGGCGGCTGCCGTATATAAAAGCCGCGAGAGGAGCAACTCTTTACCGGGGGATCAAATCGTCGAGCGCGTCTCGACGTCCGATATTTATGATTCGCAGAAGGTAAAGTCTGGCCGCGCGGCGCGGCGAAGATAAGCGGCGCTGGGATTCCGGGCAAAAATCTTTACACGTACGTCAGGAGCCGGGTGCTATAACGTCTTGAAGAGAGAGAGAGAGAGAGAGACGGAGAGATTACGGGAGCGCGAGAATTCGGGGCACGTCGGCTCGCGGCTTTTCGGCAAAGCGAAAAAACGTGTTCGCCCTCGCGCGCGAATTTGACTCGCAAAGGATATTCAAGTTTTGCCGCTCGCTGCTGCACCACTATTTGGGCCTCTTCCTTCCCGCGCCGCGGACTAACCGGGTCGCGAGCTTCGAATTCGCCCTATAAATCTCGCTAATCCGCGTATTCTCCCGAGAAATATGAGAACGCGGATAAGAGGCCGAGGAAGCGCCGCCGGCTGCCAGGGAGAAGAAGGAGGAGGCGGAGGCGCCGAGACCACCATCGAATTCTCGCTCTTTTCCACCCTATTTTCCATGCCTCCCGTTCGTAATCGCGCCCGGGCAGGCCGCCGACCAGTTATATTCCACTCGCGTACTCGCGCCGAAAGCCTCCCTGTACCTTCATTTTCTCTCCATTGCGAGGAGTCGACCTATAGCTATACAGGAGAGAAGCAATTGCGAAAATATATCGCTCGCCGGGAAAAATCCCGGCCTTATATTCTGTTATGGCCTTTGGCCGAATTCCTTTTCGCGAGCTTTTTCCTCCTCCGCGCACACCGTTACAGCTGTACGGACGCTCGGAGAATTATTGTCCGAGGCGGAGATGAGAAACTCCACGCTACGACGCGCCTCGCCTTCTCTACCCTATCGAGCTACAATTTTCGTGATTTATTTTTTCTTAATAGCGGCTTTTCCGCTCGGCCACTCTCTCCTCTCCGTCGCCGGGTTTCGTGTTTTTTGTTTTCTTTCTTAACGTTTCGTTGCCGTAAATTTTTTTTTCGGATATACATTACCTCTCCTCGTTGTTTGCGAAAACCTTAACAAGATCCGCGGTTTGCCAGGCGCTTACCTTCGCACGGCAAAAACGCCGTAATTTTTCCCGTGCTTTTCCTTACTTCTAGATGTGATGTATAATAAAAAAACTGTACATTGCCCAGACACGGCAGAGCGACACAAAAAATACCAGGCCGAAACGGGGAAAAGAAACACACAGCGAAGTGCAGTGGAAAGCGCTCGAACCAAAAAAAAATAAAATAGAAAGCAGAGGAAAGTGTAACGTCAAAAGCATCGCTAAATCCATGTTAACGGGGAAACTGAAACGCACAAAACAAGTCTCCTGCGCCGCAGCGAGTAATGGATGATTTTAAGCAAATGAATGAGTGCTTACGCGGGAAGCGAGGAATAGTCGAGAGAGAGACTAGCGGAGTACGCGCGCACACTCGCGCAAGTCCCGGCCTTCCATCAGCCCGACTATATCCTCTCGACGTCCGTGCGGAGGGGGATGGGGTAAAATTTTCCTTGATAAAGTAAAGAGCGCGGCATCCGGGAACCTGGCCGTCTCCCGTAGCGCTTCCCCCCCATTATGTCGGATAAAAATGCAAACTCGAAAAATAATAGCGGCCGAAGTGCTAAGTAAATTTGTTGCTGCTGCAGCGCTTTAAGAAGTATGGCTTTCTCCCGCTCTCCGGGCGGACAGAGAGACGTTGTAAAAACAAAGCGGCTATATATATATATGTACAACGGCGTGGCGACTGGAAAACTCGACTAATGCAGTCGGATTAGCCACAACAAGCGATGTCCAGAGGAGGCGAATGCGACTGCGCTTTTCGTCTGCTGCGTCCGTCATCTCCGTCGAGGCGAGGCTTTAATTTCGTTCCCGGAAAATATGCAGAACTCTCGTCTCTCGAAAAAAAGAAAGAACAAGGCCACAACCGCGAGATAACCGAGGTTCTGCACATTCCTCGAAGGAGACAACGGCAGACGTTCGCATTCTCCAGCCGGACGTGGGGTGGACAAACATATAAAAAACACAAAAGAAACGAAAAAAGCCCAAAAACAACAAAGCCAAAGGATCGCTTGGACGACTGGGGTTGTTTGATCGACGAACCGTAGATGATGGTGAGGTGGTGGTGCTCGAGGTGGGTGTCGTTGCCGGACGGCTCCGAGCACACGTACTCGCCCTCGTGTCTCTCCAGGGCGGTGGTCGCTACGAGGGTGCTGGACTGCATACCGTCGAGCACCTTGGGCGGCTCGACGTGCATGATCCCGCTGGCGAGATCCTCGAGCGGCTGACCGTTGCGCTTCCACATGATCTTGGCGGTGAGCGGCACGTCGCTGCACGTGATGTTCCAGGGCTCGCCGTCCCGCACCGCCGTTACACCCGTGTATTTCACTTTTCGGGGAGATCACGGAGTCAACGAGAGAGACAGAGATGCAACGGAGGACAGAGGAAACAACAAGAATATATATATATATGTGTGCATGTACGTCGGAAGAGAAAGTTCCCGGAGCACGTCGCCGTCGACGGCTGCTGCGGGAGGGAGGGTCGTGCGCGCGGCTCGATAGCCGCGGGGATTAAATGGCTGCGCGTTTTAAGGCACGGCGAGCTGCCACCTCTCGATCTAGTTCAGCCTGCCCCCCGACCCGCTTAATGCTTTCCGCCGTCCCGCGTAAATCTACGGGTATTTATGCATTCGGACGAGCTCGATTAAACTGTTGATTATGCTCGTTGCTCCGCTGCTAATTCATTTTTATGCGTGCCGTGCCTTAATCGCATCATTTTTAATTCCACTCACGGCCTTCGGTGTGCAGCTAAAGTGTGTCGGGGAGTTCGCGAGGTGTAGTGTGCAGTGTGCGCCGTGCACGCGAAAAGTTTATAATTCTTTTCGAGTGTTAAGGGTTGTTTTTTTTTTTTCAGCAATATATATTCGCCGCGAGGTAAATTCGCCAAGATTATAATTTTCCTCGAAGTTACAAGGGAAAACAGGATGCTCTGAGCAAAGAAAAACATTCTGCAGTCGCGCAACCGCGCTGCAAAAAGGGAAACATTTGATAACATTCCAAGAGCGAGATTTAAGAGATCTACGTTCCACACACCGGTCCGCGCGAGAGCAGAAAGATTTATAAAGGACGAGAGAGCGCGAGTTTTTTTCACTTCCAGATCAATACCCCCCCGAGAGAAGTGCATAATCAATTAAAGCTCGCCTCGTCATTCCCCATTGCCATGAATCCGAACGGGAGAGAGGGGAGTTAAAATATTGGAACTTTAAGAGAATAGGCGTCCGCCACATTCATTCCATTAAATACCGCAAAATCTCCTTCGCAGGGAACGCCTTTGAATGCCCAAGCAGAAAGCCATTTCAGTATTGAATGGCACTTCCTCTAGCACTCGTTTATCATTGAAATTGCGCCGGAGTACAATTTAGTAAATTCGAGCTCTCCGCTTTTTTTCCGAATCCTAATACGATGCCCGGAGAAAGAAGCGTACAATGGCCAACGGATCATCACTCACCCTCCCTGCAAGCTTTGTCAGAGGGAAAAGTCAATAATCAATAAAAAGTTCATGTATCAAAGAGGCAAAAAACACGCAGCCCCGTCGGGGGAAGTATAAATCCAGCAAGAAACACAGAGGCAGGGGAAATTTAGCAAAACCAGAGAGAGAGCCGAAAGAGAGCACCGAGCGAATGAACTCGCGTGAAACATGCTGCTCTCTCGGCGAAAGAAAAGTCAATAAGCCCGAGAGCCGTCGTCGTCGTCGGCGTCGGCCGCGCCTTCGGCCGATCGAATTGACGCCTTCCGTCGTCGGTCGCCTGCGTATAAGAGACACCTGCTTTTTCGAAGCCAAGTGGCGGCTTTTACTCTACCTCCTAATCACTTGGCAAACGTATGCCGGGCTAATTTTAGGTAGATTCGAAAGTAATCGTCGATTCGCGTGAAATTAGCGCCGCGCGCCGTCCGCCGCGCGACTTGATTTAAAGTTCACCGCCGCGTTTTTTTTTTTTTTTGAAGAATCGAAACGTAGCCTCGAGCCGTCGTAAAAACGGGGGTTTTGTATTTTTAGCCGACTCGTCGATTCGCGGTGGAAGAAAAAACGGTAATGCTGAGTATTTTCATTGAAGAATCGCGGCCGCGAGTTACCACCCGGCCGAAGTGTGGAGCCTTTAAATTTTCTAAAAGTGCTTCGACGTCGTTAGGTGAAAAGAGCTCTTTCTCTGAATAATTAAAATGGCACTGTACAACCGACGGACGAATAATCGTCAAAAAATCTCTCTGATTAATCGAACGAGAGAAAAAGAAAGAGCAATTTCGACGGTTCTCCCCTCTAATTAACATTCCGATATGAAGTTAATTGAATTTTGATTCCGCCGCGCTTCCGAAATTTAATTAATTACATTTAATTAATTTGCACTTTAGAGCGCGCGCTGCAAACAAAAGCCGCTTCGCTCGCGAATAAAACCCAGCTCCAAATGAAAATCTCCCCCTCTTCCGCGAAAGAATCCAATCGAAGCGATGTTAAGCGTCAATTAATGCATCGGCGTGTATAAACAAGGAAGCCAAGCCCGGCCCCCCGCTGCCGTGTCAGCAGTGGCAATGGCCCGGTCTCTGTTTCGCTCGGAAATAAAACTGGCTGCAAACATTAGGCGGCGGCAGCGACTGACCGTTTCTCTGACGTCGATGACGCACGAGACAATGACGCAGAGGGGAACAACGGGGAGAAAGCCAGTCTCTCGGTGCGATGACTGTAACCGCCGTATTTATCTATCTGCGGTTCTGCATTTCGATAATAATACAGAGAAGCCGCCGCCCCGAACTTCGACTCTTTCGTTGAAAAGGGAACGAGAGAGAGAGAGAGAGAGAGCTCTTCGCGGTGATCCGCGTACGTGCCTGAGAATAATTGACTCGCCGATATACACCGGAGCTGATAAAATCGGAACAAACAACAAAGATAAAAATCACGCGGAGCCTCGAAATTATTATCTAATTGAATAAGCTCGATTGTCCGATATGTACATTCCCGTTTTTTGGGGGGCGATTGTTTCGGCGGCTTCTCGCGCACAAATATTATTCCTGCGACTGGCATCAATCACGTTCTAGCAAAATATTGATCTTTTGAATATTCATTAATTCTCAGCCTCGTCGGTGCAAATGATGAGACCGTGGGATTTCAGCTGTATCCAGGCGTATATCTGATTAATGACGCACCGACGTTCCTTTTTCAGTCTATATCAAAGAGCAAATTCTTCGAGAATCTCGACAATCGCGCTCCTGATAAGATATTTCGTTGCTTTAATCGCGGCGGGAACGTTTTTGCTTTTCAATCTCGCCTCTGCATCTCGGATTGTACATTAAACTCTCGCGATAGTTCCGACGAAGCCGCTTCTAATTAATTGAAAGAGCCGCAGAAATTCAGGAAAATTCCTACACGCGCGAACAAGGTTAATCGAACGGTGCTTTCGCGCGGCGGATAAACACAATTTGCAAATTAACAAACTCGCCGCGCGAACGGAAGGGGGAAAAGCGAAAGAAAAAGAAAAAAAAGAACCAAACGACTCATAGATCGCAGGCTGCGATGACGTCAGAAGGCGAACCAGCCTATTTTTCTCCGCCGCCTCGAAGGCTTTTCGAATCCCACTCTGCTTTCGGGACGTCGATGACGCATCGTCGGCTCAGACGAGTCGGCTCGCGAGAGCGCAAAAGAGACTGGAAAATCGATCGAGACGTGTTTTTGCTCGGAGGCTCGGATATACATATATGCAAGATGATTTGGCCGAGAGCGCGAACGACGAGGCGAATTTTGACGAATTCTCCGCTCTCCCGCGCCGCATTATTCGCCAGACGCGACGAGGAATCAATTTGCGCAGAGTCAGAGGAGGCAGTCGTCGGCGATGAAAGCCGTACGATTATTCGCTCGCCCGGTCCATTTATTAGATTATTTACGGCTGTATATTATTCTCCGAGGAATTTCCATCTTGGAACAAGCGGCGGGGAAATGTAATGGATGGTAAAAATGTTATTGGCCTATTTTATTCGAGGAAAGAGGCATTTCCAACTGTACTGTTTTTCCGTCGAGTTTGAGAAAAATACAAGATAACGTCGTCAAACAAAAGACGTACGTAAAATCCTTTACCGGAGTACGGATGTATTTGACGTGTAAACAATGGCAGATAAATCCATCACAAAAGTGTTTGATCTGCTCGTTCTATATTTAATTCGCTCAAACTCCGCTCGAACGAAGAAAGTTCAAGTGCCACTGGTGTAGAGCGAGAGAAACCTTGAACGAATGAATTCAAGTTCCTTTTGAAATAAAGCAGACGCATCTCGCCAGAGGCGAGAGAATTTTCATTATTAAAAGCGAGGCGGGGCGTCCGCGCATCATCGAGAATGCAGAAAATTTTCCAAGGCTCGCGATATACGCCTTCCTGAAACTAAATAAACCTCGCGCACACCAGCCTAGTGGAAAGTATAGTAATTTCAAGAAGCAAAAGACTCCACGCGGAGCGTCTAAAATTAGCGAGGAACGCTTCTTTTTTCGCGAGGAGAGCAGAAATGATTCCAAGCTCGGAAAGAAGAACTCGAGGCGCACGAGAAGCCGAGAAAGAGAGAGAAATTTTGCAGCGAGAGAATAAAGAGTCTACGTTCGTTGGTAAAAAGAAACGTTGATCTCCGACGACGAGTGTAAGTTGGCCAGCTCTCGCGCGAGTCAACGCATGCGTAGGGTGTGCATGCTGGCTCTCTCTCTCACACTCTTTCTCGGAGCGCTCCTCGCGGAGGCTCTCTCTTACACACGGAATCATTGAAATTTTATTCGCAAACACGATCGGCCGACCACTACAGCGGCGCACACTCGCGCCTCCCTTCGTTTTGTTCCCTAAATACACTTCTCTGCCAAGGACGCCCGTCGTCCGTTAGGGTATTGTAGCGACCGAACCCGCCAAGATTGATTTTTCGGAACCTGATTTCACTCTCGCCACTCGCCTCTTGACGAGGGAACGATTTCACAAACGAGTCGAGCAGGAGAGCCTGAGTATCGATTATCGCCGATAAGCGGCCAGAGAGAAAAAAACACTTGCTGCCGCGATCTGAATGAAAGAGCGGAGAGGATCGATTGAATCGACGAGACCAGCGCAGAATGCTCCGAGTTTCCGTGAAGCTAGAAAAAAACAGTCTCTCGCCTTGGTTTACATAACTCGCGCTGACAATGGGGAAACCCTGCCTCCATTCGGGGCAGGAAGTGGGCCTCGACGAGGCTCTGTTAACTCGGGCTCGAGCAGAGGCGTGGAAAACTCACCTGAGTGCACCTCGACGAGGGTGCAGGCTAAATATAGCAGGCCGAGCATCACGAAGGCAGTCTGGCTCTCCATCTCTGCTTGCTGTCGGTGCTGCTGCTCGTCTCCTCCAGCTCCGCGCACGTCGTGCTAACCTCCGTCACAGGGACTCCTCGCCTCGAGGTCGTCGCGAGAGGCGCGCGGATAGGATGCGCACAGTCGTCGGAACGGACGGGACGGAGAATGGACCTGCCCCTTTCTAACCTCAAAGCTAGCTCGGTGCTGCTGCTGCTGCTGCTTTGCGCGCGTCGCTCTCGTACTACGTCTCACTCTCTCCAGCTGCTCTCAGCTGCTTCGCGAAACGAACGGGCCCGACTGTCAAGTCACTCGGAGACTTTGTCGCTCCTACACAACAATGCCAGAGCACGCCAGTCGGTGACGTAGCCCCGAGTAGACACAATATCTCTATAGAGAGTGAGAGAGAGAGAGAGGGAATCGAGCAGCAGGCAGCACAGACCAGTAGCAGTCCGGTCACGCGCCAAAGCCACCGCCGCCGTCGTCGTCCAAAGGCGAGCTGCTTATCTTATCGGCCGAGCCGCTTCTTCTCGCTCGCTGGCTTTCTGCTCCAGGCGATTCCAGATTTATCTGTTCGAGAGAGGATAGCGCACGCACGAATTGCGCGAAGTCTTCCTATATCACGGGACACACGGCAAGGCCGCGCGGTAATGGCGGCCGTCTTCTGCTGTGCTGCTCTCGATTTTCGTGGCGCCCCCTCTCGTCTCCGCCGCAGCTGAAGAGGAAACGCTCCGTCCTCGTCGCACTCTCGGGCACCAGCTGCGAGACTCAGGAGCGTAGCCTCGAGGCGAGGAGCCACGCGGTTGTTGCTGCTGCTGCTCGTGGAGGGGGAGACGAGGAGGCGCGCGCGCGAGCGCCGCTCGATTTTCAAATAAAACTTTGGCCGCCCGCGCGCCGCTCTTTACAAGCTCGCGGGATTAATTTTCTTGCCGTAAACGAGAGGCTGCCGCGGTTCTGTAGTCAAACGGAAACAAGTACTAAGCAAACCTATCCGCCGTCAAAGTATGTATACCCGGGAATTTTCAAAATTAGCCGCGGCGCTTGTTGACTCCGTTCCCCCGTTAAACATTTGACCAAACTTTCCTGATTAAACGGCGCGCTCTTAAAAATAAATCAATTTACATTTCGCGTGGCTTCGCGAATAAATTAATTTCTTATCTAAACGATTTCCGCGGCTTCCGCGAAATTAACGTCGTGCCCGTCGCGTATGAATCATCATGCTAAAATAAACGAAATTCCGCGCCTGATTCGTGAACTAATCATTTTCCGAACGAAACGTGCGCGAACGTCTCGTAATAAAGTCATTAAAAAAAGGCTGACGGGGGAGCAAACAATAAAGCAGAATCAATAAAACTCTTCGAAACGAGCAGTTTTGGAGGTCTGAAAATATTTTTTTTTTCTCCCCCCTTTTTACGCCGCGTTATAATTCTATGAAATACGGGGGGTTGTTACGTTTTATTGCACGCAGCACTCTCCACGGCGAAGTGAAGCAGTCGTGCGTTGCACTCGTTTCTCTCCGGGCTCTTTATCGCCAAAATTAAATTTAAGTATCGCATGAATATTTACAGTGTTATTACGGATTATGTATTAGCTCCGAGCCAAGTTCCGATCTTGATTACGTCGGATTAGTGCAGCGGAATAAAAAATTTCGCCGCTCCCGCGTTGGCTTTTTACCGCTCTTTATGATTCCTTCTGTTTTTTTTCCAGTTTTTGCGGCTCAACCGCGCATAACAGTCGAGCGCGACTGTGTATACTATTTATTACATTTCTTTGGCTCAATTTTAATTACATTATATACAGTCCAATGATTACGAAGATTTCGTATTTCGTAATTCCGATCCGACACTTATTGACAGATAGCGGCGAGCAGGACGTTTATCAGTTAATGCCGCGGGAACGAAGATCGCTAGAATCGATTGTTATATATCACATTTGATATTTTTATATAACGAATTAATCGTGCGCAATATGATATCTCATCAGGCCCGGAGAACATATCAATCGCCTCGCGATATACCCAGTCGCGATTTTCGCATCAGGCTTAATTAAGCGCGGCTCACTTGTTGCGTGAACTGCAATTATCGGTGTTCATCGGATGCAAATCCAGGCGCGATGAATCGCGCGGACACATCAATCGAGCACCGCGAGCCCTCCAGAAGCCGGAATAACAATGAAACCCAGAGAGAGGGGCTCTCCTGGCAAGCCGTTCCTGCACCGAATCGTGAGCGTCACGTGCTCTTACGTAACGCGGCGCGGAGCGAGTAGATCTTTCTCTCGCGCACGCGCACGCCTATAATACACCCAGCCCTCGCTCGTCTCCCGGTATAGCGCGCGTGCTTGCAAGCTCCTCTCTCCCTAACCTCCAGCCGGGCGAAAGAAGCTCTCGCGTTTATAAGCAGCGCGGCGGTAGCCCCGTGGACAGGTCAGACGGACCAGGCAAAAAATCTCTCTGCCGACTCGCGGCCCAGGGAGCCACGACGAGAGAGCGACACGCCATCTGCGACGACGCGCGCCGAGAGAGAGAGAGAGGAATTTCACGGTCTCTAAACACGCGCCGCGCACGCATGTCGGGAAATTTATGGGGCTCGTAAAAAGACGTAAACGCGTATATGAGTCTCGCCGAGTGCGGATCCGCCGAGCGCGCGCGGGCTTGTTTTTGTGTTCGCGCGCGCGGCACACACTTTGTGCCCTTATACTGCGCGCTCTCGCGGGAGAGCGACCTCCCCCCTCCCTCAACTCGCGGGGGATGACTCCTCTGTATATAGGTGCACCGATACTAAACTTCATTGTCCATAAAATCAGCATTCGCCTCCGCTGCGCAATGACTGCCGTGTTTTTCGAATTAACTTTACGGCATTAGCTTCTCCCCCGCGGCGGCGGCGGTTTTGTGCCCCGTTCTTCCGCGAGCTGCAAATCGCGAGCTTCTTCGTAAATCAGCGTCAAAACTCCAGCGCTCATATCCTACACACCACCTCCCCGTCGAACGCTTTTTGCAAACGGATTCGAAACTTTATCGACAAATACTGAATATCGTTTAAAGCCGCAAAGAAGTAAACTGATACATTGAGGAGCGCGTAAAAAGATATACGGCACTAAAAGTAAAACATTCCGCGCTCTCCGTTTTTACGGCGTTACTGCAAAAGTAAAAACGGTCGAATGTAAATTAAACGCGTGCCTTGGAAAAACGGCGTATCAAAATTCGGTCGGGAAATATATTTTCTATACCCGCTGTAAAAAGAGCCTACCAAGCGAGGATTATATCGGTTGTTTCGATCAAGATTATAAGAAGAACTCGCTCGCCGATGCGAAAACTATATAATTCGTAGTTAAATAATAACTTTTTATCGGCCGTTTGAATGATTCTTACAAGTAATATAATGTGCTACGGAGGAGAACCGTCAATGTATACTCTAAAACTTGTTACATCAATGGAAAATTAAGCTTTACGAGAGAAGAATCGCGAGCAAATTGAACCGGACGAGAAGACGACGGTAAAGCGCATTACGAATTCAGTGTGTACATATTCAATTGGATTCGTCAGCCCGAGACTAAACTAAAAAGTTTAACGAAACGAAAATAGAATTTACAATGCTTGCGCAAAGATTTCCCGTAAAAGCCCAGAAATTGACATTAGGAAAAGATACACCGAAAGTTACCTAAACTACTTTCTAATGCTCCAATATTGAATCATCTTCCTCCTTTTGGTCCCTGGCAGAGGATTAATTAACGAGAGCGCCGACAGATGGCAGTGTCGGTCAGTATTCCACCGGGAGCGTAAGATTCAAAAGTCGTCGGCAGCTTAATAAAGCTCTCGCGGCCGCGGCAACTTTTTCAATCCGAGCTAAATGCATTATAACTTATCAGTCGTAAATCTGCGAGTTATTATGACTCGGGAGGCTTAAAATGCCCTCGGCGCGATAATATATATGTATATATATCGAACATTAAATCGCACTTACCGGATTTCTCGCCTCATATATATACCTATATAATAAAACGCTCGGGGAGGCTTTTGTATATATATCGACTGCAAGCAGTGCAGTCCTGAAAAAAAGTGGCAATTAAGAAAAGGTAAGATCCTCGCGCGAGAAAATGCTCCCCAGGCTTTTACCGTGGAAGACCATTCATTATTATTCATTGCTGTTTACTTCATAATGGTAATGAACTTCCGCCATTTTCAGCGGACATTAATAAAAAGTTTCTCTTCCCTCTCGCTTCGCCCGAGCCAAGAGGGATATATTCTCTTTCGCTCTCTTCTTCTCTCTCTCTCTCTCCGCGTAGCGCGAAGTCGCCGCGGGAGAGCCATCGATTAGACGCGGTCGGCGCGCAATATTTGTCGCGCGATTTGCATTTTTACCGCGCTCCTGAAAAAATAAAGCGGACCGCAAGCATGCGAAAGGGAGAGAGAGAGAGTCCACTGGAGTCGTCAATTTGTTGCTAAATCCAGGCCAGCTGCCTCTCGGTTATTCGGATATACCGATGACGTATTTCCATATATACCGGGTCGCGATCGAATTTTAGATATATCCATCCGCGTGCGCGCTTTTCCCGAGTGTATCATTAATGCGCCGGGGTAAATTTCGCGCTTATTTTATTCGAGGAAGAGTGTTGCACCTGTGCCGCTAATCAATATTTTATTGCTTTATTGAATTTTTAATCGGGCTTGACATTCTTTCAGTTCTCCGATACTCCCGAAATACCGCCGGAATTCTTTCGCCTTGCCGTTATTGCACAAAAAAATAAAAAAAAGAAGACAGAGCTGCCGATGAAAAATTTCCAGCCCTGGATAACAAGTCGCCATTTGGAGACGATCGCGTATGAATATATAGTCATCGATCTCGACGCGCGAATCGTCGACCGCGTGTACAACTCGGCCGCGGAGAACAATGGTCAGCTCTTAGCATTTCAATTAGCCAGCCGGTCTTTCATGCGGCCGGCTATAAAGTAGCCATAAAACAGGTCGGCTCCCGCGTCCACCGGGCCGACATAATTGGCAAGCCCGCGAGCAGTCACGCGCTGCTGCCTCGAGTACCAGAAGGAACGGTAAGCGCGGAAGGGACGTGCGAAGATTCGCGCGCGAGCTCCCGGGGACTGCTAATTCCCGGTCGGCGTGCGCAGGCCGGGGGATAATCTCTCTCTCTCTCGCGGAGAGCTTTCGGAATCCGCTGCCGGCATTATACCGGGACATCGCGACGCCGGACGTCGCGGCGCCGCTGCCGCCGCCCGACCTAACTTTTCCCTTCTTGCGCCTCGCTCTCTCTCTCTCTCTCTCTCTCCTCCTTTCGGGCATGTCGCGCGCCGCCGGCAGCGTCGACGCTCCCACCCTCGATACATCGATCGGCGCTCTCTCTCTCCTCCTCCTACACTTCGACCCCGTTTCCCTCCCTCCGTACGTGCACGTGTGCGTAGCCTGCCGCCGCCGCCGCCATCCCCCTCCTCCCGCACCTCCCCCGTCTTGGCCGCCCCGAGCTGGCTGCGATAATCCCAAACATCGCCCTCCAGGCCTGCGTGCGCGAGTACGTGGCTCTGCGGAGATAGCCGCCCCCCTGTACGCGGCATTCCTTCCCTATTTACGGCCGAGAGAGCCGCGCGGGAGCACGACGCCCGAATTATCCCGAGGATGTGCCGGGTTTTTGGCCGCCGGCAGATATCGCGAGCGAAAGACTCCCAAGAAGAGCGGGAGGGAGATCAAAGCGGCCTGAATCTTTTCGACAAACCGTCGGGAACGAGGGAGGCTCGTCTCGGCAAAGGTTTAGATGAATTTGACTACACCCGATATTCGTTGGATTCTTTGCTGTAATAATGTATTTATGCCGTATAATGGATATTCGTTCAAATTTAATAACTCGATAATCCTCTTAAATGTATACAAATTAATATTGCACTACTATTATGTAAATTTAGAATTTTGCTTTAATATTCCGGGAACAAAATGGAAATAGCGGCTTGTAATTAAACAACTACGAAAGCTTCGCAATTGCGAAAATGTTTTTGTTCACAACTAAAAGAAAAGTGGCGCCAAAAAATTAAAAATGACGGGGCGTAGCGTATTATTCATGAGCTGCCTGGCATATTTACCGAAACACAGTAGAAATATTTGAAATGCGCACTGGCACAGAGGTACATAAAGAGCTGAAAAAAATTTGCTATATTAACCGCAAAAATGTCGGTTATTTTATGTAAATACGCCAGACGAATTCGCGTTTAAGGTGGGATGTGAAACGTTCACGGTACATTGTCCGACATAATGAAAAAATTATTCAACTAAATGCGGGCGAAATTACCGGCGGTGGCTTGCCGCACGAAGAAATCAGTCTAAACGAAAAAAAGAAAGAAAGAAAAAAAAACGCTAAAAGCCCCAAGTAGTGTTTTCTCGGGCGAATGAAAAGCCCGCGAGAGGAGCCTCATTTGGAAAAGGCTTCTGACAAGTGTCAGATTTTATCGGGATTTCCTCGTCATCAGTAATTTCGCTCGTAAGTCCATCGACGACTTTCTCACGTAATAAAGGTCGTGCTTTAGGTTCCGTTCTTCTGCTCCGTGACTCGTGACTGGTGAGGTCGAGCTTGCTCGCTCTCGACTCCCACGTACACACCGGGCAGAAGTACGTCCGCCGCACACGGAAAGAAGCCTGGAGAGACCCCGAGGAAAAAGACAGAAAAACGGAGCTTCGGGAATTGGAAAACTTTTTTTCCTCTCTCTCTCTCTCTCTCTCTCTCTCCGCGTTCGCCTTCTGTCTCTGTCACGCGGCGCTGGCTATATAGCCGAAGCGACGAAAGGCTAATGTCATTTCGGGGCGCAGGTACAATATAATGCCAGCTGCGAGCACTTGAGAAAATACCGGGGAGAGAGCGAGGACGTATAAACAGGCGGTGTAATAAAAAAAATGACGTATAACGTCGTGAATGAAAATGCCAGCCGCGCGTCCGGGGTGAATTATTGAAATTGAAGCGAGAGCGAACGCGCGAAACGAGCCTCGGGGATAGGAATTAGGGGAGCGGCGGCGTTCGAGCTGCGAGCCGAAAGCGAGAAAGTCCGAGTCGGCTAATTTTTTCCGCGGGGCAAAAAAGCGCCCCCGAGATTGAGAGCAAGAGAAACAAAGAGATGGAAGATCCTGGGGGGCGAAAATGGGTCAAGCCACAACCTCTCTCCCTCTCTCTCTCGCTCCGCGATTCGTCTCTTTCCGACGGCGCCGTACTCCTCTCGTCGTCGTCGTCCCTGCGTCGCTTCTAGTTTGGCTATTCGTCAAGCCGTCGTAAAAACACGAGTGCACCAAATTCTGGATTAGGCGTCTCGTTCTCGGGGCGCTCGAGAACTGGCGCGCGAGCGACTCCGGTAGATTTGCGCCGAGCGAACGAGCCGTATATGCTAAATCAGGCCGTAGTGGCTGTCGGCGAAATGAGTCGGGGGCTCGCTGCTCCCTCGGGCCTCTTCTACATAATTTTTCACTTGCCCCCATCCGTTCGGAAATCCCCTCTCACTCCTTATACCGCCTTCCGCTCGCCGTAAGCTCGAGAGATTCGCCTGGATTTGGATTTTTGCGCGCGGGGCCCCTTCTTTTTTTTTTTTTTTATTGCGAAACTTTCGCCCCGGAAAATTTGCCGTTTTAATCGTCCGCTCTCGGGGAAGCGATGACTGTGTGTGCACGCCTGTGTCTTTTTTTTATTCCACTCCGACGCGTTTAAGCTCGTTGCTTTAGGAAAATGATGAGCGCTTTTTGCAATGTATATATACATGCGAAGAGCGCGCCTGCTTTTTTTGACAATGGTATAAGCCTCTCCACCTTCCCGGATAACGTCATCCGTGCGCGCGCGAATGCAAAATTTTTCGACGAATATTTTTGCATAACCATTTGTCGTTTTTAGCGCGGCGCTTTTCCAAAAAAAAAAGCAAAAAAATATAGCTTTAATTTATAGAGCCCGGCCGCCGCCTCGTCGTCCGCGCGCGAAACTTTGCGGCCGCTCGCGGAATTGAAGCATTTTTCATGATGTTGCGCTTAAATAATTCACTTGTACTTTGAGCTTTATTATGCAAATACGGCCGACACTTGAAATTTTTTCCCGGCGCGTTAATTCGAGGTATGGAGAGAGCCCGCGAGTGAATTTTTCGCACGCGCGTAGTACTTAATCGCTCCATTCAGAGGAGCGCGGCGGGATTAAAGTTTCGGGGGGGCGGGGCGAAAAATGCGCACCTGATTTCAATTAGCCGGATTGTGCACGTAAGATTGAATTAGGCGTGAACTCGAGCGTCGCGCCGGAAATAATAACTCTCCTCGAGGAGCTGTCTCGGCAACAATTAAGACGCAATTTATTCGGCGCGCGTCTTCGGGGGGCATTGTTCGAAATTACGGAGCCGGAAAAAAGCTCGGCGGTGGTATTCGTCCTCCCCTCCCCCCCATAGAGCTTTCGGCGCACGGCATCGCCTCCGGAATGAGGAAGAGTCGCGGCAAAAAGCGCGAAAACCGGATAAAGAGAAAGCCAGATGATCTGGGGAGCTCGTTGGCGCGAAACGAGTTTTCCACTTCCGGAACGAGTCTTGCTTTAAATAAAATAAGGAACAAACAGCTTCGTTTCGCCCGGTGCTCTCTCTCTCTCTCTATCCTCCCTCTCCCCGAGAATCCTTTCTTTTCCTCGGCTCTCCTCGCTCGCGATCTCCTTCTCGAGTTCTGCCTCAGCCTTTCATCAACTACGGCTTAATCCGCGCCCGCATTCACTTTTTCCTATGCATTTCATTTCCTTTTTTGCGCTCTGCTGTACGCTCTCGGGCAGAAAGAGAGAAGGAGAGAGAGCACCGCTGTACGGCGACATCGGGGAGGTAGGACGGCCCCCAGCGCTTTCTTCATTATTCTCCTCCGCGCTCGTTCTTTTCCGCGCGCACATTTATTCCTCTTTATCCTTACTCTCATCATTGTTACTTTTTGGCTTTCTCCCGGGCCCCGGCTTCTTGTTCCTTCGCTCTCCTCCCGCGGCTCGCGACTTCTTCTCCCCCCTCATCCCCGGTTTCGTTTCGTATTTCATTTAATTTTTTTCCCCCTACCCCGCGCGAGTGTTTTTTGCTAATCTTGCACGGGAAATAATGATGACTTACGACGTATCCGCCGGGATAAGAAAGAAACGGGCCGCCCCCGCAGATGGAAATTTAATTTGCGGAAAAAGCCCGCGCGCCGACGGCGTTAATTAACATTTGAATCGGGGCCCGCGATCAAATTGGAAGATTTTTGTTTACACACGACTCGCGTACATCCGTCCCATTCGAGATAGAGAGAGAGGCTCTCCCCGCCCTCGGCGGAAAGTTGCAAACTGGGCCACGTATGTCCCGGCAAACCTGAGCCGGGGCTTTATCTAATCTTGGCCTGTTCTTAAAAGCACAGAGAGAGAGAGAGAGAGAGCGAGAGAGTCTAAATACCGTAGCTCAGCTCTTCCGCCGCGCTCTTGTTTTCGCGTACGCGCTCTGCTCTCGCGACTCTGTCACGGAGAGCTGCTACTGCCGCCGTCTCTGCTGCTGCTGCTGCTGCTTGCTCTCCGCCGGCAAACAACGAGATCGAACTTTGGCCCCGCGAGTTTATCGCGTTATTAGCCTCGCCGATAAATTAGCTTAACTGCAGCCATGTCTTTCGGCGAACTTTGCCCTTTTTCCGCCGAGATAGGAGAGACAGAGAGAGAGAGAGCTTACTCACTGCTAATTTATGGCCGTGCAGCCGGAGGATAGGGGGAGGAGGAGAGCTTGCGTATCGACGCTCCTCTCCTCGAAATTCTCTAATTGTTTGCCGCGCCGTGCGCGGAGCCGTCTAGGGCGTCTAGTCGGGCGACGAGAGCGGCAAAGGCAAAAATAAGACAAAAGAGGAGAGAGAGAGGGTATAATATGAAACCGCGAGAGACAAAGGCTTCATTAAGCCCGGGGCCGAGCCGACTTTGCCTCGACGTGCCTCGTCGTCCTCGGCGTTATATAAAAAAGAAGCAGAGCCGGGGGTGGTGAGAGAGAGAGGGGGAGAGGGAGAAAAAAACACGGCCCGGCGAAATTAACAACAAAAGCCCTCGGCGTCTCCTCCTTATATTCAAATCAGGCGAGAGAGTCGAGAGAGTATAGGGGACCGCGACGACATCACGTCTCATCGGTTCGAAGGCGCGCGTGCCCGAAAAAGCCCTCGTCCGCGCGCATAACGACGACGACGCCGGCAGCTCGGCGTACAGGCGCGGCGGCACTCTCCTGCAGCTCTCGCTCCTCTATTCACGCGCCGGATTTCTATGAAAGGCCGCCGCCATGGTGTGAAAGAGACCGAGCGAAAGAGGAAAGCTCAAAGCCGTGGAGAAGAGAGAGAGAGAGGCAGACGACTAGCTGCTCTATTGTGCAAATATGGAAGGACGGGGAGGCATGACACTTTATTTGCCCGGACGTGAAAGAGAGCTATAGGGAGAGAGAGAGAGCCCGTCGCCGACCCGAACGAGCCCGGAATACGCGAGTAACGCTCGCCTGCCTGCCTGCCTGCTCTTAAGCGTAGCAGCCCACCTCCCCCGCCACCCACGCGGCTGTCAAGATCGCGCTAATTGTACATTAGCTCCGCCGTCCTAAATAAATGCAACCCGATTCCCATTTGCAGGGGCTGCCAATCCGAGGACCTCTCTCCGATTATGCATGCACCGGCTGTCAGAGCTAATTTTCCCCCTCTCCGCGGCGACAAACTTTCTCGCTCGGCCACATCTCTCCGAATCGGACGCGAGCACTAATTTTCGCCGTTTTTCGCCGCTTATCGAGCGAGGAAGAGAGAGGAGAGAGAGAGGAGAGAGCGCGCGCAGCGGGGCCCGAAGCGTAGAACCGCCGCGCTGAATATGGATATGTTAATGCGGCTGCGCAGCCGATGCATTATTCATGGGGATTCCCGGCTGCTCGCGGTTCTTCATCTTGAGCGTTACACGAGCGAGATAGCCCTGAGAAAAACTTGTTATCGCGCCTCTCTCCTCTGACGAGTAATTAGAAATGCGACGTTGGGGGGCATGCGGGTGGGAGGAGGATTTATTGAATTTTTCGCCTGCAATTGCCAGCAGCTTCCACAGTTGCGAAGCACCGAGAGCCGTTTTGTTCAGCTTTAATGCGACGCGATCGGGGCTTAACGCTCTAACGAGCCGCGCGCGTCAAAGAAAATATATTTTTATCAAAAGCGATGTTTCATTTATAACGGCACTCGCGGGCGCGGCTCTTTCAAATAAATAACGAGACGGTCGCGCGCAATCAAAAATTATAAATTTGAATTAATGCCCGGCTCCCGACGCTCCGGAATAAGGCCGTCATTTTTACCGATCGGTTATTGAGGTAATTTCATTGGCCGGCTGCAATTTTTCATTGCCACCCCCCCGAGGCATTAACAATATTATTTATTTACACGCTGCAACGATGTGCAGTCGGCGACGTATACTTTCGCGCGTCACATCACATAAAAATCAGATAAATCTTGGGGGGGGGGAAGAGGGGGGGGGGCGGCCCGACAGCTTTACA
>JAWWML010000031.1:5211623-5259342 GCA_035047165.1 Ormyrus rosae | reverse complement strand
CCCCCCCCCCCCCCCCCCCCCCCCCCCCCCCCCCCCCCCCCCCCCCCCCCCCCCCCCCGCCCGACAGCTTGACAGCCGGCCGTCCTGCGACGCGGCGTAATAAAGTATAAAATCGTGTCTTCCTCGCGGGGTAATTGATGAAAGTTCGGCGTGGCGCTCACGAAAAAAGTTCGAGGGGACGGGAATGAATCATTGACGAACGGGCCGATGAAGATTTTATGGCTCGGAGAGAGAGGCTAGTTTTTTGTCGGCGACTGTATCAATTGTCAAAATTCTTAATTTCCAGGCCATAAAACTATGCCAATAAAGCGAATTTAGTGCGCGGCCGTCGTCCGGGGGGCGGGTGAAGGGTGGGAGGGAAGAGTTTGTATAATGGAGGAAAAATCGTAAAATGGGGCGCGCGCTCTTATTTTCTTTATTTCCTCGAAAACATCGAGAGAAAGAGAGAGCAACAGAGAGAGAAAGAGAGAGGGGTAGAAAAGACTCGGGCTCTGGCAAGCGCGAAATGCGAGTCGGGAACGAGGCGGGTCCAGTTCCGCGAGAGAGCTGCTGCAAAAAAAAGCCGAGGGACAGAGAGAGAGAGACGGCGACAAATGGAAGCGGAGGCAGGCGTGTGTCTCCCCTTTTTTCTTCCTCTGCTTTTGCACCTCTCGCGGCGCTGCATTCAGGCGTCGTTCGCATGTCGCCGGTCGACCGAGATAATGAAACGCTGCGAAGAAGCAGTCGAAGGAGCGCCGTCGCCGTCGCGATCGAATTAAAAATACGCGCTTTCTTCGAAAAAAAAAGCGTGCGAAAAATAATTGTGACCGCCGTAGGTATAAAGAGGGGGAAAAAAAGGGCTGAATTTATCGACTAGCGAGGCGCTGCCGCCTCGCTCCTGAATTGTCGAGGCGCCATTCAACGCCCCGTCTGAATGTGGCGAAGCTCGAAAATAAAGCGAGAGAGCAAGGAGCTCGCTCGCGTTTCGGATGAAGAACCAAAACAAAAGCGACGCGCGGCCCCTTGTCTCCCCGAGAGAGCGGCGCGCGACGACAAAACGATGACCCCGCGATGATAAAGTAAACTGCCGCGCGGATTCGGGCATATTTCTTCGTCGAGCGGCCCGAAGGGGGGAGGTTATAAATTTGCGCCGCCGAGTAATTTCCGCGGGCTGCATTATCCGCTGCTGATGCGCGTAATCTTCGCCGCGGAATTTCGGTCTGTCGAGGGCTGCGAACGGCGCGGCAAAGCCGATATAGGTGGTTAAATTGCGGCGCCGCACCGTTTTTCTTGCCTGCATCATTGATGGACGCGGCGAATTAATCAGATGCTGCACGAGCACCGTCAAATCCCGAACTTGGACTGGCAGCGCGTCCCTTTGCGTGAATGGAACGCGATGACTAACTATATACATATATGTATCGATCGCTCGGAGGGCCGCGACAGTCTGCAGGATTCGTGCTTGTTTTATTTCCGCGCGTTGCACCTGCAATTTGCCGACGCGACGCGAGAAGAAAAAGCGTCATTCCCGGCGCGCGAGGAAGAGAGAAAAAAAAAATATAACGCCCGGCACGCGTAATGGAATTTTCGGAAAGAGAAGGAAAAGCAAACGCGGCGAGCGTTGCGCCGCCGAGGCGCAAAAAATCTTGTTATATCCGGCTGCGAAAGCAGGGCGGAGGAAGAAAAAAAAAAACTATCGGAGCGAAAAATCAATAGTAAATAGAAGCAGCTCGCGGCGTCGAAGCGCGCCTGCATATATGAAATATATATATATAAGCTTTCCGTGCGCGCTGAAAGGAAGTGCACGAGAGCCTGGCAGCAGGTAAATAAGATTCGCGCGGAGCTGCGCGTCGTAAACGCGGAGGAATTCGCGGCCCCGGCAAAAAGCGCCCCCGTGCAATGCGAGGCCTCTGAATAATGGCCGGGAAATTAACCAGGCTGAATTGCGCCCTTGTAATAACGTAAACATGACGTTAACTGTGCGGCGCGCGCTACATACTCTCCGGGCGGAGTGAGTGCGCCGGCCTTGCAGCCTCCCCCTTCCCCGATGCTCAAGTGGAGTCTCTCTCTCTCTGTCTCTCTCGGCGAGCTTTCGACGGATAGTGTATGCAATGCTCGCGCCACGAGAGCTGCCGCTACACGCCGCCGAGAATCTTGCTGGATTTTCAAGCAATCGCCCCCTGCCGCTGATGCCTCTCCTCTCTCTTCGCAAGCACTTGAACCTTAACTAACGCACAGTCTCTCGCTTGTGCTGCGAAGTACAAAAATCTTGAGGGCGAGCTTCGTCGCGCGCAACAACTGAATGCACGAATTTCGAATTAATTAACCTAGTTAGCGGATGATGCGGGCGATGTGAAAATCTATATATGGTATCATTTTTCTCGTTTTTTTTTTTTTTACAGACGGCGGAAATATCGGATTTTCGGTGTACCGAGAAACATAAGTAATTAAAATTTAATGAATGCAACGAAAGCAAAATTTCGAGCGAGTGCATTATTTTTTCTTATTTAATGATTGAAATAGAAAATTTAGGCAATTGTGTATTAAATTCAATGTATGTGCAATGTAAAATTAATGTAAATGTACGTGTAATTTTAATTTATAAGCGCGGAATTCAATGCAAATACATATTTATAACATAAAAACGTTAAATTTAGTCAATGCAGTGGAAGCAAAATTTCAAGCTGGTGCATTAAATTTCATGTCTTTTTTAACAAGACAAATTTTCAATAATTGAGTTCATACTTTAGAATTGAAATAAGGTTTTACTCTTTAGAATCGAAATTTAATAGCGTTGAAAAAGTAATTAAACCTTCTTTGATTAATCAGACATTGAAATCTATCAGACCGCGTACTTTCCTGTACTAGAAGTTCACAAGTGAGCGTGTCGTGCAAATGGGTGATTTCGCAGACATTTTTCTAGTATTTATTCAATTTAAAAATTAAGAAAATCTCAAATTAATCGCTCACCTCTCGTTTTCGATTCCTTTCAGTCGAATTCGATAAAACAATTACCAGTCATTAATGAAGAAATTTACAAAAAGCGATTAATTTCAAGCGCATTATCGCTGAAAGAGGCCACCTAAATTTCGAGAGAATTGGCCAGCGAGGGTGCTAAGCACAAAAGCGCTCACAATTATAGCGCCACTTGCAACTAGATTAAATTTGCAATCAGATAAAATTGAAATTTGAAATCGTGATTCTAATAAATTTAACTCCGGGGAATTTGAAACAGCAGTGAATAAATTCGACGATTTTAACGTTTTCAATTGCTTACGCATCTTTTAAGAGGCTTTAAGGGCTGCTCGTGACGTCCGCTCAGCGATGAGAATTAGGATTAAAGGGAGAGAATTTCGAAATAATTAGACGAGTATTAATTATTTTTAAATTGCTAAATCGGTGTAGAGCACTGCACGAATAAAAAAATACTAAAACCAACTAAATATAATAGCCCGGTCGAATCGGAACGCGATGAGCGTAGAAGTGAGTCTCAGGTTTGCTCGGGAGCGGACTTTGTCCGCTCTGAGCGAGGCTGGAGCGTAAACCCTTTCGGCCGGTGAGCGAGAGCCGCTCCCAGCGAGGGTACTCCGAACCTGAGACGGATAAAGGCCCAAGAGGACGCGTGTCCAGGTGATCGGCTGGCGATCGAGTGTCGCGAGGCTCCGCCGTTTCGCGAGCTCGTCGCCTCGGGGTGCGCCACGGTAGGGATGAAACTCCGACCTCTCATTGGTTGATCGCCGAGGAGCCCCGAATCGGCAGCGGTTTCATCCTAAGCGCCGGAGCCCGGGATTTCCGCGAAGTAAGCTCAACGAATTTATCCCGAAAAACATATTAAACTCAACTTTTTAATTTAGGAATTGTGTTATATTTTATTACGCGCCTGCAGCACTTGCTTCAATATAATTTGCAAGAACACGCACCTAGAATAATATACGTAAATTCAGCGTCTGTTTTTTTTTTGACGTTGCACGAGAGCACAGCAGCGTGATCAAGTGGCGGCTGCAACCGCAGCCAAACGGCGTCGATCGAAGGTGCACGGGGATATTTATATCTGTACCTTTACGCAAGTTGGCGATAAGAAATTTACTAATGCCCCGGAAAGAATAGCATACCTCCGCGTGATTTGCGGCGAAACCGGAGGAAATCGATAGATGTAATCTAAGGAATGGCTTTTCAAAATGGAAAGAATTGCGCGGGAAATTTCGAAGTTCGTAAAAACTATTGTTATTCAAGGGGAAATGGAATGGCATACCGGAAAAGCGGAAAATTTACGATATTCTGTAACAGCGGCTTAACGAAACCGATGCCGAAGTCGATGAGCCCGGCAGTCCATTTGGATCAATAGGAGCTCTCCCACGGAATATGTAACATCAGATTTTGAATTTGCTTCTGATCTCTCGCCTGATCCTTGCGAATCAAATTGCATATTTCTCGCGACATCTTGCCTGCACCTTCGATCCTGATGGTAAACGAGTTTGAAGAACCATTTTCAAAAAATGGCCGAAGTGGCGTGATAATTATTACCTCGACTAAAACCTACCGCAATCATCGAGCTCGGTTTCAACAATCCCAAATTCGAGGACATATTTTGAAAAGACTCGGAGAACAATAGCCCAAAAACGTGGTTAATGTGCGCAACCAAAAGTCCAGAATAGTCCAAGGAAACCTTGGAAATAAGCGGGTTGTGCCAGTTAACATTTTTTGGTAAATTAATTATTGGCTAATATTCTCAGCTAAAAATAAACTGTATAATCTCAAGCTGCGTTGCGGTGAAAATTTGTTAAATGAAAAAGTTAGAGAAAAGAGCTCTCAGCTGTTCGATTAGCCCAGCTGAAACTTTAAGGTTGTTTGGGACAAGCCGAGGAAAGCGTTTCAACTTTTTAAGATTCACAAATAAAACGGAAAATACTGTCGTCGTGAAATTAAGAGACAAAAAATGGATGCATAGAAGATATTAAATATTTAAAATTACAAATTATTAGCTTAACAAATTATATTAACTAATTCATTAATAAAATATTTGTACCTTATTATGTATATATTTAATTATGTATCGCTTAATATTTGAAAACACGCTAAAGCTTCTGCCAGGGAATATTGCGTTACATTTACCTTTTGCAGAATCGAACAGCAATTAAAGCGTCTTGCTACCGAATTCTTAGAAGTGGCTGATACCTAAGACATTGCCGAGCTCAAGAATATTTGCGAAAACAACTTGAGCTAAAATCTGGGTCTGCGCAATGCTTTCATCTGCAACAGTGACATTCTGAAGCAAAGCGTCTTCCAGCTCGTATCCTCAACAATTTCAAAGGCATCGCCAAAACTTCAGGCCTTAAAACAATGGCAGCAGCCCACGCGGCGATTATATCTACGATCCTGCAGGAAACGGGCGGGAAAAAAAGCCGGAGAAGAAAGCTTTAGACGGACGACGAAAAAAGACGCTGTCAGTTCTCAAAGTTTACGCGAAATGTTTCTATTTTATTTGAATCTCCGACAAATACATTTTTTCCACCCGACAGACTAAAAAGAACTTTATTAAACAAAATATAAAAAAGATTTAAATAACCGAGAGAACGGCTCTCGCTTTAATACAAGATTTTCGGCTGATACCTCTCGGTTATTTTCTTTGGGAGACCGTGTCGCGGGCATTTAGCCGCAGTGCATTAAGGGCATTTTAATTGGAGAGATTTTAAGCGGTAGAAAAAAAGCCCGAAGCGTGAAGACTCGCACTCGCGGAGGAACAATGGAGAGAGAGGAAAGAGAGAGAAAGAGAGCTTCGCGGATTGTAAAAATATTTCCGGTGCGATTCCAATGAAAAGATTGTAAATTCGCCCGCAATTTTTTAACGAGGCAAGCTTTCAGCGCGCCGCGGCCGTGCAATTTTTATATTTCCGTACACAATGAGTATACAGTGCTTCCCCCTCCCCCTCCCCCCCCCTCGCTCTCGCTAACTGCAGCCTCGGCGTTCTCCCGCCTGGGTTAAAATTGACGTCGAGCGCCGATATAAAATATCATTTTAAATTGAAATTGCTCATCTGGCGAGATCAAGTTGCTCGGGCGCGATAAACGCGCGCGAGATTCAATCTCGAATTAACGAATCAACTAGCCAAAGCTATCGCGTTTTATCGCGCGATTATTAACGCGCCGGTTGAAAAAGCCGCGCTTCCCAGGTGAAAATAAATTTTTACGCCCGGCAATGCGGAAGAAGAAAGCCGAGCTCGAATTACACTTTATTCGATATCTCTCTCTCTCTTCTCCGTTGAAATATCCCCGGCGATGAAACCCGCCCCGACGATACGGAGCTGAGGGCCCTATATATTTTTTTTTTCCCCCTAGCAAAGAGGAGCCTTTGGCGGAGCCCCGTTCTCTCTCTCTCTCTCACGCGAATGGCCGATCACGAGGATTTAAACTACTCGCTTTATCGAAAACCCCATAAAACTCATCGGGCTAAATTATCGCGTTGATCGGTTAATATTATTTCCCAGGGCTGCGCTTTCTTTCGCTCCGGAGCTGAATCCGCAAGTGAATTTGTGAAAAATTCAGCGGATCGATGCCTACCGACTGATTCCTGCCTATAAATTTCGTGCTCCGAGTACGGCAAACCCGCATTGCGAGCATTAAAGGGATGAATGGCCGTGGCGTTGCGGAGATTTTCAATGATAATTCATTACACTGACTTACTTTCCCCGCTTTATCTTCCTTTAAAAATTTGTCAATTTCTTTTTCTAGAGTTTACTATTTTAGTGCTTACTTGGATAATAATAATAATAATAATATAATATTTATTCCAATATCTGTTATCCATGCAATTTCTAAGTGGACTTCATATACTGCCATTTATTATCGGTTCGATTTTAACATTGAAATGCTCTCTATTTAGTCGTATTCCCCGAATTTTGCAATGCACACAAAAACAAATATTGATTTACTACTTGTTTCGCACTCTAAAAGGTTGTTTATAATAAATATGAATCTCGATATAGATTGACGTATTATGTAAGTATTTATAATTAAAATCGTCCCGTAGAAAAGTAAAAAACTGAAGTATTAAAGCGGATTTTTCAGGTAATAATGATTTATTTTAATTATTGAAAGTATTTGTATAATATATAACCTGCACATTTAATTTTACGACTTTGAAAATCGTAGCGGGTCGTAACTCTTTTCACAATTTACATAACTCATTATGCATTCAGTTGAAATGGTATTCTTCATATCGTCAATAATAATAATAATAACACATTTTGAATGCGAGGCTTTTATCATTATTATTATTTTCTCCAGTTTAATCAATAGCACATATAAAAGTTTCTTTTTGTATTATTTAAAAAAACACGTGTTTTATTAAATCACATTTTAATTTCAATTACATTGAGTGAAATATCTGAATAACTTTTTACATATCGACAGCGTCTTAAGTCCACATTTATTATATACTCTTTTCCAGATATCAATTAATAACGCTTTTAAGTGTGCGAATGAAAATCCTCGATATTTCAGACAGAAAAATTCTCCCTTTTATTAACGTGTTTAAATAAATTTTTTTAAAAAGAGAACGGTTGATTTTCGCTCCATTACATTTGGGTGCTGGATGAAAACTCCGAGCTTTTTTAACGCGGAACGTAAAACTAAAATTTATTTTCAACGATGATGTATATAATAAAATAATCCAGCACGGTCGAGCTTTTCTGGACGATGGTTCAACGACATTTGAAGAGCCAGGCCTTTTTCTTCGTTTAAAAAGTATAAAAAAAAAAGTCAGCTTATTGGCAAATATTAAAACCGGTGGATCTTGAAATCAGATTTCGTCTGGTTCGGAAAAAAAACGCGACCCGATAGTCAGAAGTGCGCTGCTGAGCACTCATGCACACTTACTGTTTTTTCTTTTTTTTTATTTCAGCGCTTCTCGTCTGTTAAAAATCTGAAATTAGTTTTATTTTAGTCTGTTTGAAAAGAGCTTTGAAAACATCTTTACAGCTTGGAAATACTTTTCTAGGAAAATCAACGTAATGCGTTTTTAATAAAAGCAACATTCATTGGCACGGAAAGCATATTTAGAAAAAAAATTATAATCCTCCTCTGCGCTTTTTTTGGGACTTTTAATATACGAAATTCAATAACCATTTATTTCTCAGAGAAAAATTTTTCAAAAAGAGGGAGGAATACACCAGAAGAGCGCCAGCAGAAAAAAGTCCATTAAAATGTTGGCTTTAATTTCTTGTATCGCTCTAATCCTCTGAAAGTTTCGCCGAATCAAATAAACCCTCTGTAAACATAATCTCGCGCTGCTCGCAAGCAAAAAAAGCAGGCTCTGTTTCTTTAACTCCCGCGAACAAGAAGTGACATTGTGGAGCAAATATTTTTCCCGATATATATTAACGGCGGTGTATCGACGCGCACGAAGTAAATCCAAGAGCCCAGACTGTGTACTTTGAAAATAAAGTTTAAACGATTGCGCCGCGGAAAAACATCAGGGCCGCCTTTCCAACAGTCCCTTCGTGCGGCGTATAAAAGCCGCGCGCAAAAAACGACGGGGCGGAACGAAGGAGCTCTCCGGGATCGCGGGGCTAAATAAAAATCTCGCCGTTATTCGGGCCATTTAATTCGAAAGTTAAACAAAACTTATATATCCTCCCCCCCGAAATCAAAGGCAGGTAAGCTCTTTGGGAAAAGCTGGCCCGTAGGCAAATGGCTCGGGCGCTCGCGCACACACGTCCGGAGGACGCGCGGCGGCCGCACACACACCGTCGAACTTTAAAATTTAAATTTCGATCACTTATCCGTCTAGCTTCGGCCGCTCGAGCGAACTTTGCTAATCCGTTCCTCCCAACGAAAGCTCGCGCGTGCTTTACTTTTCTCTTTGAAAAAAGTTGCTCCTCAGGGGCCGAACTGTCGTTTTAACCTTTCCAACTTCTCTCCCCCACCTCCACCCTCCCCCCCCGTTCCGCGCGCGGGGGGACGAGAAAAGTGATATTTTAGAGCTCCCCCTCGAACGCGTCGCGAGGCAGCTTTTCGCCGATAATTAAATTCATGGATGTTTGAGAAGAGTCTTCGCGGCACCTGCACCTTCGGCCGCGGGGAGAAGGCCGCCGCCGTCGCCGCTGCTTCTGCTACCGCTGCCGCTTTGCCCCGGCCGCGTGTGCCTCGGCCTATCTCAAACAGCATTACGCGCACATTATGAAGTGTATCCACATTGTGCGCAAATGCTATTATGCATGTTTTGCGCGGCCGAGCGCGCGCGCCGGCGAGCCCGTGCACTTGCATTATAAATGTAAAGCCCCCCCCCCCTCCCCCGCGCCGCCGGAGATTACGCGACAAGTAGGCCACTCATTACTACAGCCACTTTAAACACTTATGGCGGATTTTAAGGGCTTAGGCGAACTAAACCGACCGTAAATTTTACCCACCGCCGTGCACCGCAGCTCTCCTCGGTTTTTTTTCTTTTTTTTTCGTCTCCTTTCTTTTCTGAAAAGACGCGGCGCTCGCACATGCGCGCCCGCGCAAAGTGTCGCGATTAAAAGGGATTACGCGCGCGAACCAAAGGCCACAGAGGTATCCGCGGCGGCAGCACACTTTATTTCGAAACTGTCGTTTTGGATTAGCGGGGAAAGTAGCTTAATTTGGTCCGAGGTGCGACTGAATATTCATGCAAATCTATATATAATGATTTTCAAGCTGCTTCTGCAGTTTATTAATCTACTTTACGGGCTGCCCTCCTAATTTTCCATGAAAGCCCGCGTTCCGTAAGCGAGGTCAGTGGCCGTCCTTGCATCCCCGGTGAAATTACATTGACAATCTTGTTAATTAAGGAAATGGCGGAATGTTACACGTGTAAAGCCGTATAGCAGAACCTTTTAAAATACCAACTCTCGAGCTTTTACACGCCCCATATTTGCATGCTCTAAGTAATTATTTCTTATCAGGCAAAGTTCCTTTAATGCAGGGGGGCAGGGTGGAGGTTAAAAAATTTCATGCAGTTTTATTCATTACTCCAGTTCATTTATTACCGCTGCACGCGATAAAAATGCTTATGCGAAAAACTAGGGAAAAAGCTCCGAAACGAGGGGCGGGATTTCAATTTTCGCCGCTTACACATTGATAATACAAAAAAAATTTCAACTTTTTAAAAAAAGAGAGCGAAAAAGCCGCACTCCCGCGGAAATTTTTCAATTGCCGAGTAGGAAAAGTACACTTTCCCAAGTGCAATATTGAATATGTGCTCTCCCGGCCTAAGAAGAAATAAGCGGTTATAATGAGCGCGGCTTGCGTTTCAATGCGCTGCTCGCAGAATGGCGAGGCCAAGAGAGAGAGAGAGAGAGAGAGAGAGAGAGAGAGAGTCCTGTGTGCAGAATGCATTTAATGCGCAGAACGCAGCTATAGCTATACAGAAGGGGTTAGGGAGGAAGGAAGGAGAGAATCCTCCGCGTCTCTGCGCAGCAATTGCACGCGAGATATCCGACACGCCGAGAGAGCAGCGGATTATGCGGCCCCTCCCTCCCCGAAGTGGCGACGACGCACTTCATTACGATCGCGGGCAAAAGTTTCGCCGAAGACAATGGCAACGACAATGAAACGAGAGGCCCCCACCTCCCGAGCTGTTTAGATGAAAAGAACGGATAATCCGCTGGCAACGGCGAGTTTCGCCGCTGCTTTTTCCCTAATGGATATCGCCGTGCTGCCCCGCACCTAATGTCAATTGCCACTCAAGCTCGATTCCGAGACTTTCCACACCCGGTCCTTGGTACCTATTTCGCAGCTAATTCCTCTCGCGGAGCTGCTGGCCCCCGGGGGCTCTTTTTAAGATTTTCGGCGAAAGGGGATCTTTTTTTTTGTTTCATTCCCCCTGGGCGAAATTAAACCAAAACTCATTACCCCGAGTGGTACTGCACTCGTAACGAGAAGCACGAAGATTAGTCGCACTTACATCCATCCCGGGCAAAAATCTCTATGGCAGCTAAAGTTATGGAGGTCAAACCTTGTAAAGAGACGCTTTATTAAATATTAAAATGGCTCGCACAATAACTGTTACTACCCCGGCCATAGTTTTAATATCGCCGTAAACGAAGCTCGGCGCGCGCGCGCGCCAAGCACTCGCAAGAAGTAGACATATTAAAGATTAGTCAGACTTCACTTTTACGAGTCGCTCCCGCAATAAGTGATTACAAAATTAAAAATTGCCTTTATATTAAAAGAGCCTCGCTGCAGTGCTTCCCGCACGTTATACATTTTTATACGTATATAACGAGCGAGCGAAAAACGTCGGCAGTTTTTTCTCAAACGGATGCGAAGGCAAAATGATATCCCCCCGACTTGGCTTAATAATTCCAAGAAGGAAACTTCATTTCCTTTACTACTACTGCAGATGTGCACGTCAAACTAGAGATGGTTTTACAGAGAAAGAAGTGAAGGCGCAGCCGAGGGCATAAAAATAGATAAAGTTATAGTATATTAAACCGATCCCAAGACGAGTGAGGCTTTTTGCATCGCCGTTGAGTCGGTTCGCGCAGAAATTAAAATGAAAAAAAAAAAAATATGAGAGGGCAAGTAGGGATGCGAAAACGAGCATTTGCGTAATTGAAACTCGAAGGGAAACATGATAGTCGGAGCGTAAAGAACGGATTGCTTATGTTTTTAATTCTCTCTCGTCGGGGGAAAGTCGTGGCGAGAGGGGCATCGAGAAGCAAAAGAAAAAAAAAAATTCACTTGTTTCGACGAAACAACTCTTTTGATGAACAGTTTTTGCTGTATACGCGCAACTAAGCCTCGTATATAGGTTAAAACGGGCACTGAACCCGCCTAAAAGTGCCGCGCTTTTTTTGCGGCCGGGCGAAAAAACTCGGCGCGCAACTGGGTCTAGAGGAAATTTCATTGCGGAAACAAAGGAATCAAGAGGCGCCGCGCCGCCGAGTTTGCCGCGCACTGATTGTAATTGTACTCTCTATTCGCCTTCTTGCGCGTCTACGCGAAATGTATAACATTTTTCTGAACGTCGGCGAACCCCGCCGGCCGGATAGCGAATAGTTGGGGAAAAATATTTCGGACAGTGTTGATGGTCGACACTCTCGGCGGAATTCATAATAGAACGCGGAATTCCTCATCGATCTTGAGGAGCTCGAGAGTCAAAGCTGGCCGGGAGGGAAGACAAAAAACGAGTCGTACATTTATTTTTTTTAAATAGTTTCTATTTTTATATGCACCTTCTGTTAAAATGAGATCGATGAGGAATTTTATGCGAGTCGCAAAAATAATTGCAAGCGTCTGAGAGCTTTGTCGCGAGAGATCTTCCGCTGCATTTACGTCGGAAAAATCGTGTTTTAATATAGACGACGGAAAGTTTTTTTTTGGTCGAGAAAGGAACTGCGATACTTTTTCTCAATAACAAAATGTGTTTGCTTTGATGCTCGGTCTTCTTGTTTCTTCCATTATCTTATTTGTGCCGTTATACTTGTATTTACAACGGATTTTATACGCTGGCCGTACTAGATTTATTCTTTTGATCTGCATTCACTATGAAATTTGTAATTCACTTTGAAATTTGTCACGACTTTGTTAAGTTTTTAAGAGTGACCTTTTTTTTTTAATGTAAATTTAGCTCCCTCCAAATCCGCTGATTAATATATGGAAATTATATCTCCTTCCGAATCGTTCCATAAAGTTTAATCGAAAAGGCGACTGCCGTAAGTGAATTTAGCGTATATTTTCGAAAAAAATTTCCATTCGCTAAAGTTTTGGAATAAGGCGCCGGGGCAAATCGAAAAGTTCGTGACGTTATTTTAAGAAATCGGGTCGTTCGTTCGGTGTGCGTCATTCGATTCAAAATCTCGTTCTTTTAATCAGAACGGCGCGTCGTGAAAAATACATTAGAACATTACACAAATGCATCTCATCATTTTTACATCCCCGAGTGTGCTTGAGCACACACACCTTAGAAGCCCCGCGGCATAAATATTCTATCGGCGTAAGTGGCGTGTAATTTCATTTCTGGAGAAATACAGAGAGAGAGAGCTTTAATGCCGAAAGTATTAGGAGAGAAACGCGAGGTACATACGTATAATAAAAGATAAAATTCGGGGCGGAGGAGGGAGGGAGAGGCGAATATAAATGAAGAGGGGGGAGGGCCAAAGTAAGTAAAGCTGCGGGCGCTCTCCGAGCGGAATGAATGGAGAATAACTAGAAAACATTTTGGAATGTTCGGAAGGAGAAGGAGAAGGGGGCGCGCGAGAGCAGCGCAAGAGAGCTGTCTCTTGTGTCGCACTTGGACTATAGAATTGGCGTAAAAGGGTAAGAGGGTCGAAGGGAAAGAGGAGAGCAGGCCGGAGGAGAGAGGAGAGGCAGATAGAAGTCTGCGCTTTCCCCCTCGGGGAAATCTGCATGAATGCCCGCAATCAGAATTGCATTTCTGCTCGCCTGCCAGAGAGCGTTTCGTTCGATTTCCTCTTCGCGTTCGCGGCACAAGTGCCGGCTATCCGTCTTCCTCTCTCGCTCAATTTTCCTCTATCGCTTCTCTCGCCCACCCCCCTCCCCCCTCACCCTCTTTTCCTCCTTTTTCCGCCTCTCTCGGTCCTCTATTAGCCGTGCGCGTGCACAGAGAGGCTCGTGGAATTACGTCAAAACCCGGGGATTACAGCGCTCGCTCGCTCGCTCGCATTATGACGCGCCACCCCCCCTCTGTATACAGGCCGCCGCCGCCGCCGTCGCCGCAAATTAAAACTAACGACCGCTTTTCGCCCTTTTTTTCCTCGCGCGAGACAGTATTTTTGCACGATTAATCACGACCTACTCTAACGCGCGCGCGCCTGTCGATATGCCTGCGCGCGGTGTCTCTGGGGTTATAGAATTCTTTGTTTTTACGCTCCTCGCCACTTGTAAACTACCCATAAAGTTTCCCGCGCGGAACCAAAACAACTTGCTTCGCGTTCTCGCTACTTTATTTGTTTGTCGCGGCTCCGTGAAAAAGAGCTTTTAATAAAGCTTTCGCCGGATTTGTAATTTTTGCTCTTGCGCCTCGGACTGGAATGAAATTTCGGACTAATTTTTTTTTTCCCCTCGCCCCGGCGGTACTCTGCGACTTTTTCGCAGAAACGCAACGCCGGTTACGCGTATTTATACCGAAAAGAGCGGTGTGCGTCCGAGTTCGCTTCATTTTTTTATCGATATTGCGCTTTTTCTGCGCTTTCGCCTGATTTTCCTTGTCGTTCAGTCAAAATTAGCTGTGTTTAGGCAATAATACACCGGACAAATATTGCCGAAACTTTCGAAGTAATTCAAAAGCCTCGATAATAGATTATCCTAAAACATTACAATTTATAGCTATCGATTATCGACGAGGGAAATTAATGAATTAACCGGTACTCTCGCATTGAATAATGTAGATAGAAACTCTGTATAAATCAATTTTCGGCGTATCGGTGACGTTTGAAAATATCATTAATTTCGCACAACATCCGCATCGAGTCTTTTCGAAGAATAAACTTTTAGCGCCCAGGCACGTCGCGCTAATCGAATTGCATTTCCTGCCTTGCGGGATTTAGGTTGAAGCATTTTTCACGGTTATTGATTCCGCGGCGCGACTTTCGCGGCGAGCTTTTTACCTGAAAATTTGATAACAGCTTTTAAATATTCCGGAATAACCGCAGCCGATTCGACGCGAAACACTCGTATAAAATACTCTGAGCTCGCGGCTCGGAATGAACAAAAAAAAAAAAAGAAAAAAAATGCTATTTTTCATCGTATAAACCCGTTAACTAAAAAGGAGGAAAAAAAGAGACTAGCAGCTGCAACTGTAAAGGGCCATTTTCGAGCGGTTTTACAGTCCATCCGATAAATTTAAGCGGCGAGCTCGCCGCGCGTAAGCTCAATTGCGTCATGGAAAACGCGAAACGATTATGTGAAATCGAATAACGAAATCGAGACGACCGAGAGCGAGACAATCCCCGTAGGAAAAAGAGAGCCCGAACGGGCCGGCTCCGCCTCTTTTATTCATTGATTTTTTCAGATTTACCAGCGCGAATTCGGAGCTATCCGCTGCGTTTCGATCGCCAATTCGGGGTAATTAGAAGGAGCCGCAGCCACGACGACGCGGGCAGCTGATGTGCACTCGGGAAATGAGTGGTAAGACGTCTGCGGACCGCCTCCTCTCTTCCCTTTTTGTACATTTTGACCTCGAGAGCAATGCCGCATCTTCCAACTGGAGCGGAATTGACAATCCGTTGGTTTTATTGTGACGAAGTGGGCCGGTCGCCGCGCTCCGCTGGAAAATGAAATTCGGAAAGGCGGGGGGCGATCGCGGGAGTCGCGGCCTCTCCGCCTTTCCTTTTTATTATTTACAAAGCGAATTTTTCCCGGAAAAATGTTCGTTATTAAAAGGAGAGCTGCTCCGGGGGAGCTGTGCGCGCGTCAGCTTGTGCCGCAGCAGCTATACCGGCGAACGTGCGCGCGAGCTTTATGAAGGCAGCGGAGACGCGCGGATTCAAATGCGTCGGCGAATGAAGAAAGGAGAAATCATATGAAATATAAAATGAATTGCGAGCGTATATATACGTGTATAGACGCGCTCCGCGGTGTCTGTGCGCGCGTTCGCGTTGCTAGAATAAACCCCGGGCCGGGCTCGTCACGCGGCTGACTACAGCGGCATACCAACTACTGACTGCGCCTTCTCTATATTACGCCGGATCATAAATGTAATAACCCGGGCCCCCCCGTATAAATTTCCATTTCTCCACTTGAATTTTCCGCTTTCTTGCGCGTAAACAAAGATAAGCGGACCGCCGGTGAATTTTCCCAATTTCGTCGAGGGAGGGGAGCGCGTATATATCCTCCGGGCCCGATAAAGCGCAAAATAAACTCTGCCCGCGCGCAAGCTGTAAACACAAGTCCGTTACCGAGTTAAATTCGCACGGTCCCGCGTGCAGCGTCGCCCCTGACTAATTCAAATGATTCCGCCGGAAAACGGCGAGAGCCGCGCGAGCGTAAAAAATCCATCGACCGCTGCCGGAATCTCAATAAAACTCCTGTTTATAGGTACAGGGCCAGCGGCGTTGCGACGGCGGCTGACAAATTTTCCCGTATATTTACTCGGCTGCGTTTTCCCTCTCTATAAAACAGCAGCCCATGCCGCCGCCCGTATCAATAGGGGAGTGGAAAGCCTGCATCTAACGCACTCGCCGAGAGAAACTATTGCGCACTGCGCAAACATACGGCGGGGCGAAATCCGCACGCTCTCTCTCTCTCTCGCTCGGATGCAGATATGAACGAGAATAGCATTACACGCTCCCAAGCAGCCGCGCGCTAATCCGAGGCCGCGGCTGCATAATGAAAAGCATTTGCTTCAATATGGGACAAATGCGACAAGTGTTATCGTTATTAATGCCCGCTCTATCACTTAAGCCCCGCCGGCTTACGACAGCCATTCCCTCCTGCCGGCTCTCCTGCTGCGTCAATTAACGAGTTTCAAAGAGCCCCGCGCCTGGCCTCCCCCCAGACTGACCTCCGGGGTCAAGGAACTTTGGCCGGCCTCGAATTTCGAACCCTTTTTCCTTCGTTCAATACGTCTAATGAAGCGGTGGCCAGTAATTAGCCGACGCGAATTACCTGGATTGGCGCAGAGGCGACACCTCGCCGCGATAAGCCCACAATGCCCCCCCCTCCCTCCTCCCACGCTCGCCGTTTCAAAGTCAAACTTTCTCTTTGACTCTTCGACCGCGCGGCTCTCTCTCTCTGCCCACATTTTCTCGCGGAAAGTCGGGCGCAGTTTTTTCTGCCCGGGCGGAGCCGCGCGCGCGTAAAGCTCGAGCTTTGTCGGGACCGCCGCGCTCGACTTTCGGAGATGCATAAAAATCCGGGGCATCAAAAAGTTTTAGGAGGCCAGCGGCACGTAGTAGAACGCGTCATTTTGCTTTACGCTTATCTCGGCCTCTTGGCGAAGAATGGGAATGGCGCGGGGAGGAGGGCGTCGGTTCTCCTTTTTCCCCCTCCCTGGCCATATTTTCACTTTCTTCGTCCGTTGGATTTATTTCGCTGTTTGCCCTCGCGATCAGTACTTCGGGAAATCTTGCATTCTTGGCTCGTATCTCAATTCCTGACCCCCCCCCCTCTTCGACTCGTGTTTCTTCTCGTGCTGTACACGCCCCGAACGTCTCTAATAATTGCTCGGAAAATTCGAAAAAATTCACTTGACTCCGTACGTGACGAGAATCTAATCCACTTCCGAATTCCGCTCGAGTCCGGCGCCGAGTTTAACTTATTATCTCGCGCCTTTCCTGCGGCGCGCGCTGCAAACTGACCCCCCCGCCTCGTATCTCGTTATTAATTCTCCCGCGCGGCACACACGGCTCGCGCGCAACAGATTCCGTTCAGCGTGACTTTGTTAGTCAAAACGTATAGATTCGAATCGAAGCCGGCTTCAATTGGGAGAGGGAGTGCGCGTCGGCGCAAAGTTCGTTTAAGTTGTTTACAGCCGCGGCTCTAATCGCGACTGGGGGGAGGACGCGATTTTGAAAAAGAGGGACGAGGAGGGATTACTAACGAGGGACACGCATCGGCGCACACATCGCCCGGGCAATCTAGGCGGAACGTACATCGGCGCAGGCGGTGCGCGTCGCTATCGGCTCTCCCAATCAGCTTTCACGCCGCGGGGGTGCAAAGTTTCGCCCCCCCCCCGGTGTGTGTGTGTGTGAGCGCATTTTCGCCGCTCGGCGACTTTAAGCATCTTTGGCTCATCCGCTCGGAGCTCGGCGCTGCGACCGCGAGCGCAAACCGCGACTCGTATAACTTAGCCAGCTTAACTCCCGACGATCCTCTCTCCCTCTGCACCCCGCGGGAATTGAGAGCAGCTCGAAAAATTCACCTACGAATTATCTCTCCCCCTCTCTCTCTCTCTCTCGATCGCCGGTTAATTCCAGTTTTCGATATAATTAATAGGCGAAAACGCGCCGGGAGTTGGCCGGCAGTTGTTGTTGCTGCAATCGGTGCAGCGCCTGGCATCTTGCGCGCATAATTTAAGGCCCGCAAGGGAGGGGGGGGAGCCGGAAACCGCGGGTTTTGAGATTCGCAAGCCGCAGCGCGTGCACTCTCGACCCATAACCAAACTACCTCGCCGGCGAGGAGGAGAGAGGCTAAACTTTTCCTACTCCACCGTGAGTGACGAATACTAATGAGAAGGAGAGAGAGAGAGAGAGAGAGTCGGCAAAAATCTTAACGAAGCTACTGAATTTTCAGATTTATAACTTTCAACTTCGAGCATTACCCGAGCCGCCGCTATACACTGGCCAGTATAACTTTTTTCATCAATTTTTTAAATCACTCCCGGGCTGCGTATATAACTACTTGACACATCTATGCCGAGTCGATAAATCAGCCTCTGCGACCCCACGCCGGGGAAACTTGCGACTTAGCCCGAGCGTTTCTCCGCGCTTCCCGCTTCTTTCAGCGCCGATCCTCGTTGTGCGCTTTGATTCGCGCGTCGACGGGCGAAACGTCGCTCCGTCGACTTTTAATTATCGGGGCTCAAGTTTTGCTCAAGTGAATATATTCCGTTTCTAGCAATGGCGCGAAGAGCTGCTCGCGACTCCTCGTCTTTGCCCTTATTATCGATATATGATCGGAACGTCAAGGCCGCCGAGCTGGCCTGACATTTGCGATCGTAGGCGGAAATACATCGGATCATAACGATCCCTGCGTACGCGGCAGGAATGTCGAGGCCGCGACTTTGTCGCGAGCTGCTTGGTGGTGTTAGTAAATTGTTTATTGTAGCTCTGGGCCGCCACTTGGAGCAGTTGCGTTCCATCGCGAGTGCTTTGCCTCATTGTGACATGGGAGCTAAAGTGCCAAGGAGAGAGAAAGAGATTGATTGATTGATGTCTATTTTGCTAAGGTTACAATGAGCCGTATAGCATATGCAAAATTTTACATTATACGTGGTTTAAATACTTTAATCACAAATATTGTAGTTGATTCTGGATGCGTTGCAATTTGAAATCCAAGTATAACCAGTGACATCGCAATAAACCAAACAAGCATAAATCGGAATGCGGGAAAATGAGCGCGGTGACCAACTGTTTTTTTAGGCTATGGTTTAAGAAGTTTGCTCAAATCCGGGAGCTAACAATTGCAACGTGTGAATTCCAGCTGGGTTCGTTTGATAGAATAAGATATTTAATAGAGCTTCCTAGAGGAATAAACGATCCATCTGCCATTATGAGAGGGAGTAAAGAGTAGTCAATTCTCATCAGATTTTGATTAGAACCAAAAATCACGCCGCGTTTTGCAAGGTTTAACTGCAAGCTATTGGATGTTGCCCAGTCGGCGACGCGTTCGGCGTCTTCATTTACCTTGGGAATATACTCGGGAAGGTCTTTGCGCTTGTATTGCAGGTAAAATTGGAAGTCCTCGGTAAATAGCTTGAAGGAGCAATGCTTTAAGGACTTTGTAAAGACAAGAGAGAGAGAGAGGACACCCAGCTGCAGACAACCCGGATTGTCACAACCCCAGGGTATATCTCCTCAGGTGAGCAGAGTGGAGCTCCGCTCCCAGGGCACAGGATCCCCTACTGAACTCGAGTGAGTTCCAGTTTGTCGAGGCGCGCGATAAACCGCGGGGCGGATGCAGGGAGCAGGCCTTGCGAGCGGCCGCCCCTCGATCTAAGATTACCGTAACAAATAATTTGCGTGCGATTGCCACGGGGGGCCAGGTCCCGCGGGCGACCGCCTTGTGTAGTCTTCGTTAATAGATATTGTGAAAAAAAAAAGATTTATCCCGCTTTCTCCCCCGATTCATCAGGTTGGAAGAGAGACCCGGCTCCTCCTTCCGCTAGATCGCCAGTGCGATCGGCGCGGCGCCGCACTATCCGGCAATAAAATAAATTAGTTGTGCGTGGCAAGCGGGTCGAATTGGCGCGTTGCAACGGGGAGAGCAAATATTGTTCAGAAAGTGCTGGTCGTTACACGGAGTTTTGCGAAAGCGGCGGGCAGCGTGTTTGTAAAAGATTTTATTATTTGTAAAACAGTATTTTCCAATACCACCGCATGATACAACATGTAGATTCGTCGAAAAGCTATATCGATAGCCTGCTCGAAAAGTCATTTTCTCAATTAAACAAATGAAAAAAAAAAACGTAGCTTTTGTTTCTGCTGCAGTGAAAAGGTTCGAGATAAATTTTTAACTTTCGAATACTGCCGAGTTCGAGAGAGATTCGATTTTGATTTGAACTCAGTTTATTTGCTAAGTTGATTTAATATTAATCGTATAGCATCGAAAAATACTACATGATAAAATAATTCATACAAAGTAATAACAATTTTACTTACAATCGGTAAAATAATAATAGTTGAATACGGATAAAAGCAAAATTCGTTTTTATAATAACAGCTAAGCGTGAGACTTAAGAATGAATATAAAATAAAAATATAAAATATTACGTAACAAATGTGAGGTAAAAGAGAGAGAGAGAGAGAAAAAAGCGCGCGAGAATCGATCGACGAGTATCGGGCGGATTTTAATTATAAAATGTAATTAAACAGAGATATAATCGGCATCTTGTAAATGCAATTAGCGAGCAAAGGTCTGCACGGGGCTGACGGACTTTGGGGGATCGGCCCCGCTTTGGGAGGCTCAGAAAGATTCGATTACTTTAATCGAGTATACTTGAATTTCCGAAGCCGGGAGAGATAGAGGAGGAACTCGCCGGATGTCGAAGCCATTCGACGCTCGCTCACCTACAGATCTGCTCTTTTTCTCCCTCTCCCTCCCGGAAATCCGTGCCAAGTTGCGGATCAAGCCGCACACCTATATTCCTCTCTCTCTCTCTCTCCCTTCGGCTCGATCCGGGGAAACTACTCGAGGCATACGCGCGGCGAATTAAATTATAACGAAGGATGTGCCGGGGGGGCTTTTTTCGCCAAATCCGCGACTTTATATCCCGGCCGCGCGACAGTCGGAGGGGGGGAGACGTATATATTCCGCGGGCGCGAGCGCGGAAATTTATTCCGCGTCGCGTGATTTATGCCCGCGGATTTTCAGGCTTTGAGAAATAATAAGCACATTCGTTTAAGTCGCGCGCAACGCCACTGCGACTTTTTCTCCCTCGGCCCTGGACTAAAGTAAGAGGGAGAGAAAGCGCGAATGGAGAATTATTCCACGTCGAGTTGTCCACTCCAAGTACGAGCATTCTTTATTCACTTTATATTAACTGAAAGCTTATTCATATGAATTACGAGGGGGGATTTTTCTAGTTTTTATACCCTGCAGCTCTTTCTCTCTCTCGCTTGTTTGTCGCTCATTTTAGCGACTCGCGCGACGATCAGTCGTTCGGAACGGGAGATTTGAAAATGAAATTTCTGCATGCACACGCCCGACAAAATAAGTGGAACGAAAGTTTAAGAGCGCGACGGCGAGATTGAATCGTCAAATATTAAAGCGTCGGGAGAACAAAGGACAACATTATGACTTTGAATGGGCTATTTTGATCCTGAAATATCGGCCGATCTCAGGAAGCCTCTGTAATCTGGCCTAAGAAGATTTCGTTTAATTTGATTCCAAATGAGATCTCTGCCGTCTAAATTTACGTAACGTCTCTTTTTAAGCAAACTCGATTACTCGGGGGATTCTTGGATTGAAATTTTTATTTCAAGCCCATCGAACCTGTTGAGGCCATCCATCTTAGGCGAGGCTCTTTAATGAAGGAGAAGCTCTTTTCTTCCTTAGCTCCGCGAGGAAACGTCCAAATATTTAACTACCAAGGCGCTCAAACTTCTGAATGGAATCTGATGGAACTTTTAATTAACGTTTAATTGTGGGCACAGGAGATAATTATTTTTAACTCTCGTTACAATAAGAAAATTATCCGTCATAATTATTTGCATTACAGATTGCTCCGGCGAAGTTTAAATTGCAAATTTTCGTACTATATCAACACAATTGCAGCGCAAATAAACGAGTACATCGCAGTTGTTTATTAATCGCCGATGGCTGACTCCGTGCAGCCAATCGAAATTTGGAACACTGAATAAACAAACCTTTTCCAACGAAGGTGTAAAACTTTTTTCGCTTTTCTCCGCGAACCAAAATGTTTGCTCTGACTATAGAAAGCCGAATTCAGCGTCGAGAGAGATAGAGCGTTTTGGCTTCCCTTTAAAAAGGCACTGCAGCACGAAAGGGGAAAAAAATGAATTTTTATCACGCTTGTAATTTTAGGAACGTTTGAGGCTCTCAGCTAATGTTATGGTTCGAAGAACTGTCGAAGTTACGGCTTCTGGAGCGGAACAGTTTACATTTGGTACAGCATGCAAGATTGAAACTTTGAACTATTTTAATAGGACAAAGTTCGAGTGCGTCGAACTATTTGATCGGTTTTGATGAGAGTTTCTGAAATGTTCCTGAAAGCATTCCCCTCATAATGATAATTTGCTTTTTGCCTCTTACTCTAATTTTAATACCCAGATACAGTTACAAATTCCTTTTGAAAATACAAGCAGACGATTCATCAAATTCGCTTTGAAGATTTACATCAGTAACTAGTCTTCAAGTACGATTCCCTTCATTTAGGCTTGAGTCGAATCTGATTTAACTTGCAAGGCGATAAGGCTAAGTAGTCCAATTTGATCCAGTACAAGATCAATTCCATTCTTAATTCACAGTTTTAAGTCGTCTTAATTCAAAGTCGATCCATCGCAAATTAATTGACCTACTTTGCAGGAAAGCGGCAAGCTACTTTAAATAAACGCTATTTTGAGAGGCATCGGAATTTATTTGGGATACAAATAATGCGCAAAGAGATAATTCGCGCGAACGCGAAGTTTTCCCAACGTGACCCGAGCCATTATTTTCTCGACGCATTTGTTCAGCACGTTTGAGGGAAAACAAAAACTCGAAACTTCCCACGTCCACCGTAAGTCCTTAAAAATCCTTAAAAAACTTTTGTTCCCCGAAGTTTACTCTCGAAGATTTTACAAGCTCGTATAAGCGCCTCGTCGATGAAAATAACTTTGTTCTCGTATGAAAAAGTGAATCATTATTTATAAGGAGGTACTTCCTTAAACGCGGCGCAACTTTTTATAAAAATTTCACCTCGAATAAGAACGTTTACTGCTTGGTTAATCATCTATGCAATGGCATTAATTACGTTGTGTATTGTGCTCCCGGCCTTTGATCAGCCTTTGAGCAGAATACTGAACTGACGTTGTATGCCGTAATTATTATTAGATGCTGTAATTATAATCTGGTATTACAGCAAATTAACCAAGTACAAATGTAGTATAATACATTTCAAGGTAGACCGGAAAATAAGCTTGTTCGATATCAGAATTATTATATATATTTATTTATTAAATTAAACGAACAATCCAATTATTCGAAAAGTCATCGGTTTTAAAATATTTGAGAAGAGAATATTTTTTGCATCCCCGCGGAACGTAATAACGAAATCCTATATTTATTTATTTGAATGCGCGTACAGCCGAATCAGAAATCCGAGCCTGGAAGCCCCGCTGCTCGTTGGGCGCGTAGGTAGGAATATTACTTTATCCATCGGACCGGAGCCCCGCCGGGCAACCGAGTATATACTCAAGAAAATCAAGATGAAAAATAACGAAGTAACGCACCGAGAGGTCGGATCTATCGTCCGGGAATCTCCTCGCCTCGGAGGGCCAAAGTGCGGGCTCTGGCTCCTTATCTCTATCTCTCTCTCTCTCTCTCTCTCTCTCTCTCTCTCTCGAGCGGTCCGAAAAATTTCCGAAGAAGAGTCTTCCATCACCGGGCAGCTTGCAGCTGTCGTTCGTTCATCGCGAATCTATCTTGGCTCGTCGATTCCTCTTGATTAACAGCCGAGAGCTGCGTCTTTTGTGCGCGCGCTCGCGCGCGCTATGTTATATGTACACGAGCCGCGCGGCGGCGGCAGGTTCTTTTCTGCCGGAATTTCGGTCTGGGGGCGATGCAATCTCGGGGGCTCATTTCGATATACACCGACGCTATCTCAAACGAGGTACTAGAGGGTCGGGCCACGCGGCTGCGTCTCGGGCTATATAGATACAGACGCCAGTTACGGGAGCCACCCAGTAGTGGCTTTAATATAGAGCTATATCGAAAACCGCCCCGCGCCGATGAAAGGAGAGGAGCCGGCGAAATCGAAGGCGTTGATACTCTCGGAGAGAGAGAGAGAGAGAGAGGCCTTTGCATCGAGGCCATAGCGACGCCCCGAGATACGCGCCAAGATGAAGAAGAAGAAGAAGAAGAAGAAGAAGAAGGCATCAGTTGAGAAATATTTTTTCCCCCGCAAGCCGGAGGAAAGATTCCGCTGAAAATGTCTCGCTTCTTCTCTCTTTGGCGCGGCGACTGTACGAGAAAAGTGTCTGAGGGAGAGAAAGAGAGAGAGAGAGAGAGAGAGCTGTTCGGCGAAGGGGAAGGCAGCCAATGACGGAAATTAGATTTCCCGAGGCGATATCGCCTTATTCGGGCAGCGCCGGCGGAGGAGAAGCCGTGGCTCTTGTCTTGTAGCCGCAGCTATACAGAGAGGCGGGACCGACGACGCTGCAAGTAAGTATGCAGGAGGAAAAAAGGAGAGAGAGAGAGGACGATAGCCTAATGAAGCGCAACAGCGGAAAATGCAAAATCAAGACGGATTAAGGCGCGGTAAGCGGGATATATGCGTCGCGTCTTTTCGCTGTAATTCACGTCGGTCCGGCCCCCCGGAAAATCGTGATTTATAGGAGAGGGAGAGAAAGAGAGAGAGAGAGCAGCCAGACTGCGCGAGCACTCACGCGGCCTCTCGGAATATCTCGGGAACGCGAACGAGCTTTTTTGCCTCCGGAATTTCATTTGAGCGGCGCCGCCGAGCTCTCTCTCTCGCGGCTCCTCCTCGTGCTCGCGCCGCGCGCGCGGAGAGCGGAAAAACTTGCTCCAATTGTCTCCGAGGCTGCGAGAAAGAAGGAGAGCCAGAGCGAGAGAGAGGAAGCAGTAAAAGTTCTTAACTCGATTTAAAACTGGTTAAAGTTAAGACTCGCAAGATCCGAGAGCTGCTCTGCCGATCCGAGTCCGAGCTGCTGCTGCTGCTACTGCCGCCGCCGCTGCCTCTCCCTCAAGCTTGCGGCTTATGCTGCGGTCGAAAGCTCCGTTGAATGCGAGCCGCTGCTTTGGTCAGACTCCACGTGCTGCTGCTGCCGCTGCTGTTCTGGCCTCCTTTGTACAGCATTGTTGCCGATAAGCTCGCGCGCGCAAAAAAAAACTCCCCGAGTGTGGAGTAAAATCTCGGCGAGAAAGTTTCCCTTTTTACCTAACGCCGAGGGAGATTGCTAGCTCTCTCTCTCTCTCTCTCTCTCTCTCTCTCTCTTTCTCAACGTACAGATGTACTCGCGGACGCATTTAATAAAACTTTTATTGCTCTTAGATTGGCCCCGCCGAGCGATTCGCTTCTTTTTCTTCCCCCGCTCTAAACTCAAAGAGAAACTCCAATTAATTATCGGCTGCTAGATGGGAAAGGAGCTATTCGTAATCTTTATACTGGCCTCTTTTTTTCTCTCCGGGCTCGCGGCCGCCTTCTCCGAGGAAATACCGTCATGTTTATTAATTGCGTCGTTAAGCTGATAGAACTGACTTTGTAATGATGCCCCGGCGGCTCCTTTTATTAATTATTTCATCAATAGTTAATACCTTCCTACTTCCTACCTTAGAACTCCGAACAGAGTTAGCAATTTATTTAACGAAGTTATTGGAAACTTTTGACCATTATTTTGTATTCAAAGTCGTAGTAAGAATATGTCATTTGAAAATAAACAATAACATTGTTAGTAAAAGAGCTATGAAGGTAACAGTAGTATAAGAATACTCGCGTGCAAGTAATCTCAAAGGGTACATTTCCATATGCTTATTGCGCAATTTAATCCGCTCGCTGTGTAAATACGTGCACAAGAGTACTTCTCAGAATTTTTACTCAATCATTCAACCGTTGTAAGATCTTGCAGACTGCTTAATAGATTTATAATATTGAACAGTCAAACCACATGCTACATCGATAAAGTAACGGAAGATTTTGAAATGCTGCACTTATATAAAATAAATAGTTCATTCGAAAGGCGAACATCTTACACGTGCAATTTTAAAATCAGTTTACTTACGTGTAGTTAACGTCTTCGGCGCAGAAGCATTTTATCTATTAAGGAGAGCATTAACGCAGATTTGGATGAGACTCCGGGGGCTGTTACCAACTACCAAATAATGAATTCCCTGGTCCATAATTCACTTTAATAAGCCTTAGATTGCACATTATTGTTATTTACTTGAAAGCTTTGCGAAATGACATAAACTCTGCTAAAAGCTTTTAAATATAGAGCAATTTACTATGCCAATGTTTAAACCGACGAGTGGATTTCGGAAATAAAAATAATTTTTAATTGAAAAATTACGTTTAAAAAAATATACATCCAATGCACGTTCCGTCATTATAAGAAACATTGAACTTAATTCCCGTTAATACACAAGCGTTAAAATCGTAAATTGTTTGTAAATAACGACTGAATTTCGCAGTATGTTAAACGAAGTATTTGCATCGACAATCTTTTTGTGATAATTCTACAATTAAATGTCGGTTTTCTGCACAGAGAGGAAAATTCGAGTCCACACGTGAGTTTTGAATCCCAAACAATCGAATGCGCAGCGTTTTATAGCGCTAATTAAAGAATAATAAATTGCGCAAAAATAAATTTTCTGAAAGACGTCAAAAATTTGTATAAATTTCAAACGTTTCCCATACCATATGTGAACTGTTAAATAGTATGCGCGTAATTATTAGCAAACTCGCGCCTCCCCGCGCTTACGTCTGATCAACAAAATGTAATACATTATAAAATTTCAATCGCGCGCTAATTTAGTTGGCAATATCGTATTAAACAGTTGATTTCATAATACGCGTTAAAAGTTAATAATTCTGTTTTAAATTTGCGCAAACAGAAAATTTTGCATAATCAATTATCCAGGCAAAACAACTCGAGAGTAGTTTAGCTCGTCCCCGTTATAAAGTAAATTCGTTTCTGATCAAGTTTGCATGTAAAACAGGCGGCGATAAAATGGGGACCCAAATCAGGGAAGGAAAACAAGTTTTTAAGCCCCAAAAATTGAAGCGTATAACGTAAAAAGGCTGCGGTTCCGGAGTTCGACGTCCAAGGCTTGCACATGCGCATAAAAAAAACAGGGACAACAATCGTACTTTACCCTCGGCGGGGGCGTATTACGCTGTAAACCGTCGTCGAGAGCTGGAGCCGCGGAGGCAGAGAGACAGAGAAAGAGTCGCCGCCGGTCTTGGTCATCGGTCTGCGCAAAAATATCGCATGAAATAAAAGAAGCGATATGTCGACGGGGGACGAATATCGCCCGCTCGCCGATTCATTTTTCCATGGATTTTTCAAAGCGAGCCAGCGAAACTGCTCCCGCCCTCCTCGGGGGAAGGCAATCTCGCCCGGAAAAAAGCAGATAGCGTGTCCCTCTCTCTCTCTCTCTCTCTCTCTCTCTCTCTCTCTCTCTCTCTCTCTCTCTCTCTCTCTCTCTCTCCTTCGGAATGCAGAAACGGTACGCGCGACGGTCTGATTGATAAAGTCGAGAGGAAAACGAATCGATACGGGCGAACTAATTCGCCTAGCTTTGTACGTCAATTAGACGGGCGAGCGGAGCCAAAAGTCCCCCGCTGGACGGGGGGGAGGAGGAAGTGCCGGGAAGCGAGTCGGTTTTATTTATTTATTTATTTATGTATTGCCCGCTCTCGTCGACGTATGAATCCGCTCGATATTTGCCCGGCGTAATCAGCGAGAGCCGCGCTCCGGCCGTCCGAAAGCAAAGGGGCCGCGCGCTCGGAAATCAAACAGCCGCTCGCACGGCGCGCGCGTATAGCGAGCGATTGGAATTGAGAGAGAGAGAGAGAGCAGTGAAAAAACGCCGTCCGTCCGATGGATGAGCACAATTTCACGCGTATTTTCATTCACCTAAACAAATATTGACGCCGACGGCTCGGAAATGCACGCATCGTCGCCGCGCGCCCCGACAATTTCCCCGGGAAATGCCTGATGTTTATTTTAAAATTGTTTTAAATGCCCCGGGTATAATTCGATCGGCGGAATATATCGTCGCGCGCCGCTCTCTCGCTCTCGGGGACAAAAAAAAGGAAGGGGGTCATAAATCTCGTTACGCGGATCGATGTATGAAAGTAGCAAGCGACAGACAAGGTGTGTGCATGCAGCTCCCCGAGAGCTACGGGCTCCTTGGAGGATTCTCCGCGGGCTCGCCGCCGGAGAATTCCCGGAAGTGAATACGAAATGGCAAAAGTCGATCGCAGAGAGACCTGAAATCCTGGCCCCGGCCGCGCGTCTGATGGATATTCGGAGCTTTTCCCCGAGATTTCAGACCCCATTCGCTCCCTGGCAAATGACATGCAGATAAGCGCGGTAATGCGGACTTTGTTCTGGGCGGGAGGCGGAGAGGCTCGCCCCCATCCTTGCACTGACCTCTTACTCAAGACCAGCTCTCTCTCTCTGTCAATGCCGATACTGCCGGAGTCGTTCGTTTCTTCGCTCGTTCCTGTCGAAGTCGGAATATAAATATACCGTCGGCCCGACGGTGAAATATCCTTAATCCGCGGAATCCCGCTACATCAACAGTCACTGGATACGATGCACACGTTAAAAAAAATTTGAAAATCCCCTCCGAAGTGCGCTGCTTACGTTTGACGTATTGGCAGGTTCGATAAATAATCATCTAAAGGGAGACTAAACTTTTATACGAAATCGGGTGGGACGCTAAGCTCGACGGGAGCGCCTAGAATTTTTTTAAAAATTTAACGACCGCCGTCTTTCCGCCGGGAAATAGAATTTTTCGCGCGGAAATTAAAGTTAATAAGATAGATATGAATTTAACGGACGACCCAATTCTCCCACCTTTCAACAACTTTCGAGCGTACGGTCAAATCAAAAACTTACTAATGAATGTAATTATAATAAGAAAAAGGAGTGAAACTTGGAGGATTTCGTTAGCAAATTTTCCTGTGGACGTCGTTATGTGCCAGCGTTGATAAAAAGTAAACCACGTATATACATGTACTTTTTTTTTATACAGATTAGATTGCTAACGCAAGCTTACCTTAATCTTCTTCTCTATAACGTTCCGGTTTTATATGAAATTCCGCGGGTCTAACGTGAAATAGTTGAAGGTGCCTTTATACATTATAAAGAATATTAGAAATTTTAAAAGTTCCGCAGTTGTAATTACAAAATTTTAACGAGGTTTTCCGCGTTAAAATTTTGAAACTTCTCGTTTATTTATTAACATGAAAGACAGAGCAGCTTTTGAACGCGATGATGATTTTCTCGCGTCAGCCGCAATATAGGATAATAATGCATTAACATACATAATAAAGTTATTAATAACCTTATTGGATAGAAATTCAGTTAGCTGTTTCTAAGGCGCTCAATAAAAAGATTAAAACTCGTTTCATTCCGTTCCGCTCGGCGGTAATTTAAGCTGCGCTACATTTTTAACAAGGAAGGAAGAGCTGCATTAATGTATAAAAAAAAAAGCGGCGGAAGCAACGTTTCGAGAGGGCGGAGTTGTAACTGATTTTGACCAGAGCTCGAGAGCGAAAAGAAAACGACAGAAAAAGTAAATGTCCGCGCTAAATCTCGAAAATATCCCGGGCTAATTCCCCGTCGGAGCGGATCCCCTGTTTGTCCGTCAAAGCGGATCCTCTCTCCCTCTCTGTGTGTGTAAAATCGTTGCCTCCGGACAAACACTGTTAAAAGGTCGGCGAGAAAAAGGATTAAAAAACAGCAGCGGCGAGCGCTGCACGCGCAGCTCTCTCTCTCTCTCTCAAAGCGAGCGATAAGTGCATGCGAACCGGGAGAGTAAAAGAAATCATTTAGGTGCGGAGCGCAAGAAAATGGGGAAAAAGGAAAATAGGGGAGTAAACAGAGCGGAGCTCCGGGGAAAATGGTCCGGGGAAAAAGAGGAACAGCGAAGGACGTGGACGCGGAGGAGAGAGAGAGAGAGCTCCGGGAGGAAGCAAGAAAGTCCGTGAGAATTGGGTTCGCGCAAGTTCGTTTTAAACGGCGCTGCCTTTAATAGCGGCGAGAGGGAGAGAGAGAGAGAGAGACGGAGGGCCGATAAGTTTCCTTCTTTCCTCGCGTTCGCTCGCGGATGTTGCGACAAATTGCAGGCGGCCGGGCGCGCCGACTCTCGGATCAAATAAAGTTAACCCGGAGAGAGAGAGAGAGATCGATGCCGATTCTTCGCAAAGACTATCTCCGCGAGAAGACAAAGCCATCTTGACTCGGAACTTCAATAACAATCCCAATTTATCCGGCGGCCGGTGGAGCTTTCTCTCAAATCTTTTAAAGCCCGGAATTGTTTCTGATTCCGGCCCGGAGCCCCGTGTCTCTCTCTCTCTCTCTCTATCTCTACACGTAGCAGCTTGTCTCCTCTTGTTTCGCGAACAGGAGCTTCGATTGGCCGAGCGCGATATAACCCACCCCATCGACATGCGCAGAGATGCTTTCATAAATCAAGGCTCTCCTCCGGGGTGGGTCGGCGTTATACATTCGCAAAAGAAGGGCAAGAACAACAAGAAACTGCCCGAGCAAAAATCCCTGAGATTTAGAGCCCGAAATATAACGAGTTCTCAACTAGGCGGCGGCGGCGTCGGCGGCGTCGGCGCGCGCGCCGCCAAAGCCACTATTTTCACCTGTCAGCCGCTATAATACCCCAGGCAAATTCGACGGCCAACGAGGGATATAATCCCCCGCCATCGACCGCTAAATTAATCGGAATACACGGCCGCGCATTCGGAACTTTGGCAGCGTAAATCGTGCGCCGCGCGCGCGTGGCAACTTTTTCCCCGGGCTACGCTGCTTACATACAATTAATTAATTCACGAGCGCTCGCTTGACAATCGAGAGCTTTTGTATAAGCTCCTCGAACGAAATCGTAGCACAGCCGTCGAGATTTTGCCCTCCTCGGCAAACGAAAAAAAAAAAAAAGGCTAGCTGCTCGAGAGCGCAGGGCTGTAAAAACGTAGCGCCGAGGAATCGCTCAGCTGCGCGTCGGAGCGATTGGTTTCCGCGGGGCGCGGAAAAAAACTGCGAGTAAACGGAAAAAAAAGAAGGTAAAACGCGTACGGAGAGGGTGAACATAATCGTCGTCGTCGTCGTCGTCCTCGGCGCTTTATCGCCCCGGTGGCGGACGTGCCCGGGACCGCCGAGCTCGTGTTGTGTGTGCTCGGCGTGAAAAATTCACCGAGGCATTAATTATTCCGATGGCGGCGCGGCGCGCTGCGTGCCTCTGGTGAATTTCGCGCGTATAACGCCGCCCCGCGCCTCTCTCTGTGTGCTCCTCCGACGCCGCCGCCGCCGCGATATATATCTCGCCAATTTACATCCGCCTCGCGTCCTCGGCGAACGGGCGGCTCTCTTCCGCTTTTAATTACACCCGAATTTATTTTCACGCTCGCCCGAGCGCGTAAGTATCGGGGCCGAATTTGCGCTTTCCCGTGTCTGATCGGCGCCGCGACAAATCATTCCCGCGGAGCCTTTTTTCCGCGACAATTGCAATTAGGCAGCGGCCCGAAAACGAATTGATAAGGTATACATATCGATTATAAATCCTCCCCCTCTCCCTTTTAATCAGGAGCGCGCGAGGCATTTTCGATAAAATATAATGTGACGAAATTGCGGTCCAACTAAGCGGCGCAGAGGATTTCGAAGGAGGAGGCCGGCGGCGCGACCCGGATCATATTTTATTTACCGACGCGAGAGCATTCCGCAGGCTGATTTGAAATTCCCCGAGCCGCGGACTCGAGTTATATAAGAGCGCGCGGCGGCCCTAATTCGTATACATCGACACGGCTTTCAAAATGAAAATGAAAAGCGATGAATCAGGAATTTCGCTCCCGGAAGTTCATATAACTCGCCCTACTAATTATGCGGCTCTATATACGTCGAGAGAGAGAGGGAGAGAGGAGGGAATTAATAATCGGGTGCGTACAGAGTCGCTCTCTTTCTCTCTCCTCTCGCACTTGTAAAACTTGGCGGCGCGCGACAGTATAGCCCTCGTTATGAAAAAGCATAAATTTCTGGAGAATTTCGAGGGAGCTGTGGCCGCGAGGAGAGGAGGAAAAAAAAAAAGAAGCGAGTAGCCCGACTTTGTCCATTTATTCTCATCGGCGATAGTAATGAATGGGCTTTTAGAGGCGCGAAAGCCAATCGAATTTGTTTCCGTATTAACAACTCGGCACTCCATGAACTTTTTTCCCTCCTCTTCGCGCCTCTCTCTCACTTACCCTCATTATATCCTTTGCAGCTTCGGAATACCTCTCCTCTTTTTTTCTTTCCAGCGGCGCGCTGCTGCTGCTGCTACTGCTGCCGCTGCTCCACTTTATGCCGAGCTCCTCCTTTATTCCAAAGCAGCATTCTAGTTATACGGCGCTCTGCTCGCACAATTTTTCTTTTAAATGTTACTAAGAGTTCCTCTTTCGCCGCTGCGAGCTTTCTCTTATTCTCTTAATTTTGAATTACTTGAGTAATGATTATAGCGGCGCTCTTTCTTAGCCGATGCAGGCGTCGAGCCTTCCTTCCTGCTGTGCATACTTGTTTAAAAAAGTAATTCAAAGCCCGCATTATTCGAACGAGCAGCGACCGTCCGATTAACGTTAATTAAATTGACCAAAAAGCAAAAGTAAACAAAGATATTCGTTCGACAACATATATGAATAAACCAATGACAAAAAAGAAAATAAACGCTGACCGCTCCCGAAATTCCGGCGTTATACGAACGAGATTACTCCGAGATGCATTTGCGAAAAAGTTTTCGTCAAAAATTCCTGCGCTCTGCACAATTTCAGCTGAACTAGTCGCATCGCTTATGAGGGGGGAGGATGAGCTCCTTCTCCCCCCTACTTTATTATGACAGTTAAAAAATGAAGTAATAAAGGCCCTATTTATTCAGTCGGTTCAGCGTGACGAGAGCCGCTCGTCGACGTGACGGCCAACGGGAGAGTCCTAATGCAGGAGCGAGCGAGCGAAAAACTTGATCCTCCCTTTCTATGTATATATATATATATATATATAGGTGAGCAGAGGAAGCTCAGACTCCAGAAAATTATCTTCAAGACGGCGAGAGTTTGGTGTAAGTTCGCTCGGCGAGGCGAACCGACGTGTCCGCGATAAGGCAAACTTTTAAACCGTGTTTTGATCGCGCTACTCAAAATTATTGTTCCCCTGCAGCAATGTTTATTTACCGGATCGTTTTTTTTTCTTTTTTTTTTTTTCGACACCTTCAGCGGAAATTGCGCATTAATTAATCCTCCGACGGACCGGAGATGTACGCGCGGGATTAAAAAAAAAAAGAAAAAAAAATATATAAGTGCAAACGACGTTCGTTAATTGTTTTTAAAAATCAGTTGACAGTCTGTCGAGCAGCAGGAATAAAAGTTTTAAAAAGCTTGAAAAGTTAATTTGATCGGGCGCGTGGATTCAAGGTCGGAAATTGCGGTGGCCGGACGACTTGCCGAAAAATTTTAATTAAAAAACTTTGCCCGACTCTCTCTCTCTCGCGGAGAGAGAGCTCGGAAAGCGCCGCGCGCAATTTTCGCCCGGCGAAAACAAGAGGTAGCTCGCCTCTCGTCGAGAAAGAGTTTGGCCGCGCGCGCGGCGCGGCATCTGGAAGTGGACATATATGAGTTACAAGTGCTCCGCTGGTGCGGTCGGGTGCGGTGGTGGTGGTGTGCTTGGGGAAAAAGTAGTGGTAGAAAATGCTCGAGTCGTACACAGCTTGTTCTTTTTTTTTCCCTCATTTATCTTTATTAACATTTACGTATATTCTCTCTCAGTCATTCTGACAGGCTTTTACACACACGCAGACAGTCGCGCTTTATTGCTCGTAAGTAGAGCCTCGTGTTCCTCCCATCGATCTCTCTCTCTCTCTCTTTCCTCTCCTGCGCCCCGCGGTGCGTTATAACATACAAAGTGTTCGCTCTCGCTTCAAACTCCCATCCATTCCCTTTTACAATTGTTCCGAATCAAATGATTCTCTCATTTCGCTCCGCTCTCTTGCATTCTCGATTACGGACGCGAGCTATATGCGCATTCGTGGAAATCAAAGGCATCGATCAAGCCGGGGCGGACGGGGGGGGGGGGGGGGTATCCAGCTAACGCGGAAAAAAAGGCGGAAATTATAGGGCTCGAGTGCAAGACGACTGCGCCGGACGACAAATGGGCCGGAATCTCCTGATTTCATACAAAAAAAAAAGAAAAAAGAAAAAAGAGGCAGGCCTCGGAGCTCGCTGCACTCGGCGCCGAGGCGCGCGGCGCAGTCGTGCCGCCGCGCTCCGCAAACATGACTGGAAATTCAAACGTTCGAAATCTTTCTCTCTCGCTCTCGTTTTGTATCACTGGAAATGACAACAACTTTCAGCGTCGAGTTTCGGCGGAGCAGTAATTAGTCCTTTGAAACTTAATTATCAATTTCGCGTCCGAGCGCGAAGCACTTCTTGCAGGGCCGCCGTGTACGCCAGTCTCCTCGCGTATAATTCGATTTGCTCGCGGAGAGTACCGCCGCCCCGCCGTGCGGAGGCTTACCTCGCACTTCGACGCACATCGAATGCCTATGTATTAATTACGCGGGGCCGAGCGGACGCGCGGATTGCGCGATTGACGCTCTCTGGCCGAAAGTAGGTAAACGAGCCGCGCGGCGCGAACGAAGGGAAAAAAAGGCCGCGCGTCGCTGCCAGTCACTCGTCGTCTGTATAACGCTATATTTGATTACGCTGTGTGCGAGGGCTGAATTGTTTAATATTATATAGACAATAAAAATTCGTGACTTGTGTCTCTTGCACTCTCTACGACTTTTCATTCTCTCTCTCACGCACACACACGCAAACACACACACACACAGTAGCGCGCGCATATAGTGGGTAACGATGTTTCTTGACGCTGGAATTTCCTCGCGAAGAATGACATATTCGAAGCGGCACTTCGACGTTCCCGCTCCGCCTGACGTTGGCACGGAATCTTCGTTGTACCCCTTGTGTATATATTTATATACTTTGCTGCCCGTGTATATGTATATAGAATTCGTTCGATATTCTAAACTTCGCACTTTAACATTTATATTTCGTATTTATAATATGAATTGTTTTACTTTTTGACGTCCCTCCTTTTGCTTTTTTCCGTTTTCCTTCTTTTTTTCTTTTTTGATATTACACCTGAAGTAATATACATGCCTATATACAAAACGTCCACGTGTAATCACTTATTGCTATATGATTATGGGATTACAAACAGTCGCCATCGAGAGATAAGGGAGAACCAATATACAAAAATCGTTCATTCATTAATCGTCAACTACATACAATGCTTAATGATAGACTATAACGTTACTCAAGTTAACAATAACGTCGTTTTCCATCGGTTAACAAGTAACTTGTAAAAAGTGCCGCCTACGGCGGCGGGATGTGGGGAGACCGACTTTACAAAAATTCGCAGACAATATAATCCCTTGAATGTTTCGCCCTTCAGTTCTCTCGTTCTAACCGTCCGAGAAGAACTAGATTACAATCGAATGATGCAGTCGTGTATTTACAATAATCAGGTAGACGTAAATCAGTCGAGTTTGATGGGGGAAAGAGCCAAAGCTCTCCCGACGCCAACACCTACAGAGATTTGGGAGCTTGAGAACACGTCAAAATTCGAACGCCATCGAATACTATATATATACTGAAAGTGAAAGGTTATTGAACATTTGATAAAGAGTTTCGTCGGCGCCTGTGTACATACGCAGAGGAGAGCTGACCTCCTTTCCCGGGAGGGGAGAGGGGTTGGGTGGAAGGCCGGGCTGCGTATACCTTTTACGAATTCCCGTGCGATTTTCAATTTTGAACTTTCAATTTTGCTCCCCTGTCATCGCGCGCGCGCGCAAGACATGCACGCAGCCAAATCATTTTCAAGCAGTCGCGCGGCAGCACCGCTCTCCATTCCCAGAGCGCTCGCAAGCTCCTTTCGCCACTCGAGCAAGAATTCGAGCTTGGGTATATACGCAGTGCACTCGCAACTGGCCCGCAGTAAGATCAAACAGTACTATCTCGCTCGTTACCGATTGCTGCGACTCCCCTGTAAAGCAGCCGGCAGAGTAATTAAATTACTTGTGTAATTAAAGCGCGTCGCGCGCGGCTCGAGCAGCGCGGGAGAGGGAGGAGAACCGACTGGCGCGTCCTTAATAATTCAGCGCGGGGCGATCTTTAATCGCAAAAGGGAGGGCTGCCTGGATTGAGAGCGCGGCGCTGAAGCGGTTGACAGTGCGTTAAAGGCTTGAAAAATAGGAGGGGAAAAAAAAAACAGTGGCAAGACGAGAGAGAGAGGAGACTCTGCCGCGGACAGATTCCCTCCGACGCGCGGTAAACGTCAATCATTTTCATTCATTAGCTGTCAGCGGGGGCTGAAGCTCTCTGAAAAATAAGCCAAACGAAAGCTCCCGTGCAAAAGCGGGCGTCAACCGGGCCGCCTGCGCAGCCAGTCGACGCTCGACAGCTCGAAGCGATTCTTGGCCGAGTTGCGTGCCGGCGGGCAATGTGTTAGCAGTGACGAGGAGGTGGGGGGAGAGATATCGTGCCTTTACATTTTATCAAGCCGCCGGCGGTGCGAGAGAATTCATTCCGTTAATTGAAACATTCCGTGAAATATATACGCCGCGCGGCCGCTCGTTCCCGGGCTCCATACTTAACTTCTCCGCCGGACGTAACGAGCGTTTATATGGAGATCCGGGGCATAATCTCGGCCCGCGCGCGCGCGCATATAAATTCGATCGGATATCTCCCGACGGGGGGGCTTCCCGGCAGCTGCGCTAATGCGCAATCGTCGCGCTAAAAACGCCCGGCGATCACAATTAACGCGCTCTTAAAGTCGACGAGCGAGCGAGCGCGAGTCCTGCACTGCGTAATAACCCCGCGCCGCCAATCGATCCCATGCACTTTTAGCCGAAGATAATTGCCGGCTCGCAACGCGTGAACGCAGCGGCGGCGGCGGCGGTGGTAGCGCCGATTTCAGGTTTTATTTAACGGACCCGACATTTATTCGAAAACGCCGCTGTGCCGCTCTACAGGGGGGTGAGGGGGGAGGGACAGGTAATTTTCCGAGAAATTCATTGTCGGCGTAAAATGCCGGAATGATGCAGCTATGTACGCCCGGCAGGCAGCGGAGAAGAGCATCGGGAAACAATGTTTAGACAATGATAAAGCGGCGAGCAATTAAATTAACAATTCGCTCGGACGGACTCGCGGGGGAGAAAAATTTCATTTTATCGCGCCGCTCGTTGGCCGAATAATGCCGGCAAAAAGGAGCTCCGTTCGTTGCTCGATGAAATATCATCTGCAATATCAAGTGAAATTCATTTTGCGCGGTTGCACAGTTTGTTTTGAGTAATCAAATGAAACGAACGCGAAGTTTTCTTCCGTAAATAGACTTTTCTCGTCGGCCGGAGACAAATGTTCTCGTTGAGTCGTCACAAGTCTATTATTATATATATATGTATTTTTTTTTATCGAATTTCATGGTTAAAAGCTTCTCGCTAATCATCGGGTTTCCGCGAAAACAATTTTAAAGCTAATAAACAATTACCTCGATTTTCGAGCTGTCGGAAATTGAAAATGAAAAATTACAGCGAGTAAATTAAAGAACAATTCAATAGCAGTTACCTCGTCCCTGCAATAACTGCAAAAATTAACAAGCATCGCAATCCGCGAAGCAGAAAAAATTTGATTACTTGTTTTGCTTCATTATCTATTTGTGCAGACTATTTTTTTAACATTTTTTCTTTTTTTTTTTTGGCTTCACATTTAATTCTCGCGATATTAAAGGTCTCGGGGAAGAAAAAGCAACTCGAGTCCTATCTGGCGCTCACCTCGAGGGCAAAGAGAAACACCGGGGTTTCTTTTACATGAAAAAACTCGAGCAAAAATGAAACAAAATAAAATAGACATGCAATAACACAGGGCGCCGCGGCTGCATTTTGCGGTCGGACGAAATAATTAGATAAAACGAACCTTTAAACACGGCGTATTTATTAATGTAATTATAAAGTAATTATTAAGAGGGGGCTATTAATCAAGTGGATTCAAATGAAAAATTGTTTTCTACCTTTTTTTTAATCCCACCGTGATCCGCTACATTAATCATCAAATTTTCCTTCGAGTCCCGAGCTTTTTAGACTTTCAAATCAACGTAATTCAACCTTTTTAATTTAAATTTTTACAGAAAAGCAAGAAAATAAAATGTTTGGTATTCAAAATTTTCGCCGAATTCTTCAAAGAAGCAGCGGTTTAGAAATTAGTTGATGCCAAAAAAGATCGAGCTCTCGCAGCGCGGCGCGAAACCGGGCCGTCGTATCTAAAACAACAGAGGTCCTCCGCGTCAAGATCTTTAATTGCTTTTTTAAATTACATTCTTTGTGGGCGAGAGTAGCGAGAGCGGCGAAACCCCCCGTGGCGCGGCGAGAGGGATTTTCTTCTCTTTGCTACGGCCGAGCTTAGGGGGGTCTTTAGGTGGATGCTTTATATATCTCCGTCGCCGATCCGCCATGCCGGCCGAAGTGAAATCAAGAGAGCGGGGAGGTTTATTTCGAGGGAAATCGAGAGGGAGCGAAGATTGAAGAGCGAAAAGTACAGGATGAAAAGAAGGGAAATTAAGAAGGAAAAAGAGCGAACAGCCGCGACGGCGGGAGGAGGAAGAGCAGGCGGTTAAGGAGAAAGCGTTTATATAGATACGAAAATGATTGAAGGCGAGAGCGGAATTAGAGCTGAAGTGAGTGGAAAAATAATTAGAGGCGAAACACGCGGCGACGGGGGAGAGGGGGGAAAATCGATGTCTCTATATTAAAATGTAGGAAACTGATGAGAGGACAAAGAGCAAAAAGAAATGGAGCGAGAACGAGTTGATGGACGTGCTGCGAAAATTAAAAATACGAGAGAGAGAGAGCGGCAGAAAAAAAAAACAGAGGAGCCGCGGGAAAACGCTGACGTGTAATCAGCGCGAATAATTTAAACTGGCTTTTCCCTCTGTCCGCGCGCCTAGTTGGGGATTGGAAAAAGGGCGCAAGCGAAAGGCGAGAGAGGCCGAGTGTCGGTGAATTTTGAATGTCAAGTGCGCGCGGCGAGCTAAATAAATAAAGTGCGGGCATCGAAAGTTGGGTTGCAGCCGCGGAAACTTGGCCAGAAATTCACTCGGTCGATCGGTGAAAACGAGAGCCCGGCAGTTAAGAGGTGGCAAATTCAATTCTTGCTCGGCGCATCCAATTAAAAGTGAGCCTCCTCTCTCTCCCCGTCTGGTTTTCGGGCGCAAGACACGACGGCGGCGGCGGCCATAAACTCCCGTAAACTTCAAACTTGGTAATCAGTTTCTCGTCAAATGTTGCCGAACGGGGTTTTCTTCTATTTTTGTTCGCTGCTCACTTTATACTCGAGATCGCGCAATTCTCGCTCCGGGCTCTCTTTACTCTCGCTCGACACGCGATCCTACTTTTCTTGGCAATCTCGCCGTTTAAAGGGACTCGCTATCTCGCGAATACGGCTTCGATAATGGCAGAGCGTCTGTTCATCGCAGCGAGCGAAAACTTACTTCCTTCGATTGTGTATGCCGAGCGAAAAGGCTTTTAACATTTATTTTTTCTTTCTCCCCTTCCCCCCGCCCCCCTTTATCTCGAGCGAGGCAGTATGAAGTTGCGCAAAAAACTTTCTCATCCCCGGAGGGGGGGAGAGGGGAGGGGAGGAAGTCTTTCGTTCCGAGCAGCAAAAGCTCGGGCAGATCGATTCGGGCACTGAAATTAATAGACTTCGGAAGCTTGTTTTATAACGTTAAATCTTCCAGAGAAATTCCGCGATTCGACCGCACATTTGATCATTTCCCGCCGCTGTCGACATCAATTATTAAACCGCCCCGATCCGATCGATAAACTTCCGCGCGAGTACATATTTAATGCATTAAAACACTCTCTGCGAATTCGTTCGTCATCCGGCAACTATTGCACCACCCGCGTGTGTATAACCGTTCGTTTTCCCCTTTGGCGCATGTTGTTCTAATCGAAAAAACATGCACTCGCGGCTTTTTTCGCTCAAATGCCCCCTGCACATTTGTATAAGTGAAAATCCGAGCGCGCTCTGAATATCCCGCCGAAAAGAAAGGAGCAAACGTGGCGCGGCGGGAGTTAATATTTTTAGGCCCATAAAATTGATGAGACTCGGGGAAAAGGTATATATATGTATGCGCATTCGATATCGTTCGCGCGCCCGCAGCCGCATTTTCGAAAGACGCGCGGCTGCTTTTTCCCCGGCGCCCCCCGAGCCATTAAATTCTCCGGAGGTGAAACTATTCGCAGTGGCGCCTATAGTTCCTCGGGCGCGTAATTACGCCCGAGGCCACCGGAGCTTTTCGGGGTACAGGGAGACGAGAAAAGGCCGAGAGAGAAAAATGTGGGCCGTCTTAAAACGAGCTCGTCCGCTTTGTCGCGTGCAGTCCCCCCCTCTGCCCCTTGATAACGCGTCCGCGACAAACTGGGCCGGCCAGGATTTATGCGCCGGCTAAATGAAAGCGGCGATCTTGTTAAGCGCGGGCCAGCGCTTTCAGGTGTTTCTTTTTTTATACCTTTCACGCTCGACTCGATTAAGGGAGAGGCGCGTTATTAGAGCCCGGCACGCGCGCACTCGATAAAGAAAGGGGGGGGGCTGCTAAAAAGTGCTCTCCGCGAATTCGAGGTGGGAATAAGTTTCCGATCAGCGTTACGTGGCCGTGCTGCCAAAAAGGAGGGGAGTAAGCGAGATTGCGTGAGTACGGCCCGCCCCCCCGATAAGTGCGCGCCGGAGCCGCGCGGGTAGTGTATACGTGAGTGGACGGCCCCGAGTGTAAATTGAGCGCAAGAGCCCCACGTGCGCGCTTTAGCATAGATTTTCTTGCCGTCCGCGCGAGAGAAGTTCGCCCGAAAAGCGCGGAGAGCTATTTTCCCAAAAATCTCTCCCCCTCCCTCCAGTTCTCTTTCATTAACCCGATTGAAAGAGTGCTCCCCCCCCCCCGCGCCCCTTTGTGCGCGGAAAAAAAAAACTTAATCTATCGGACGGCGCAGTTGCGGGAAATAATCATCTTTCGCGCGAAGCGTACATCCACTTTCTTTTCAAAGCGGACGTCAAACGAATAAATGAAGCCCCCCGAGATGTATATACGTCATTTCGCTCCAAATGGACGCCCCTTTGAAAAAGCTCTACAGATTTTTGTATTTTAATGCAGATGCCTCGCTGTAATGCGCGCGGATTTGCCTTCGCCGCCATGTATAATGCATGCCGGGTAGAGAAGCGCGCAGCTCCGCTGAAATTATTTGGGAGCACTCGATAAAACTAAAAATTTTAAGCATCCATATACCGGATCCGACGTAATCCCCCGCCCCCCTCCAAACGAAAGGAAACTTATTGTGAATTAACAAGCGAAAGAGGAGCGATGCGGTCCATTTTTAAAGTTATTACGTGCATTTCGGAAAATCCTGCCATTGAAATAAATCGCCGGCGGGGGGCTTTCGAAAAAGCTCTTTTAACAAATCCCTTAGAAAGTCCGGACTTAGCAGATCCCTATCCCGCGGAAGAAGAGAGTCGGTAAAATGAAAACGATCCCGCGCACAGTTTTAAGTTGAGAATCGCGGGGCCGGCGTGTATATATATACGAAAGGCGCCGACGGGAGGAGAGAGACTGACAAGGGATCGTTAGTTTCGCGGATCGAAGCATCCATTAGAGACTCGGAGGAGTCGCGAATCGATGCCTCCTTTTCCCGGCTCTAAGCCTTAGGGGGGCCTCCCCCGGGGTGGGGGGGGAGGCGGGAAAAAGAGGGGAAAAAAGGAGAGGAGAGCGCGCGGCGCGGAATAAAAGCGACGAGCCGTGTGCGCGAAGAAAAGGAAAACCGGACGCTTCGACTTGAGTTTCTGTAGCGGCGGAAGCCCGCAGACTGTATACGAGGCGCGGGCCAATCTACCCCAGTTGTTCCACATCTTCTTCTTCTTTTTCCTTTTTTTTTTTTTCTTCTTCTTCCTCGCCCCCGATCTTTTTGCCCCGGAGAACCTTTCTTTTACCCTCCTTCCGCCCGGCGCTACGCGTTCACCTGCAGTTTTTCGCCCTCCAGGTCAGCTCAAATATTAGCCGAGACGTATGCGCCTCGGAGACCTCGAGGAGCTAAGCGGACGCGCTTGGTATTTGACCGCGTAAGCGGAGTAGAAATTCAATTTCTATTCACCGAAGCCTTTCAACGAAAAATAATTACAGCCACCGACGCACAATGCCAAAATTAATTCACCGCGGACTAATTTCATTCGACGTCGGAGGGGTGAAAGAGCGACTTTTTTTCTCGGTCGAAATTAATCAGGAGTTTTAATAAATTCCCGGTGAAAAGAGTCGGACTGAAAGGATCGTCCAAAGCCGTGTAATAAGGTCGGAAAATGCAGGTCTCTTTCGATTGGCCTTCGGATGCGTCCCTCCCGACTGCCGTCGTGAATGTCAATTTCTCGGGGGGAAAAAAAAAGTACCAGGCGGCCATGGCATTTACTTTAATATTTGGAAAAATTACAGGAACGGCGGCTGAACGGCGAGAGAAACGCCGGCGGAAGAAAGAGTCCGGGCGTCGGGCGGAACTGCATTTAAATCTGAATTTACGTCTACGAGTCTATTAAGTATACAGGCCGGCTAACGCAGAGCGAGAGAGCAGCGGCAGCTCCGTTTTCCTCCTTCCGACGGCACTTTATTCTTTTTCCCTGCTCTCTCTCTCTCTCTCCCTCTCGTCAATCCCGAGTCAGTGCACTCAGCTTTTATTGCTGCACTTTGTGGCCGGCCGGCCGTTTGTTTTATATCAGGGCAGCTTTGTCGCTCCCTCCCGAATATTTAGCTAGGCGGCGAGTTTGAGAATTTACTCAGGTCGAGTCCTTTGAGCCGGCGGCGACGGCCGAAATATCTCTTTTGAGTGGACGGCCGCGCCTGCGCCCCGCGCTCCTTACCACCGAGAACGGGCGGAGGGTGCAGCTATCGCGTATTTGCCGGGGGGATAGAGGCGACGCGAGCCTGACGTTATCTACCGGATCTCCGTAATCCGCGAAAGGGCCGCCGCCGCCGCCGCCCTCCCCCCCCTTTCCCTCCACCCCCGCCGGTAAATCCTCGTTTGAATCGAGCGAGCGAGCGAGCTTCCAGGGGTTTCAGCGATGCAGATCCTCTTCCCCGGGCCGAAATCCCTTCCCGCCTGTAGCGGAGGTGCAAAATTGCGATTTTACCCCAGAGGCTCGAACGCGCCGCTCGCCCGTTGAATTATACGCGGCGGCGGCGGCGCCGGCGGCTGATAAAATTGCACCAAGACGAATGTGCGCGTAATCGCGCCTGTTTACAGCGCAAAACTCGGCTCGCCCGCCACTGCCGCCGCTGCTGCTTTATGCACACCAATCGGACGCGACTCGGTAATGCACAGCTATATCGTACTCGCTACCGGATAAGCTCGGATTCGGCCCGTTTAGCGGAATTTTCACTTTTTCCTTTGCCTCGCTCGACCGTTTTCCCGCCGAGGAAGCGCGCGACTCGTTGAAAGGGAGCTGTTTCAGCGCGACCTGTCCGCGCTCAAAGCAGGGACGGGGGGTGAAATAATTTCATACTCGATTTAAGCCGACTATCTTCCCCGAGTTACCGAGAAAAATGAAGTTAGGTGCCTCGGCCTGTGTGCCTTTTGCAAGGCTGCAGGAATTTTCACAATATTTTCTTCCAAAAAGACTCTCCTACGCTCCTTCTTTTTTTTTCGCCGCGTAACTTCGAACGCGCGTCCTCGCCTCGGGCTATAAAATATTTTCGAAGTCGATTCGAAGGCTACAGTGGCGGGCTCTTATTTGTTGCTTCTCATTCGGGAAGCTCGCAATTTTCACAATATTTTCTTACGCGAAATGTTATTTTTATGCCAAAGTGGATTACTTTTGAAATGGAAATTTTATCCGCCGGCGCGTTTTACACTTCCACTTCACCGGCGAGAATTCGAAAGTCTAAAATTAAAAAAAAAAAAAAAAGTAGGAACTGTCGATGAAAAAGTCGTTCGACAATAATTCTTCCATGAAGGACTCGTAAATTCGCGGCAGTAAGACTCGGCCGCGGTAATAGAAGAGTGAAAAATTTAACGCCCAGCCGAGCGGCTCCTTAAAGATTATCTATGCCCACTTGTAAATTTCATACTCCCGAGGTGCGATCCGAAAGTGGAGTCTTAAAAATTTATGCGGCCAATTTAAAAAAGGAAAATCAAAAGCCCGGGCACCGCCGCGCGAACGATATACTCATTTCTACGTCCTCTCGCCGATATGTTTCATTCAAGACTCGATTTGCCTCGGCGCGCGGGCGCGCATTTGAATTTTTCGACTCGCGACACGGCGGCGCGCAGTTTCCAATTGAATTTTTCCCCGAGGCCCCGGCGACGGAACAGCCGAGAGCGGAAGCGGTTTTCGAATAACGAACGCGCGAGCAATTTAAAAAAATCGACCGTATATAGCTAAACAAACCGCAAGTAAGAAACCGAAACTCGATTCGCCGTTAATAAACGAGTTCGGGCCGAGGCGACAAATCGAGTTGTCGGCGATCAAAACTGCAGGCCGTGCGCTCGCTCGGAAAATCGTTTACTTTTTAACTGGATTATATATATAGCGCGGGGACGCTCGTCGGGAATCGAGAGAGCGCTTTAAAATTATTGCGCGACTCCGATGTACAGTTTCGTTGTAAATAATCAAGGCAGTTTCGCAAGCGGAATCGTAGCCGAAGATTGCGGTTCTTAAAGGTTTATATATCGGCGGGAGTGGAGCTCGATAGATATATATTTTATTGAAATTTGACGAGGAGCCGATGTAGGTACAAGTGAAGTCTAAATAAAGAAGGCATCATCATCAGGCGTGTCGTCGTCGCAGCGCTGCCAGCGAGCCAATCTAATACGCTGTCCCGCCTATAAAGGTTTTTACGGCTTATAAATAGTCAAGTGCCTCTCCGCGCGACTTTCTTACGTATATATATATACGCGAAGGGAGTCGGTAACAATCCCGCGCAGTAAATTTTTATACTGATACTAGGCAGTTACGAGATAGAATGTAGGTGCCGGCGTTCGAGCTAGTTTGACTTTCGACGCGCGCGCCTTCTCTCCCTCTCGTCTTTTTTCGCACTCTCGAGCGCAAGTGGAACAAAATTGATAGCCATAGGGAGACAGAGAGAGAGAGAGAGAGAGAGAGAGGGCGAGGGCAGGAGCAGCACCGCGTAAAAGTTACGCTCCGCCGCGTGCGTGCGGATGAATTTCGTGACGCGCCCCTCGGGGACAAGCTGCGCGCGGAGACCTTATTGAGAACCTATAAGGATCCTGGCGTTTTTACAGCCTCTAGTTATTACCGAGCAGTAAAAGACACTTTATTGGAAATGTACAAGAAATTGGTCAACGAAAGAGGATTATTAGAATGCCTCTCCCTCTTTCTCTCTCTCTCGCTCGCTTCCGGGATATATCGGATCAGCTGCCAGTATTAGCTTAGCTTATAAATGGAGAGGCCCCCGCGGAATTGCCTCCCGATTATCTAGCCAATATCGGCAGACTTCGCAGCGCGATTGATTAAAATTGTAAATGGCCCTGATAAAGCCAATAAGGATCCTGCCCGGCTCTTTCTCGCGGCATTTCCATAATCATGAATAGAGATTAGAATTTGTAAGACTCGAACCCGAGGATTGTAGTGCTTGTAGAATGGCTTAGCTTATTCGTCTTGAGCAAATAGACTCGAGGAGGGAGGTAAGGTCTTCCTTCGCGAAACGTATATATATATACTCGAGAATGGAAAACTGCGCAAACATGAGCAGGCCGCTTCGTTAATAAATTTCAAAGGACTGCAGCCCTCCCCCCTTCCCCTCTCCAAAACAAACAGCAATCCGCTGGCAGACGTTCGCAAAGCATCCTTCCACTCGCAGAGATTGGCGCGAACGCGAGCCAATTTTCAATTTCGCAAAGGGAAACGGACGCGAATAAAAAGAAAGACCGTCCGGGAGAAAAAGAGAGAAAAGAAAAAAAGAAAAGAAATCGAGAGAAAACGAGCGGGTATTACTTAATATAAAATAATCCTTGAAAACGGGCCGGTGAATCGTTGCCGGGAGTCGTTGCCGCACACCGTAATCTCTTCAGTGGCGATGGTTGCGGAAGGCGAGCAGCGTCGCCAGCATCACGACGAAGGGCGGATTGCTGAGTCTCAGTTGGCCGCCGTGCTGCATCGCGGCCGGATGCTCACCTGAAACACGAAGCGAAACACCACCTGGTTAGGCTCCAGACGACGACGCTCTTTAAGCTCCTCCACTTTCGCCGCTGTATATATAACGTACTCTTTGCCTTTCGCCCGACTAAATTGCCCGCCCCCGAATCCTAATTCCTTACCCTCTGCCAAAACTCTCAGAAATGTATGTTTATTCATCGTTAACTTTCGCATTAATCCCGGCGGGGCAAACTTTTGTTACATTCGCTTTTTTGCGAATGCATTTTCAAATGTGTATGTGCTCGTATATAACTTTTTGTAATTCGAGGAAATATAAGGATGTTATTAACGTTACTTTAATTAATTAGAGCTCTTTGTGCTATTAATTTTTGATTAATATGATGTATTTACAAGTAAAGGAAATTTTACATCCTCTGTAATATATAATTATATTATACATACAACTAAGAGCAAATATATATATATATATATATGTTTTACATTTGAACAAGAAAATTAAAATTAATTTCACCGAACGGCTTATATTAATATGAAAATAATTTATCTTCCGAGCTCTCGCGGTTTTGAACATTTCGCCGTGATTAGTAGTACGTGAAGTGAAATACAAAATTTCGATTTATAACCAAGAATAATAATGATTTCAAATGTATATTCGTCCAAGCGTGTATAATGTTGTACATTTCGAGCCTGGGGAATTTATTTAAATGTCACGCGCAGCGCAAGTTATAAATTTGCATTAGCGCAATTTCCGAGAGATTTTCGAAATTTTTCGAAAAAAATATATTATATCCGTCCCCCCCGACGCGTATTAAATTAACGCGCGTCTCGCCCCCGATAATAACGAGAGGCTCGCAAACAATAACTGCCCGTTGTTTAACTTGGATAAAGAGTGCATTATTTTGGCCTCATAAAGATGTTTACTCGCCGCTTATGATGTAGGAGTTTAGGAGCGAGAAGCAGGTCATCAAAGCTTATAGCGAGGTGTAACATAACCGCAATACCGACGACTAAAAGCACCGGTCACACGTGCCGCCAACATATTTGTGCGTCGGCTCCATACGATACGTGCGTTACTGTTTTCATTTTTAATAGCGTTTACTTTGCGAAAGAGCCCCCCGCCGGTGGGGTTCTTAAACCCTTTTAGATCGATCTTATTAAAGAAACATTAGCGCATTAACATTGCCGAGAGAGAAGCAAAAGTATAAAGTTAGGAGGCTCTTTTGATTGCTATTGAAACTATTCCGTTTGAACTTTTGCCCGGCTTGAATTTCATGAAGACAGCACATGAGCGTGGATATATTCGCAAAGCCGAGTGTTTGGATAGCGAAAATTGAAAACTTGAAAATGCAATTTGTCGCGGCATTTGGGGAATGATTAGTAATTGTGACGGGCATCGTCACAAGAAAAGGGTAAAATTCAAATTTAGAAACTTCGCGCCCGTGAGAGAGAGTGAGCGGC
>JAWWML010000031.1:5098116-5210575 GCA_035047165.1 Ormyrus rosae | reverse complement strand
ATAAAGAGTTTGTGCCCGTGGTACGGGAAGTTAATAAAATTGCGTAATTTTATTTATAAAATAAAAACCACGTCACATAATATATGATTAAAAGCTCTTTGACGCTTTATCTCTCGTACGGCTTAAAATTTAACGGAAAAGACACCGACGGATATATTCGAAAGCCGAGCGTTTGCATAACGAAAACCGAAGACTCGAAAACATTTGTCGCAGCATTTAGGAATGATTAATAATATAAAGACGCGCCTCTAACCGCATTATGATAATCGGGAAAAATGCTAATGCGCGCATTTGGCTTTAGAATGTTCGGTATAAATATTTACCTCGAAGGATGCCGCGGAGAGGCGAATCGCGGCATTATGCAATAACGCGAGGGACTTTGCGTCTACGTAAAAGTGTCGTTACCCATGCAAAAATAGGGAAATCCAAGAGAGCAAAAAAGAAGCCGAGGGCAAAAAAGAGCAAAAGGGAAAAAAAGAAAAAAAGAAAGTTGGGTAGATGAAATTTTGATGCGGCCGCGACTGGGCTTGGCGACTCCGGCATAATAAGCTAAGCAGGCTTAGCGAGTCGAAGCTCCTTCCAGAAAGGAGGCCCTGCCGGCGCTTTATCTATATATCGTCAGTCAATAATGGAGCGTCGGAAAATATTGGGGATTCTTTTTGCTTTTCGGGGGGAGGCGGCCGCCCGCTCCATATCGCTTCCTTTCCGCGCGCGGGCCGCAGTCATAACCTTCGGGCTTTTCGTGTTCCTCCGACTGATATTAAGACAGGCTCAAACGCGCAACATCCTGTATACACACACAGAGGCACACGGAGAGAAGCGGCACGCCTTTTGCGCTGGAAATTCGAGGAGACTGCCTGCCGCTGCCGCTGCTGCTGCTGCTGCTACCTCGCCTTTTCGGATAAATGTATTTTTATTCATTGTGCTCGAGCGACTCCGAGAGAGAGGTGGTCATGAAAAATTCTTTGAGCCGTCGTTCTTTTTCTCTCTTTCGTCGCTTTCGGATGAAATGGGTTTTTCAATCTTTTTTGCCCCGGGAGAGAGACGGAAACGGAGGGGCGGAAAAACAAGAAAAGGCCTCTCTTAATTCCCGCCGTTTTCTTATTTTACAAACCCCCGCGTTATTTATCCGCTCGCGCTTCCGCGTGCCTCCGTAAGCAGCGACGTCGACGCCGTTTATCCTTATACACATCCAGCCTGTAATTTTATGGAGATTTGATCAAATTACTCTGCCCTCCCCCTCGTCGCGCCACCACCCCCTCACCGACTCCGCGATGCATAATGTATTAAAAGCAAGCTTCGAATTTCTCGAATGCTCGAGGAATAATGCAATCGCGTATAGACAAAATTTCCGTCCCGTTCATTTACCCAGAAAGCTGCACAGCCGTCCTCTCCCCCTCTTGATAAATACACTTGTGGCTATTCGCCGGCGCGCGATATCGCGATTTTTCTCCAGGAGTATCGCCATATTACTTTCTTAGACGCGCGCCGTATAACGATCATTTACATCGCGGCGTATTTCATCATTTCCCCATGATTTCATGATGAAATCTCTCGTAAGCGGCCGTCATCCATCAACGGGGCCGCCCCCGCAAAGTAAGGCGAGCCTGGGGGACGTCTCGGTCAATATATTTTAAAAACACGGACTCGGAACTCGCCGCTAAGCGGACATTTTTCAAAGGGAACACAATATCTCAAAAAGGCTACCGCTCTCTCGCCCCGACAAGTGTCCGGAAAATCCCGCAGGACTAATGGTTCCATCGACCGTAACGAGAGTCTTCCGCCATTGAAATGCCGTGATGAAAAGCCCGTGGATTATTGCGATGTACACTCTTACAGCCACTCGTGCGTCTCGTCGCTCAGCTAGATGCACATAATGGACCCTTTAGACGAATCCAATTTTCGCGCGGCAATTACAAACGAATTTCAACGGCTCGTTGCACAGCGCGACGTCGCGCGGCAATTATTTGCATTTTTAACGACGAAAAGTAAACGCTCGAGCCGATTAATCCGCGCGGCGCTTTTAAAGCGAAGATAAATAAAATCACCGCGCGGCTTTTACGCCGTTCAATTATTTAAATCGGCAAAGATAAAATAAGCAGTATAGCAGCGAAGCCCCGGCAGTAAAGAGGCGAAGCGCCGGATCATTAAATCAAGCCAAGTTTTACATAATGCGCGAGAGAGAGAGAGAGAGCGGAGCGTCGATTTGATCGTCGAAACCGCCTCTGCGCGAGACCGCAGAGAGCGTCGGTCGGTCGGCGGTGGTGGCCGCGGTAAAAAAAAGCAGCAACAGCAGCGGCGGCCGCGCGCGGTATTTCTGATCGGGACAAAGGAGAAAAAGGCGGCGGAAAAAGGGGGGGACGGAGGAGGAGGAAGTAGCGAAAATGAAAAAGCTCGTGCAATCGCAGTTTATCATTTGCTCGTAAAACAATAGCGGCGCGCGCGCGCGTCCCGTGCAAACGCAGCAAATTGAGAACTGTGCGGTTCCCCCGGGCTTATTAAGGGGCTGCAATAATTGCCGGTCCGCGGCAAAAAGGAGGTAAGAGCCGGGGGGAGGGGTCGCGCGGGCTAAAGTAATTTTAAAGCTTTCGGGCAAAGTGGGGGGGAGGGGGTTAACGCACCATTTAACACGTGGACCGTGACGGTTTTCGTGTTGGCGTTGCTCGGGTGGCAGGTATACTTTCCGCTGTCGGCCGGCTGGGCTCGCTGGATCAGTAGGTACGAGGTCGTCTGCTCGCCCTTTTCCGTGATCACCGATACTCCGCCCCGAGGACTATCGTAATTGATCTCCTGCGCAGAGAAAGAGGACAAGTTTTATATAAAAGCGGCTATAATAAGATTTTCTTATCGGGAGAGGAAACTGGGACGGCTCTCGGGGATAAAATTAGCCGGATAGAAGCAGAGTATAATATCTAACCTCTTTGTCGTGCGTCCAGATGATGACCGGCGGCGGCTCCGGGCTGTGCAGCACGACGCAGGTCAAGTTCATGGTGCTGCCTCTGTTTATGTACATGTCCGAGTCTCCCAGGATTTCGGTCACCGGCTCTGCGGGGGTTGCGACCGGGAACAGAAAGAGAAAAAGCAGACGTTCCTGCGTTATATGGCAGACGCCAATTGATTGCCGGCTCGGGATGATTGACAGCTTTATCGCCGGTCGCGGGATTGCCGAATTTAAAATTCAGATTCTCATCTTCTCCCGCTCCGCCGCACTGTTCGATTGTTTGGTCGAGATTAATTTTTTTTTTTGTTTTTTTTTCCGACGAAACGGATATATCTCATATGGAAAGGTTGATTACGGAAAATTATGCCGAATTGGACGCGGCCACTTATGAATTGGTTGGCGCTGCAAAGGACGCAATGTACGGCGAACGCTCTCGTGGAAGGCACAAAGCTAATTGTTTTTAATAACTTTCATCAGCGATGCAGAAGAGACGGGGGAGCGAGTCTACTCCGTACAGTCCTGGGAAAGCGCGGCTGAATATTACATGTCTCTTAATTGGGGACCCCTTTGAGCCTCGGTCTGAATCCCGAGAACAGTCGACTCGAACGAGATGAAAATTTCTTGTGCGCTTTCATATTTGTGAGTGCACATTAGGTGTGTGGCTTTTTTGTGCTGCTGGTCGGCGCTGGACAAAGGGGACGCCTCGAGCTAACCAATGTACACGCGGCGGTATCAGTGTTTCAAGACGGCGAGAGCCGGTCTAATTCAATTGCTGCGAGGGTTCGAAAACATTGTTTTAAGGGAAGAATTGCCCGAATGCAGTCGTTGCATGTATAAAGAATGCTATTCATGAGCCCGGCCCGGGTAGTCATTTGAATTGTAAAAGTAAGGGGCTTCGACGTTGACCTGTTGTGTATAGTTTTCTTATTAAACCTTTAACCGGGTCTCCTCTCGAAATAATTTCGACACCTCGTTATTTGATCCAATTACGCGAAGCTTTAATCTTTCGATTTATTGCGACGTGCTTTTGATACTGTAAACAACTAGGCTTTTTACCAGTGTATATATATATAAATATTTTCTTTTTTTTTCGAAAAAGTCATAAATTTTCTTTATGATAACCGGAAAAAAAATCCGTTACGTCAGTCTTGCATCACGTCGAATATTGGATTTTTTTGCTTTACAAAGTTTCTCCCGTTCCCGTCGGCGCGGAAACGTGTGTTAAAAAATCCAAAGAATCCGAAATCCGATTTAACAAAATTTCAACAAAGTCTCTAACTTTTTAATTCAACCTATGAAAAAAAAAGTTTCGCAAAATGCAAGTCAATTTAGCGCCGCCGATTCTCGTTGCACGTCAAAGGATTAACGAAAAGCAAAAATATTGAAGAAAAATGGCCGCGAAAGAGGTTTCATTTTTTTAAATCGAAATTTGAAATATTCCATCTGCTGCTCCCCGGGTTTTTTTGAAAACGGTCGAAAGGATTTCGCGCGCGCGGCGAGCGAAGCGTGCGTCGTATTCTCGAGCGTCTCCCGAAGCGTGAGCGAGAGAAAGTACACTTGTATCGTCTTAACTAGCAAAGTACTTGGCATACTTTCAATTAGCTTTGTTTCGCAAGTATTATGTTTAGCTCTAATTATTTTATAAAAGTTGTTTACAGCGCGCACATGCATTCGTTTCGGCACTGGCGCTTCATGCGAATTACGTTTCAAGTTTCGTCTTGATGTTCAGTAAAAGTTTAACTAAAACTATATATATATACACTCGGCCGGGGGGGGGAGGTAACGCGTATACAATTTCCTAGGGTTTCCGTGCATTAAGTCAGGTTCGCAGCTGCTCCTACTTAATATATAAAGCCCATTGTTTCTTTTTCCGCGCCAACTTGGTAATTAATCAAAACTCGCGCGGATCTCGAGTGCGGAGGATATTGAAACATTAGTGGCAAGTTTGCACCTGGAATTATTACGAAAGGAATGCGTATGGCTGCGGGGCTGGTGTAGCTCTCGCTCCTCGCGCACTCCTCGAAATATCGCTATTCAAGCGGTACTCGCACGAGCGCGGAACGGGACGTTATTTACATTTACTTTGGGGGGGCAGAGGACAAAATCTTGTTGTTGGCAACAATTTATGCGGGAGAGCCGAGCCCCCCCCCCCTCTCCCCGTATAAACTTGGAAAATGTTGCGAGTTCCCGTCGCGTTTTGCCACGGTGCATATTTATGCAGTCGGCGGAGGAAATTTTAGCGCGTGAAATAGAGCATTTTTGCGCGGAAATATTTCAAAGAACGCTCGCGAGAAAAAGCGCCCGGCGGCGTCGGCGGGCGGAGAGAGAGAGAGAGATTCGTAAAAATAAGCGAAATTTCCTTCGGCAAAGAATAAGCGCTCTCCGGAGTGCTGCGGTGCGCGGACGCGGAGGAGAGACTAAGAATGCGCTGAAAACTCTTGGCTATTTACAGGCGAATCGTTGAATTCCGAAAAAAAAAAAAAAAATGCCCATCATTTTACGTGCCCGGGGAAAAATGCACAAGCGCCGCGTTAAATTTCTCAAAAAGCTTCCCCGGCTTTTTATTGCATTCCACGGAGCGGGGAAACTTATATAAGAGCGGCAGCGACGTCGATTGAAATTGTGCATTGCTCGCCCCCTTTGTTCGATCTTCATAATTTTATACCCGATGCTCGCGACTCGTAAAATATTGACAAAAGTTTTGCATTTTAAATAACGGCCCCCTCTATTCATTAGACAAGTTTTTTATAGGGCTTCCGGCAAGGTTACAATAAACTAAACTTCTGACAAACGTGAGGCTAACTCGCCTCGCCGACGGGAGGCCAACTTTTCCAATAAGTTCCTTTTTTTTTTCTTTATTTCCCCGGTACAAGTTTAAGGGGAAAATGTATAACTTTGAAATTCATAAATTTTTTACGAGCCGAGAGCGGCCATTATTGCTCGTATCCGGCTCGTTTAGTCTCTGTCTGTAAAATGAACTGACCGACCACCGAGAGGTGCATGGAATGACCGATGGGCGGCGTCGTCGAGACCTGACACTCGTAAGTCCCGGAATCCCGTCGCTGGGGATACTTGACTTGGAGGGTCCAGTCCTCGGTCCTGGGGAAGTGCGACGCCACGAACCTCTGGTCGGACGTGTATGTGTTCGTGCCCACCGTTAGCAGGTGGATGTCCCTGTGCCTTACCCACGACACCTGCAACACACGAAAACAAAAGCGAGCGCGTACAGTCAACTTATCCTATATATCAACTGACAAACTATCTCGAGCCACAAATTCCGCACGACCCCATATTGTTTACCCCTTATATGCGCCGAAGACGGAAATTTCGATAATTTTCGATAATTCCGCGGTATATATATATATTGTATGTTGGTAAAAATGAGTGGATGTGCACGTCAGATATTAAATTCGACACTCATCAATGCCAACGCAAATATTTAATAAGTTTTCGCAATAATTTTTATATTAAAATTTTTTTCAAGGGTATTAATAAAAATAAGCTCTTAGCAAAATATCGCAGCGCGCTCGCCGCGAATTCACATTTGAATAAACGAAATAACATTAATTAATGTGCTTTAATTGCGCAACGTTATATAACTGTTTTTAATTTCCCCCCTAAATCTCCTAAGAAGATTAGGAATAATTAGCTTGCATTATGCGCGATGCATAATTAAAAGCGGCATTAATGAATTTCCGGCTGCTCTTTCAGATCGTCGGGTCGCGCTTACAACCGACCGATTCGCAGCGAGAGACTAATATAGAAAAAAAAAAGAAAAAATTCCCGCGTCCGTTCGCCGCTCGCAGCTTATTAATCTTGCCCGATACGTATTTGTTAATTTTGCTCTTTGCTTATAATTCGTTTCCCCGGGACCGCACAATTTCCGCCTCCTAATTAAGAGAGCGTTCGCGCTCGCGCGCCCGGGATTTGTTTTAGCGCCTCTCGCGCGCACTCCAATTATATTCTTAATGATCGTTCCAGTGTGTTGTATCAATTATTAGCGAGGAAACGGTATAGCAACGCACGTGCGAGGGGGAGGGGGGGAACGCGCCTTTCCGATGTTAATTACTATGCGAGGGAGCGACTCGTATCGTTTAATAGGGAGGACTTAACTCTCCGGCGTTTCTCGGCGTCCCTCCCTCCCGCTCATATATATATATCGAACGGCGGGCGAGATTCTCGCTCTCTCTGTGCTCCTCCCTAATTGCCGCGGTGGCACAAGGCGAACGAGGCCTCCGGGAGCGAGAGCGAGAGAATCTTTAATCGGCGAAAACGAGAGCGATCGACGAGAAAAGTGTCGTCCCCTCCTCTCGACTCGAGGATGAGGCACACCGCGGAGGGGGGAGATGAGCGTCAATTAAAAAATCCTCCCGTAACAAGGCGGATCTCCGACTTCTCGAAAGCCGCAAGTTGCGGATGAGCTGCTATCAATGCCCCGGGACTCGCGGCCGATATTATCGCCGACGCGGAGCGCCATTCAGCGGCGCGGGCATTGTGCGCCGTCACTGTAATCGCTTTTTGCTCGTTGTTGATGCCGATCGCTTGTTAGAGCCCTGAAAGCCCGGCTTTTCAGCGGCCTCCGCTGCGTTATGCCTCTCAATGCCGCCAACTCCATTTCAAGCGCAAGAACACCTACTTATTTTGCCTAACAACGAGGCCGGATATATCCCTTTTACGTCCAACGAATGCGATATATACTCCCGCGGCGAGAGGATCGATTCGTTTGGGCAAATATCGTCAAAGGCCACTTGGTAAATGGCGATTTAATTGATTGATTCGCTGGCGTTTACTCAGCCCGCCGCGAAACTGGATCATCCGATGTACGTCCTAAGCTTCGAGAACCTTTCAGCCCCTTTCGCCTTCGGTCAAAGGTTAATGTTTAAAAAAACGCCCGGCGGTAATAATCAATCGATTTCGATTTAGCAAAATATCATTGACGTCGCAGCTTTTTTTTCGAAAGCAACGGGATTTATGGCCGACGATTATTTTTTAACAGATAATAAATTTGCCGCGCTCCGATAGATTAAATCTTTTTTCTTTTTTCTTTTTTTTTTTGAAACTCGCTTTGATTGATAACGGTTGAAAAAAGGGCTCGCAAACCAGACACGTAGCAGTTTTTCTAATACTGAAAAGTGGCGTACAGCCATTCACGAGTATCGGGCGATTTGGCCTTGTTATTAACACGGTGTTATCCCCAGCAGCCCAGAATAGCAATAAAACGGCCGGATAAAAAAAAAAGAAGTACGAACGCTTCGTATCGGCGAGGGATAAGTCTAAGTCTGACCATAAACGGAGCGATACTACTCGGCTTCCCGACGCGCCGCGGCGCATCTCGAGAGCAGATAAAAAAAAAAGAACAGCCGCGATCGGATTGAATCGAGCGAACGACGCTCCGACCGGGATAAAAATGAAATTTCTCGCGCGGATTTCGAGCATAAAAAATCTGTAGCCCCGAACGAAGCCGCCCAGCGTCGTAAACGCATTTCGGCCCCGGAGGTGATTCGCGCGGCGGCCAGAGAGAGTCGAGGCTGCTCCTCGTTTCGAAATTACGGTGCGGGGTCTATTAGGACGCGGGTTATATTGCCTGCAGCAGTTCCGAATTGAAAAATGAGCCGCGTACGGCTGGTCGAGCCTCGGCGCGGGAGCCGTTGAAAACAGAGGGGGGGCTCTCCGGAATATAACGCCGGTGGCTGGCTTTAATGCCATTATTTTCGAATATCACGCTTTTTTGCACCTCAAAGCCCCGGCCGTAATCCGGTTTCGGCGCTTTTTCAAGCGCTGATTCAACGGCTTTTCCCGGGGCCGCAACTGTGGGCTCAATAATTGCGCGAGAGCCGAGATTGCCAGATAGTACTCTTGCAGGCGAAACTAAAACCTCTCGCGGGCTCTTGATTTTATGTAGGCACGGCAGGAGTCGACGCTAACCTCATTAAAGATTTAATTGCTTTCGTCTAAATAGACCGAGTCGGTGTGTAGCTACGGCTCTCTTCTCTCCGCGTACCTAATTCATTTCTGCAAACGGCACGTTTTCTTATTTTCCGTAAGTACGCAGGCACGTGGAAAAGTCTGTATTTGCAGGAAGAGAGTAAATGGCTGTTTACGAGAACGCATACAATTTCATTGGGAAAACATGTTCTTTTTCCTTTTCATTCCTCTTGGCGCAGTGAAAAATATTGCCGTACCCTTTAGAAAACCAATTAACAACATCAAGGTTTTTATTCCGTTTTTTTTTTCCCGTGAAACTGAACTCAATTTACCGTCGATTCGCGGAAACACGTACTTGCAGATGTATATGAAACGGGACGGAGGACTGTATAAGAAAATACGGTATATTTTTTTAAATATCCCCGGCATTATCCGCGGGAAAGCTGCATCATTTCCCAGGCGAGAAAGCGAAAACTGCTCGTAGGTAGAAGAGGGGGAGGAAAAAAAGGTCGTTACTACAGGTTGCATTTGCATAGGTTAATTAGCGGACGCCTCCCTCTCCTCCATCGTTCGCGCGATAATCCGCTCTCTCCGTGCGCCGCGAAACTCCATCGGATCCGGGAAAAATCCGCGCGCGCGCGAGCCAATAAAGAAGCGACAGTGCCCGAGAGTGCGTTAATGAGCGATTAAATTATTCGCGACGGCTCTCTCGCGCGCGCGCGGGGACCTGTCAATCCTCGAAACAAACCCGCCTCGGCGCAGGTAACCGTCGCGGCGCACTGGCAGCTCTCGAAAATGATTTCGCGCTCGCTCGAGCTTCGACGTCCAATTAATATATCATCTCCTCGAATAAACAGGCAGCCCCGGACTCGCGTGATTGATTATATCCCTCTCCCGTGCAGTCGGCGGTGGACGTTTGCACGGGCGCGGCTCCGTCAATGCACGCGTAACCCGGGGGGCTGGCCGCGCGCGCGAGGTCCCAGGTGAAACGGCGCGACACCTCTCTCCTTTTTTTTTTTTAACGCGCGATTCTCTATAAAAATGCAAAGCAGCGGCCGAAGGCGCGAAGATAATGGGTCGGGCCGCGCTTTTAAAATTGAAAGCCTCCTCCGGCGCCGCGGGCCGAATTCGAAACGCTTCCCTCGCTCTCCCTCGTGTATGTGTGCGCGCTCTAAATATTCCCCGAGTATTAGCGTTTTAAATTCGCTTTATGCGCGGCTGTTTGTTTCCTTTGGATTCAGGAATGCGAGCCACACACAGAGGCGCTTCTTCCCATTCGAAAGGGATTATTTTATTATTCGAGAGCGAACGGGAATGTTTAGGGCGTAAATTTCATTTTTGTATAAAAGAATGGAAGCTGCCTCCCCGAATGCGCATACCGATTTGCGAATTGCTTTTTGAGAGTTCGCAGTTTAAAAAGTTGGATTACGTAATATTTGGCGAAAACTCAATTTGGAAAATTATACGAAATTCCGCGCAAACAAGTTTCCGCACAGAATTCCGGATAGAAATTTCGCAGCTGTAAACAAGCAAAGTAACCCGAAAGCGATAAATTTTGCCGCATTTTAGAAAATTCCGCGGTATTAATAAAAAGGGTTCGCCCATTTAAATTTCTCGACGCTCCAATTCGTCATAAATATTTAAAGTGTATGTGGCGGAAAAAAGGATTTGTAAAATTAGTGCCACGAGAATTGGAAATAAAGAGACCTACTTTCGCCGGCAGTAAATGTTCCGGAAAAACACGCTGAATTTACGCACTGGCTCGCGAGGATTTTTTTACGCCGCGGGCATAAAAAATTTCGAGGGCACGATTTTATGGAATCTAGATCATCTTGTAGAGGGAAAAAACTACACCCGTAAAAGCGAAGGGGGGAGAGGGGGGAGTGTCTTTTTTAAATTTGCAAATTTCTCCTTGTTACATTGATCGGGAGTCCTGTAATTTGGCCCTGTTATTTTATTGCTGCGCTTTTGCATATTTTATAATTCCGTATTAAAATTCGAAATTTATTCTGCTGAATTATGTATTATTCTCTAAAAATGAGTTTTGCGTTTATGAGCGGACCTGCTCCGATTACAGAAAAAAATTTCATAAATAATTATACCGTTACGTTATTTTTGAAAGGGGTATCTTTTTACGTTTTTATTTTGAAAAGGTAAGTTTCAACATTACATCAATATTCGGTTTAGACACCAGTTAAAGTTCTCAGCACGGCAAAATAATTACCTGCACACACGCGCTGTTTACTATAACTTTGATGCCTTCCGTAATTAAAGAAACTTATCTGCTCCTAATACGCGCAAGTCTACCCCTGCAATTACATAGTTCCTCTATATTGTTCCGACACATGCACAAGACATTATATGCCGTCTATTAATTGCATTGTCCATAGATCGATAGCACACGCCGCAGCGGCTACAATGCACTGCGGATATCGCTTATATGGCTCCAAGATATATATTAGACGTAAAACAGTGAAAAAATGGTTATTACCGTGCGATCTCCCAAATTGTGGACGCGGCAGTTGAGCAGCGCCGTCTTGCCGACGAGGGCGGTGACGTTGTGCGAGGCGGATGGGTCGAAGTACGGTCCCCGGTCGAGGGGCTCGAGGTCGTGCTCCAGATGCTGATCCTCGTCGTCGCCGCTCCTGCACCTGGCCGAGCCTGCAACATGCGCGCACGCACTTGTTACCTATAGGAAATTTAATCTCGCCTCCGGGGCGCGCTCCCCTAATCAATGCATAATTCCCCCAGTGCAGCTGCCACCGCACACTCAACTATCATAGTTCTCCCGTTAATCCAATCTACCTCTCTCTCTCGCTCGCTCTCTCTGTCTCTCCCTCCGAGCGAACATTCAATCACCTTTGACTCCCCTCCTGCCTCTCCTACCCGGACGCATGCAAATGCGTTATCGAGCTAGAAAAGCACATGCCCTGCCTACGTCTATCTATGCATATTCGGCTCGTGTAGCAACAGCCCTCAGCCTCCTGTTCATTTCAGTTACCGCTGCGTGTAACCTCCACTTTTCCCGTCTTCGCTTCCACCCCCCGTCCCGCTCCGAGAGAGAGAGATTGTATCTTGTTAAGGCCGTAATCAAGTATTTTCGCTGGAAAAAGACGTCGATCTGCCGTTTTCGAGCGAGGGCGAGTCGCTCGTTAAAAACAACAGCGCGCGCTTTATCGAGTAAATCCTTATGAAAACTTGAGCAATTTAACATTTGAAAAGCAATAAGAGGCGCGCACGAGATTTTCGCGCGATAAACTTTAGAGCGCGATTAAATACCCATTTGGCGAATCGCTCGAAACTTTCCCCTTACAAATGTAACGAATAAAATCCAGAAGAAGAAAAAAAATAATGAATAGAAACGACCGTCCTTATCTGCCAAAACTTCCGGCCGGTTAAAACGTCGCGCGACTCAACAAGTTAAAAGAGTCTCCGCGTCCCGGCTAATTCAGCCCTCAAAATCGAAAGCTCGAGGAAGAAAAAAAAAATAAAGTCGGCGAGCCTTATTTCACCGAGGAGGAACGAGCGGCACGCTGGAGAAGACACGTAAGCGAGCGGCGGCGCTCTCGAATCTCCTTAAATCACGCGCTAATGCCCGTCAAGGCAGGGCCCCGCAGCTCCCGGGAATCCTCCGGCGCAACGAAAAGAGCACCCGGAGAAAACGCCGTGATTTCGTTCGTTCCCGGGGAGGGGGGGAGCGCCTGCGCACTGCGCACGATCGCGATCGCCCTGCGGGTGCCGGCCCAGCGGGGGATTACTTTGATGATTTAGAATCAGGTGCCATAAGCACGTATACGCGCGCGCGCCGGGCTACGAGCGAACGAAAACACACGGCGCAATTACGGGACGCAATTGCATCCCGCAATTTACAGGGAGGCGGGAAGCGGCGCCGGCCGCAGCTGAGAAATCGAGCGTGAGGAGAGATTAAAAAGCGGCGAACTCGAGCCGATAGACTCTCTCTCCCTCTCTCTCTCACTCTCTGCCGCCAAGAAAGATGGGAGGCTAAGAGGCCAAATAAAGAGCGCCGGGGAAATGGACCAAGTGGCTGCGGCAAAAAATGCCGACCCCACTGCCCCGACGACGACGACGACGACGCCCGGATTAGCCGCTCCTCCGTTACAAGGGAAATATGAAAATCGAAAGAACGCCGAGCCGGGATACTAAGCTCGCGCTTAGAACATTGTCGGAATATCGATCAGAGCTGCGGCTCGGCGAGTATCCCGGCTCTCCTCGGTCCTCTTCTTCTTTCCACCAGGCTTATACGCCGACGCTCCGACACGCCGAGCGGCGAAACGCCAGCGGAATTGTTATAACGCCGAGCTAACACGTGCTCTCTCTCTCCCCGTATGGGGGAAAAATCCGCAAGGAAAACGGCTTTGAATCTCGAATTTCACCCCCTCCCTCCCTCCCTCTCTTCCTCCCATAACGACTGTACCTGATTCACTTGGATTCCTCGGACGATTTTACGGGGCGTTATCCAAGTCACGTGGCTGCCGCGGAGCGACGGAAGCACTTCGGCTACGCGGAGTAAACCGAGCGTTTCGCTTTGATTAATGAAACTGTTCCGTCACTTCGACTCGCGTTACGCGAACCGAGAAGAAATTGAGCGGTGCTTAAGGCAAAACTTTACTCCGGGAGGGCGCGAATTCACCGGACAATATATATACCGAATGAGGAGCTCTCTCGTTTTGGGGGGAGGGGGGAATAATTCAAGTGCGCGTATTTAGCCGAGGGGGGGCGCCGCACTAACAGAAGTCCGCTGCAGATTGGCAAAATCGACGTGTCCGGCGTTCGCCGGAGAAAAGCTAAAACGAACGACGGCTCTGAATGACTTCCTAATAAGACCCTTAAAAGTTGGCAGTTAAACCGGCGCTGTCCGCGCGGCAAAGTTCCACCGAAAGGGCGGTCGGGGGAGAGGGGAGGGGGGTCGAGTTTCCTTGAAAAGCGCCGCGGCTCTCTCCCGCTCGGATAAGGTGGGCCAATCTTTCTCGCACTTTGAATAAAACTCGTAAATCGGCTTACTCCGGCTGAAACAATCATATTTGATTGCATTGAAAACGGGGGCGAGGGGGCGGCTTTCGCGTACTATACGTCCGATAAAAAGTTTAAAATTCTGGGCCGCGCGCGACAATAAAGTTTGCCGAGAACTAGAGAGAGAGGGGGGCTTGTCGCGAGCGCGAATAATTCTCCCGGTTAATGGAAATCATGCTCCTGCCCCCCTCGCGCCAGTCGGAAATGTATCGAATACGCTGCGCCGACATCAGCCTGCTAACAAAGCTCCGTAATAACAGTCGCAAATTTCGCCCCGGAGAGAGCCCCGCTCCGAAATCCGCAGCGAATTCGAAATTCCGGGGAAAAAAAAAAATTCGCCTGAAAATGATATACGCGAACACGTTCGCCTGACAAACGTTTAGCGCCCGCCGAGAACGAATCGCGATAATATATACACATGCGCGGTTCGTCGGACGACACTATTCATCGCCGTTTCAATTTCGAATCCTTTGGTACGACCACGGGGTTTTTCGGCGTTTTTTTTTTTATTAGCGCGCCGAGCTCCTTCCTTTCAAGCGACTTTGACAAGCTTTAACGTATAGCCGCGCGGTTATTATGATGTATATATTGCCCTCCACGCGAAAAGCGACTTTGCCGAGTCGAGTATTTTTGACGTGCGCGCAGACGTCGCGGGAAAACTATTTTCGTAGCCGCGGAAACCAAAACACACCGCTACTCCGGGACTCTGTTTGCTCGGCTCTCTAAGCGTCTCGCGAAACTCGAGTCTCGCCCGGAAGTCGCGGAGGGCTCGGCGAAGGAATTTGATATTTTTTAATCTGATCCTTTATTTGAGAGCCACTTAGGGCTTTCTTTAACGTTCGACCATTTCGCGCGAAAAGATTGAAAATATTATATATAAATCAAAGTGGAATAATTCCGCACTCTCGGAAAAGCTAATTTAAACTTTGACACCTGACAATTTCACGCTTCTCTTTTCAGCTTTGATTTCCGTTCCGACGTGGCATTTTTCCAGCAAGTAAACTCAAAGTAAAACGGGAACTTCCGCGAGGCGACGCTTTTTAAATTTATAAAAAAAAAGAAATTGAAAAGGTAATTTTAATTCTTCTGTTGCGTATAATTATTTAGCACCGTATAATTAACGCAGAGCATAAATTAGAAGGCGTTATAACGGTGCTCCTGAAGGAGGAAACTCCAACGGGCGAGAGAGAGCGAATCTTTTTTTCAAAAGCGATAAAAATAAAATGCAATTTAAAATAAACCTAAGGTCGTTCATTAGTCGTTAACAAAGCCTCGTAAATTAAAGTTCCAGGCAGAAGGAGGCGATATTACAATTTTAATTCAGATCAAAAACTTTATTAAAAGCTCTCGAGCCGTTGCATTCATTATTCCCAAGAAATCCTCAAAATAGACGAGTTCCTAATCATTATAAAAGAAAATAGAATTACAATGGAGGAAAAGGGGTGGGAGGTATATATACATCGGTACTTAATCTGACATTAAAGGCCATTGTAAAGCCGAGTGCCTTTAAAGTTCAGCTCCGGCTATCTCGTTGCAATCGCTTCATATATATAGAGAGGGCAAAAGAATGCGGAAAAGAGCAAAAGGAGGGAGAGAAAGAGAAATTCGCAGACAGTTGACCCGCATAAATTTTTCTCTCACAAAAGGTAGATTCTCATTAAGGTAAAAATTGGCTGACTAGTTTCTTGTTTCGTAATGCTCTCCCTCTTTCACTCACTCGCAGGGTGGGGTATATCTTTCTTAAAAGCTTTTAGAGCGTAAACTACGACGCAATTTACTTTAGCATCTCTAGCTTTGTGTCTTTTATCGTCGTGCCGCTGCGCCGTCTTATTGTCTCAATTCATCTTTCTCTCGCATTCCCAGTCTCCATTCTAATTCCCGGTGTTTTTTCGAATATCTCCCGGCGGGCCGGCCGGTCTTTCTCTCTCTCTCTCTGCCCGGTTGGTATCCTTTTCCGCCCGCTTCCTGCTCTCCGCTGCTCTCATTTCCCCCGCGATCGCGTTTAAGCAGCCTTCAATGAACTTGGAAACGAGGCCAAACTCGAGCGTGTTTATCGTTCGGCTTTGCCCCAAACTATATATATATATATATATATATATATGTACAACGGGGTGAAAAATTTAATCGCCGATAAAATCTTGCCGGTGCTCCTGACGTTCGACTGCGAGAGCGCCGCCTCGCTCCTTTCCTCATCGCGCCTTTTTTCCGCCCCAACTAAGTCCCGCTTCTTGTGCAGCGCCGCCGCTTGTATAGATCGCCTTCGGAAACTGTAAATCCAAGCTTTTATCCGACCGGTACACTATACATGTATATATACATATATATACCTGTACGCAACCATTTTTCAGTCTGCGTCAAAAATACTCTGCAAGGAGAGCTGATACCGCGGCTAGCACACACACACACATGCGGCACATACACTCGTGCAACTGCACTTGATACTGGGCTTAATTAATCGACGATAAAAGCTTAAGCCAAAACGTCCGCGCGCGGCTAATCTCGGAAATTGACCGCGGCGCGGACATTATAATTCAAAGTTTTTATACGGCGCGGAAAAACCCCCCCTCCCATTTATTTAATTATTTGTCGTCGTTCCGCTTTGTTCATTTAACTCGACTTTCGACGGTCTCTTCTTTCCAATTTTCCTATATAATCTGGCTGCAAATATTACTTGACAATCGATAACCGCTTTCGAGTTGAAATGAAATTTGCGAGGCTACGTATATACCTTTTTTTCATGCGGATTGCCGATTTTAGCTCGCCGAATAAAATAAAATCAACAATAATAAAATCTGCATTTAATAACTTTTTTCAATATATTACATTATTTCGAAATTCGTGCGATTTTCGGACGAAACGTTAAAATAATAAATTTAAAAAGTTTTCACTGTATTTACTCGGTTAAATTTAATTTAAGTCTTTTGATGTATATACAAGAGGGGGAAGCCTTCATAAGCTCGATCTTATTTAGAAATTTTCCTTCGCCAACCTTTTACACATCGTTAGTTTTCTCTTAAAGGGCAATTTTCTAAAGCAGCAAAGAACCAGAAGAAAATAGAAACCCTAAAAAAAAGGTATATACGCATAATACGCGCTATAAACCAAAGCAGCCGACCCCGAGGATATATAAAAAGTAATCTCGTAGACTCAATTTAAAAATTCACTTGTTACTCGGTAAATACCTCCTTTCGAAAAATTAGCATACATAATTTACTGTTTTTTCCCTGGAAAAACATTCACAGGACGTATTAATCCGATTAGCGATAACCTTTTGAGTTCTCTACGAGCGACGGGATTTAAAATTAAGAAGCTCGTCATTAAGCGCGCGAATAAAAAAAAGAAATCCGTCGAGATTAGAAGTTTTAAGGGCGGAAACCGGCGCTCGAGAGCCGAGGCTATTAACTGTATTTGCAAATTGATACGTAAGAGCCGCGGGATAGAAATCGCCGTTATATTGCGGAGTTGGCGCTTTTCCCTCTGCGATTGGATTTAATGCAAAGCAGGTACCCCGGGAGCCGGGAAATAAAAACGAAATTAATATTCATACGGCGAGCTTTAAAAAAGCTTTGAGCTTTGAAAAAGTCGAGGAGCAGGTCTATATACGTATATAGCGAGTCTATTCGGCGACTTCTTTTAACGCGCCTTTATGCGCATTCGCATTGAATTCGAGGCGCGGCAAAGGCGCAAAATCGTTTTAATGGGACACTTGTCGAGTAGATAAGCCTCGGAGCGAATTGTGCGCGAGCTTCAAACGTCTCTCAAGACTCGAAAGTCGGCGCGAGCAGCCACTTTCCCGTCAGCCTCCTTTCAATCCTTTCTTTTTTTTCCCCAGCTCCCCTCCTACGCCTGTCGAACCTTCCCCCGCTATACATATATACTCTACTCCCTGAAATTATTTCATTGCCCGACGAGCTACTTCGAGCTTTGTGAAGGATACTCCCGGCGTCCGCCCTCGATGTCCCGTCTCTCGGAACTGGAGACTCGCTTAATGGACACAGGGTTTTCGCTTCGTAAGCAGAGGAAATGGCTAACATTTTTATGCAAACTTTTAGCCGGTCACGTGCAGCTCGACGCGCGCGTAGCTTCCTCCTCCGGCCTAATGGAAAATTCATGATTTCGCATGTATTCTAATCAGCGCCGGACATGCCGCGAATTTCGAATGGCCCTTGCGATCGATATTGACTCCTTCGAAAAATTCCTAAGTTCGTCAGTCGATGCAGACGCGGGCGGCACGTCGGTTATAAACCAAATTGTTTTTCCCGTCGCTTTAAGCGGCCGTAAATCGGTACTTGGCAGCGAGTTGTTTTTTTTTTCTTCCGAATAACAAACGGCTTAATGAAGAGCAAAGCGTTTGTTAGCACGCGATATTCCGTCGCGAAACTTTCGCCCTCTCTCCCGCTTTATAATTTCAAAGTTGCGCCTCTTAACAACGACATTAAGTTCCATTAATATAATAGAAATTTGCAGCATACCGGGTTATGTCTTGGAAACTGGGGCAAGTTTAGAACAAACGTTGAAACGACGCTTCTATTTCGGCCCGAAAAACACGTGCTTTAGTCCCGCGGCAAAACAACTTCAAGAGGATTAATGTTGTCTTTGAAGCCGCCGCCGAGGTACTCCTCTAAGAAACAACTTTACGGGAGGCAAACCAACCAAAACGTTAGACAGTAACAAGTCGTTACAAGCGAATGAACGAAAAAAAAACGCCCTTTGCAGCCCAAAAAAAAAGAGACAATGTTTCCGGTAAAATTCGAACCACCTTAGATCTGTCCGGCTCCATAAATTACGTCCAACTGCAACTGCAACGTGTCCGAGGCAAGTTCAGTCTGCCCCGTGCTAATAAATCTCCCAGATAACCTTAAGATGAATCATTTAAATTTATGTTAAATATATTATTTATGCCTACTAATGCCTCGGTCCTCGTTCTGGCAGCAAGCCTTCTCTCGCGGCCTTCATAAATCACAATGGTCCTTTTTTTTTTACTCTACTTTATGCCAATAAATGGAACTTCATTTTTCGATAAAGGTGTAATGACCAATAAAACTCCTTTTTGACACAATCTCGTAAAAAAAAAGGTCACTCAGATAGTTTTTGTAAACGGTTCGAATTAGCGGGTGGCGTTTATTTTAAATTGCAGTTTTACTGGATTTTGAGATGAATTCTCAAATCGCGATTTTAAGACAATAAAAATTTTAAATTTAAATGTATTTTCTGAAAAAAAAGAACCAATATACACGGTCTCTTGGTACGTTTTGAATTTAAGCAAATTTAATAACATTCATATTTTAAATTGTTTACCTTTGGAGTTTTATTGTTATTATTGCGCAGTTTTAAAACACGAGGTAATAACAATTTATTAGCGAAACATGAAATCGCGAGCTAAAATTACAGAAATGTTTTTCAAATTAAAGATAATACTGTTCGAAAGTAGATTAAAGTCCAGTACAATTGACGAATCAAGCACCCTTTCTTAGCATTCTATTATCGGTGCTTAATTTTATTAACACTCGAAAATTTAAAATGGCTATATACGACCGTAAAACGCGCAAAGCCGTCATCCAACTTTTATTGGTCCGAGGTAAAAGAAAGAGAGGGGCAATACATCTTTTACTAAGCAATAAAACAGATTTTATTCGAAATTAATAGGGTTAACTTCCAGCACCTTCTAACAACCCCGCAAGCTTTTCGTTATAGTCGACCGCAATAAAGACTCGATTCCAAATGAGCGGTATTTATCCTCGCGTTTCAATCACGTCAGCTCCGCCTGATTAACGCCGCATGTAAACGCCTATAAACGTACCGTTACGCGCAGAAAAGACGCGAGACTGCAAAAAAAGCAGACCGTTTTCCCCCGGCGTGCGGCAACTCGAGCATCCGCGGTCCTTCAAACAGCGTCCAGCTTCCTATTCTCTCTGACGATCCGTGCAAATGTTTCCCTTTTCCCCTACCGCGCGCACAAATACCTATCTCTGTCGGTGTTTCTCTTTCCGCCCAGGTATCTTTGTCGACGAGGTTCGGAGTCAACGCGGAAGTGGTTCGCCGCCGCAGCCGCGCCGAAGCTTGTTAAATTTTCAATCCATCCTGGGCTTCTTTCCTCGTATAAACAGAGCCGGCGGGAGTTTTGGAGCCCGACTCGTTAGCGCGAGGCACGTGCAAACTTTCCTCGGGCTTTTTTGGGCCCTTTTATATATATATAGTACACCACCATCGACGCAAGTTTATGGACTCGAAACACGGGCTTCGCGGGCTGTGTTTATGGACGAGACGCGGGGCTAACTTCTCACGCACCTTTTTCCGGGGGTTGGAGATCCAATTCTTTTTCGAACGTCGGGGGAGGGGAAGAAATTTTGCGTTTAGTGCTCGTATAAAATTAAACGCCTTTAGATGGAGAGATACGAGATATATCCGTACGCGGGCACGTATCTCTATTTTAAATTCACTCACGGATAAAAATAAACTTAAACCGAACAGAGAGACTCGCCTCGCGGGGGGATGAGCTTTATGTGCCGTCGTTGCGCGAATGATAACAGAGAAATTTAGCGTTACCCCCAAGTACATCGCCGAGGAAAGAAAGCGTAAATTGCACCCTTATCGCCCTTTACGACACTCTCTCATTTATATTAATCCGTCCTTTTTCCTTTGCGGTTTTCCTATTTTTTAACCGAACACTTTTGTTCGAGCAGGCGCGCTTGTTATTTTATTCTCCAAGAGACTGTCGCCGGCGCTGTTCTTAATACGCTTCATTAGGAAGTTAAACTAACATCTTGAGTAAAACGCGTTAGCGTAAACTTATAGCTTAATCTTGTCTGCAAGTTGGGCTGTAAACAACTCTCGCGCATATCTGCGGCGGCGGAGCATTCTCGAAAACGCGCCGCCGCCGCCCGCCGGCGACGACGACGACGACGACGCCACTGGCTAAGAACTGCAGCAGCCCCGCGTCGCTTTGAAGAATGGAATTGCACTTGTTGGGCCATCAGTCATGGGTCGTGGAAATTGTTTGGCCGGGCTTTTTTTTTTCCTCGAAAAAGAAAAAAGAAAGAAAAGAGAACTCGCGGGCTCTTCCCCCCTTTTGATTCGATGCACGAAGTGCCGCGGAAAAAGATGAAAGGGGAGAGAGAGCTGTAATTGAAGTAAAATAGAGCAGTGGAAGAAAAGGGAGGAGAAAAGGGGGCTTGAGAAACCGGAGCCGGTACATTCAAGTGTGAAGACTTGAAAGAAAACTACGCAAGTCTAGTAATGTTAGACGTAGAAGGAGAGAGACAAAGCGGTCAGAAAGGGAAGAAAAAAAGAGAATTAAACAAGAAACAAGTTTCGCAGGAGAAAACTGGGAGAATGTCTCTATAACGTATCCTTCTTTGGCGGAGTTTTCCTTAAACTTTGCGCGAAATCATCCCGGGTTAAAGTCCCGGATCATTTATCTGTTTTGTTATATAGTTTTATGCGAGCGGCGCAGGGGCCTGGTATAGCTCGCAAATATAAATACAAGATGATATCGCGGTAATTTTTAATATAATATTCTCCGCCCGGGGAGAAAGTAGGTTATACAGAGGAGGGAGAAGAGCATATAAATGATATTTGCTTTATAAAAGTGCAACCTTTCTTATTATCATATTTAGATTCGGGACAAAAATGGATTTTTAAAACGCTCTCTCTCTCTCTCTCTCTCTCCTTTTTCCCAGGAAAATGTAAATTCCCCGGAGTTATTATTTGAGAGCCCGGGTTTCTAAAATTAATACCTCAATTACGTTATTAGCTCGGCGTTTTGATTCCGTATATATTTAAAAGCAGTTAACGCGGCCGGCCGGAGAGCAGCCCCTTTGAAAGATTCACGTCGCGGAGCATAAATTTCTATTAAGCAGGCTTGATTTAACGTCGGCAAAACAAGTGTGCGCTCGCGCGCACTTTGCATTTTATAAGAGAGCAACGCCGCGAGGAGGAAACGTCATCTCTCCTACAAGGACGACGGGGGAGAGGAGCGGAAAAAAATTCGGAACAGAAATGCCTGCGAGATAAGCGGCGGGGAGTCCTTTTTCCTCCGCCGTCGGCGAGGCTAATTGCCGCTTTAAAAGCAGCTTAAATCCGTCTCTCGCGCGGCTTATGAAATTTGACGGTCAGCCTCGGAGGAGCTTTGGCGAGGGGCGCTTTGCTTGCAAAAGAAATTATGCAAAAGCGTATATATATACTTATCTCCGCCGGCTGGCTCGTCAACGCTTTGTGTGTGCGCGCGCGCGCGCGCGTTCCCCCCTTCATCTAGAAGAGCAATATTTGCCGGAAAATAAAGTGATTTTATGCGTCGTCAGATGAATTAGCGGCGCGCGGCGGACGGAGCGACGAGCGCAAGAGCGCGAACGCCCGTACAAACATTTGCCCTCGCCGCGCGGCAAGACAAATAGCGAGTAGTATATTCGCTATTCGGCCTGATTGTCCGTGAGGATTTTGTCCCCCGCGACTCCGAGCTCCGCAATGAGCGCGCGGAGCTGTTTTCGCGCGCCTTCCTGCTCTCCGAGGCCGTGGGGGACGACATCACGAAGGGGCCTATAATGAAATTGGACAGCGGGCGAGAAAAATGGGCAGTGCGCGAGGAGGCGCCGCGCCGCGAGCGGAATGGCAATAAGGCCGTTCGGCGCGTTATACTCACCGGCGAAGAGCAGACTCAAAGCGAGAAGGATGCTCCTCATTTTTCGTGCTTTCCTTCGGCCGTTCGCTCACTCCGCATCCTCCTTCCCCTCGACACTTGCTGCTGCTGCTGCTGCCTCGTCTTCTTCTTCTTTGCTGGCTCGATACGACACTTTACTCCTCCTCCGCCTGATGCTCATGCTCTCTAATCAGCGTCGCAAATATTCTCGTAGCCTTCTTTTCCGCGCACTCTGGCTTGTATATTGGGCCAAGTCTTGCGAACACAAAGCTTCTTTCTTTTTTTTTTTAGCCCGCACACACTTTCATCAGAAGAGGCGAGCTGGAACTTCTCTCTTTATATACAAGTGTATATATATATATATCTCCACGGCAATGGCCAGCTGCTCCGGGCAATTTAAAACATAGAGATGAGAAGAGCAAGCAGATGACATAGATGTATACGCGCGCGGAGAGCTTTTACGCGTAAGGGCTTAAAGGGCCGGGGGAAATGGAGATGCTTAACCTTTGCGGAGGACACTCGAGGGATACATTTTTACGACGCGTGACCGAGGAGACTCCGGGAATAGTAAACGTCGCGCGGCTAAAACCTGGCCTGGAGCCCCGGCCAGTTCCTTCCTTCCTTCCCCCCTTTTTCGCCGCGTATAAACTCTAATCGAGTTTGCCGACTCGTTGAATTTTTCTTTCTTTTTTTTCTCTTTTTTTTTTTTTTTTTTTCACCGAGCAACTTTTATCTCCGATTGTTTACCCGTTTCATTCTAATCCGATATACTCGAAAGGTTTGCTCGACGACCGTTAACTTCAGCCAACATTGAATCAAGAAGTGGCTCCGTTAAAGAGCAAACTCGGACCGACTTGCCTTGCTTGACTTTGAGTTTAATTTGAATTATCGGCGTTTGCGAGCGCTCTCCTCGGCTCGGCGGTAAAAGAGATGGAGGTCCCGTCGGAGAAAGGGTGTACACTTACTCAGGGGGGTGGCACGTGTATCAGGTGGTATACAACAAAACGAAAAAAAACAGCAACGGCAGTAACGACGGCGGCGGCGGGAGAAGGCACACGCGCCGGACGTCTCCGGGAGAAGATTGGCGCGCGAGTTCCCCCGGCAAGTTGGGGCTCGAGTTCCGACTGGCGACTGGCGAAGCGCCGCGGCTCTCTGCCTTCGCGGGGGGTGGTGGAGGCGGCGAGGGACTGAAAGGGAGCGCGCGCACGCGCAGAGGGCTGCCGCTGCTACCCGGCCGAGACTTTTCAGCGCACTGAGGCGAGATTTCGCCGAGCGGGAGAGAGAGAGAGAGAGAGGCCGATATAGGCAACTATCGCGAGCAAACGAGGAGCGAAACCGGGAAATGGACGCGAACGCGAGGGCGCAGGCGCACCGCCGCCCAGCACCTCCCAAAGGCGCGCGAGCCCTGACGTGATCCCGTGCGCGGCCCGAATCCGCGAATCCGAGGGCCGATCTCGTCCGAGCAAACGATCTTTCGACTACTGGTGCGTCTACCGTCCGCGAGAAGCTTAGCTCTCCTACTTTTGTTCCGCGCTGGGAAATTCGTTTTCTTTTTTTTCTAAGTGATTTCACTGCCTTTTTTTTCGGGAGTCCGTTGATCTTTTATCCGCTTCGCGTGTCAATGCCGTAGTCGAGCACTTCTCCGTCGGGGGAGTAGATCCCGAATGAGGAAGGTCTGGCGAGCGTTGATCGATTAAACTTCTAACTCCGACTCGCGGCAACCGCTCGAATCAGTCAGAGCGATAAGAGCCGTCACTGATAAAGTGCCTTCCCTTTAAAAATGCGAGATGCCCTTTTCGCGTACAAATCCCATTAATTTTTTGTAATTTATTTTCCAACGGTTTTTTTTTTCAGGCGCTCGAGCAAAATCGGAGGGTATAGTTGATTTTTGCGAGCAAATTGGCCGATCGCTCGGAGTCCGCGGCTAAACTCGCGTTTAATTAATTATCTTTTATTCTCGGCGGCTCCAGGCCGATAGCTGTCCAATTCCGGGACCGTCCCGCCGAAGCACATATATCCGAGCGGCGCGCAAATTGATACCAGTCTGCCTGCTGTCATAACGTTAGAGCAAAGTTGTTATCTCGACTTGTACTAATATTAGTGTAACCGTTGCCGCGCCGATCGTATCTGCCGAGTAGGTAAAACAATAACTGCAAATCTAAACTGCAGACGTACCACGCTGAAAGAAGATTACACGCGCGTCTTTCTGGCTGGGAAAGATTACGTCGGACGGGGATCTCCGATATATAACCTCCGAGCGAAAATAATAATGGTCAGTTATGTATAACTATATATATATGGATCCCGTTCGACTAATTATCAAAAGTCTAATTAAAAGAAATAATATTTTTCTTCCCGCTTAATTCCATTAAACTTTCAATTGATTCTCCTGATAATACGCCGAGATTTCCAGGGCACTATTATTATTGGATTAAGCTCTACTATCCGGCTCATTCTGCTCATAATACATGCATTCTACTTAGATTACATGAATTTTCACGAGAAAAGTAGATATATATATATATATATATGTACGTATAAAAGCCCGCATATTCGATCAAGGATTAAATTATCCGCTTGCCAATTAGTTTCGGACAGGTGTTCGCTGTGTTCATCAGGATTATCCGACATTTTTGCCCGGAATCAGATATCTAAAAAACTTTTGCTCCCTCTAAGCCGTACATTTATTTCTTTATATACATCGATCGGCTAATTATCCTCATTTTCGTTAATTAGAGCGATTACGATAACGAAAAAAGCAACAAGTTCTATTATAAAAAAGGAGAAAAGCAAAGCTGGGTCTCGTTCTAATTAACGAAAACGAGATACGGTTTAGATTTAAAAAGCAGAAAAATTATATATATATATATATACGCCCAGTTACGTGCAGGGAGTAAAAAGAGAGAAAGAGAGAGAGGAGGGCTTTTTCGAATAATAGCACGAGGAGGAGAGAGAAGGCCACCAGGGGAGAAACTCTGATGACGATGGGAAGCGAAAGACAATGAGGCGAGTCGAGTTTTGAGCAAGTGTGCACTTTAGTACCAAATCTCAACGGCACGGCCGGGCCACTCTACGTATTATATTCGTCGCGGAAGAGGCCACGTGCCAAAATACGATTTTATATACTTTTATTTTCGCTGACACGAGCAGCAGCAGCAGCAGCAGCAGCAGCAACGGCGGCGGCGGCAAGACGAGCTTGTTTTTCACCGAACTGTCCGAGATTTTTTTCGAAAGCTCTCGAAAAATCTCTCGCATACATTACGTTTCAATTAATTATTTCCGTCCATTTGCGAGGGCAAATATTACGGGTTTCAATTATAACCGATAGCGACGGCGTTTGAATTATTGATCAAGCAGGCAAATTATTAATGTAAATAAAGCGCGGTGGCAGACATTTTCGAAGCCGGGGACGAAATAACCTTTTTGAAAGATTAATAAATGTATATTAGCTTACATAATAAACGCCAACATAGAGAAAATACAGTTTGCTTATGTGCGAACGGGGGAAAACCGGCTCCTCAAAAGCACACTACCTGCACAATGCGCCTCCGCGCCAGAAGGGGTCTTATTCATAATTAAAGATCCTCATTAACAAATAGACTTGTTAATTTCATTCGCGTGTACTCTCGAAATTGGCAACGCAAGACGTGTTTCTACCCCGAAAATTTGAATGGATCATTCGAGAGGTAACGGCCTTGTCAAAGCTTCCCGTCGAACGAAAGCTCAAACGATATTGAAGTGGTCGAAGCGGGCGCTCGCGCAAACTGTTTTTTTCCCCGCGGCTCTCATGCATTTTCGCATCGGGGGGCGGGGGGAGAAGAGACGAAGGCCGCACACGTTCGCTCGGGAGAAAACGGGCGCGCGACCGCTACACGTGCTCGGGGGAAAAAGAATAAATATTTTATCTCGCATTACAGCGGGGGCCACTGTCGCCGAGGCAATAAAAACGCTCCCGCGTCTCAGTCTCGCGCGCGCATTTTCTTTCTATTTCTTTATCTGGCTTCTTCTCGGGCGCAGCGGCGGCGGCGGCGGTGGCAGCGACAGCACGAGCTCCGCCGCCGCCGCCCCTTTTAATATTTTTCCCTCTCGTATCGTATTATGCGCGCTGAGCTCCCTCGTTTTTGCCCCCCCCCCCCTCTTTCCCGCGGAGATGCAGATTGGCGTAAATGTGATAAAAGCACGTGGCAAAGTTTTATCCGTTGCGCAATCAATTATTAACGTTAATTAAGGGCCGCGCGCCAACTTGCAGCTCTCGCCGCGGAATAAATGAATTCGCCGTACGCACGAGGCATTACGCGGTGCGCGAGGCAAAAAAAAAACTACATCGGCGGAATGGGAAAAAACAACAGCGACGCGGCGCGCGTCGGGCAAAATTATTTAAACGCTCCGCTGGAGCTTTTGTGTTTTTTTTTTTCACCCCGCCCCCCGCGAGCGCAGCTCCGACAAATAAGTTTCGCTCGTTCTCGCGCGCTCGATCGTTTATTTTTAGCGGCCGCGTTCCGCACTTTTCCGACTCGAAATGTTAATTCGAGTCGAAAAATGTTTGTACAGCGAGAGGAGCGAGTAATTGCCGCGAGCAGCGCAGCGTCACCGCGTATAGCCTCCGGACCGCTGCGTTTTATCAACGCGCTTGCATTAGCCTCCTCCGCGCGAGATTCTACGCCGCCGATAAACGAACGGGAGGGGGAGTTTGTTTTTTCCGAGAGTTGCCCTCTAAACCTTTAACTCCCCTTCATAAAAGCCGGGAGCTACAGCCACTTATTTTTGCAGGGCAATCTGGAACTTTTTCGTTGTTTTTTTTCTTTTTTTTTTTTTTGCACCTGCCTTCGTTCCCCGGTTTATTTTTGCGAAAATTGATGGAAATTTTCAAGCTGCGCCTGTCATAAAGAGTTTATAGATAAAAGCCCGGCGTATTTGCACGAAAAAGTTTGACACCCAGGGGTACTGTTTTCATCAGACTCGCCGTGATATATAGGATCCAATCGGCGTCGCTTTCGCAGCTCTCTCAAAAATATTGACTTTGCGTTTTCCGCGCGGAGTTCTGAATTTCAACTAATTCGAAGGAATCCCCTGCAGGCAAATTGGAGAAACCATTTTCCTTATTTATACCCCGACGAGCGAAATACGATGTGCACGTGTGCGATATTTCGAATGTGAAAATAAAAGCGAAAGCTGCTGCACAGAGTCGCACCTCGCAGATTTCGGGTTAGCGGTGTGTTTTCGCGGCTTAAGCCGGCCCGAAACTTTGCCCCATTTACTATATATCTGCGGGCTCAGCTCGGCGTGAGATTATTTAAATAAGCTTATTTCTAAATAGCTTTATAACTTGCGAGCGGGAGGGGTTTAGCAATTCGGGGTTCAACTCTCCTGCTTGCCGGGCGATTGACAAAAGCTCGATAAAGAATTAGTCGGAGGGGGCAGAGGATTTTCGTTGCCTCTCTCGCCGCACGAAATTTCGCCGGCGGCGTATAAATTCGCGCGATTCGGCAAATCGCCGGGAAGGAAAAATCCTATTGTCGAGCTCGGGCCAGGCAAAAACGTCACCTGGACTCGAGCCAACCACTTACATTGCGCGTATAGCTCTTTATTATCGGTGCGGACCGCCATTCTCTGCGCGGCGCCGCGACGCCTCTCTCTCTCTCTCTCTCCCTCTGTGCAACGCTATAAAAAGCTAGCCACAAGCATCTACACAACCTAAAGCCCCAATCAGAATTTATAACTGCCAATTCGTTTGTTATTCGCCACCTTTTAATACGCAGATAAGCGAGGAGCGAGCTCGGAAAACGGATTGGAAAAAACAATAGCGAGCCTTTTGTGGCTGTGACGGGAGGCTCGAGCGAGCGCTGGAAGGGGTAGCACCAAGCCACGATTTGCAATACTCGTCCAATACGTCGCTCAAACTCCGCGCTTACGCGCTTTTATAATTGACAAGCTGACAGTGAGCTTTTTCAAACGTCACGCGTGTTCGCAACAGCTTTCTCTCTCTCTCTGTCTCTCTCTTTCTCGCTATCCCTGCATTCGATTGCGAAAGAGCCGTTCTCTGTGGATTATTATTACGACGCGATAAAAGAGCCGTCACTGGATCGTAATTAAAAACACTCTTTTTTTTTAATTGCCTGCGAGACTTTTTTTAATTGGCTGCATCGTAATCAAAGAATCGTTTACAATTTCATTAATACATTTGGCAAAAAAAAAAGCAGAATACAAAAATGCGATACTCGGCAGATTAATGTTCGAGCATTTTTCTCTCCCCCCCCCCCCTCTTTCTCTCCCTCTCTCTCTTATTATAAGCGCGTAGCCGCTGGAAATTGATTGCATGCCAGCTGCTAGCCCACTTTGACAACTTAACCGGCCGTCCACATATATATATCTATGTCTCTCTTCCCCTTTGTCCTACATAACACCTGCAGCTGCTCGCATTTAAAATCTGCTCTTTAAACGATCCAAATTTTACTTTTAAAGATTATATTAGCAAGCTAGTTGGTTATTCGAATTTTTTTCAATTCTCACTTTCTAGAAAGGCGTTCTTATACTAAGAAACGTAATTGGGCTATTGTTTCGTTTAAACCAACAAATTTTAGCGCCACAGCAACATTTAACAATCGCGCATGCGCACCGTGCAACTAATCAGCTGACAAACAAGAACTCTACCATACCTAGTCTAGTTTGATTTCGTGGCATATTCCGGTAAATTATAGCCAACAACACGATGTAGCTTCAGTATAAGTAATAACAAAAATTTTAATATCTCTAAACAGAACGATTCGAGTGTTTCTTGCCCATTGTTGTAGTTAGTTTCATTTCTTAAGGTTGACATAATTAGTTCAAGCCTTTTTATTACAGTAAGAGAACGGATTTCTAGTATTGTTGCAACTTGCAAGTCATTTCTTTAGCGTTACAATTTAATAATAATATTATTAATTTTTAGTGACCAAGCAACTGAATCGTTCAAAATGAGCTACAATTTTCAGGGGTACATTTTCCACTTGAAAAGAAGTGACGAACGCGTGAGAAAAGAAGTTCTACGAATACTTTTGAAACTTCTTGACAACATTATTAAATATCCACAAGACCTTAGTTATAGAAAAATTCAGTTTACGCATGAACTTATTACTGACCTAGATTTAAACAAATCAGGTGCTGTTGAAGCTCTGTTTGAAGCAGGCTTTTGCGAGGTATTCATAAACACAAATTCGTTAAATTGTTTTAAAAAATGGACTTCTCTGCAAACTCGAAATTTGTTGCACTTGCTTAGTAGATTTAAAATACAAAATGAGATTCGCTATTTTTAATAGCCACATCATTATTACGCGTTCGAAGTATAAACAATGTCAGAAACGAGACTTTAATCGACTTTACTTTTTTTCGAAGAACGTCTAACGCGTTCAAAATCGCACTCTATAGATACGTTATTTATACCTTTGACTTAACAATTTACGCGTTGCTCTGAAAAAGCAAATATGTAAATAATCGAATTTGTAGAGTTCCATTATTTTATGTAATCTTTCTATTAAATTCTATTAAAAAAAGCAAAGAAATGTTTTACAGCTGAATTGAAGTTTATAATAAAAACTTTATTTTATTTTCATTAGGGTAAAAATGAACTTATATTGCCAATGCATGATCCTCTAACAGGCATTAAAGAATTGTACAAATTGTTGAATGAATTGCCAGAATCAAAACAGATCCATGAAGAGCTCCAAAGTTCTTACAAAAAAAAGAGTTTTTTGCAACAATTGAATTTTCAGTTTCTTAATATGTTAAGGTTTGAGGATCAAGAGTTAAAGAATAAAGTAAAATCAATATTACCTCTTGAAAAATTACAAATTTCTGCTATGGAAAAATTAAGAGAAATACAAAGGTAATTGAAAGAAGAGAAATAGTTTTAAAAATAAGTAAATACATTTTTCTTTTGTACTTTAGAGAAATGAAAATTAAGAATGCACAAAAAGAAGAAGTATTTTATGAAGACTTATTACTTAGTGAATTATTGAGTTGGTTTAAATTCAAGTTTTTTAAATGGGTCGACAGCCCTGAATGTGAAAGTTGTAAAGGTGAATGTTCTTTTCACAATGTGATTGCTTCTTGGAAACCTCAAATTTCTAGAATCGAGATTCACAGGTATTAGACTTTTAGAATCACAAATTCCCTCATTATCATATGCAAATTTAAATAAGAAAATTTATATTTTTATGTTAGATGCAAAAATTGTGGCAGTGACAATGAATTTGTTCGATATACAGATCCAGAAATTTTATTAAGTACGCGAAAAGGCAGATGTGGAGAATGGGCCATATGTTTTACATGTATATGCCGGGTTGTTGGATTTGATTCACGACTTGTTTATAGTGTTACAGATCATGTTTGGACAGAGGTTCTTATACAATTTACATTTATTTATAATAAAATTGCATATGGATAGAATCAAAAAATGAAATCTGTAATTTAAGGTCTGGTCTACTGCGCACAGCAGATGGATTCATGCAGACCCTTGTGAAAATGCAATGGATCAACCCCTAATGTATGAAAAAGGCTGGTCTCAAAATTTATCTTACGTCATAGCTTTCTCTCGAGATGAAATTCAAGATGTTACTTGGCGATATACTCGCAATTACAATGAAGTTATGAAACGTAGAACTTTATGTTCTGAAGCAACTTTGACCTTATTTATCAGTAAACTAAATTCATCTCGCCAAAATAGTAATGGATATACCAATGCCAGAAAAAAATTTGTTAATAAACGAAGTGCCATTGAACTTGCACAAATGTTAAATGCTCCTCCAGGTTTCAAAAAACCTAACGATTTAACAGAGGATAAATCTAATTTTGGTGGTAGAACATCTGGATCTTTGGCTTGGAGAATGTCTCGAGGTGAAGCATGTGTAAGTAAATATATATTTAATTTATTAGAAAATTTAAATTTATTTTAAATTAAATTATTTTAAATTTTATAGATTAAAAATTTTCAAGCAAAGCAATGGATTGTTCCCAAGAAAGTCTCTACTTATACATTTAGTTTTAACATTGAAAATGATATTTATACAACTAAAGATATTACTAATGATAAAGTATTAGAAGTTAAAAAAAAGTGGCAAGATGGAATTGAATTACTAGAAAATATTTTTCGAAAAGAAGAACATGATTGGCAAATAGTATATTTATCAAGATTGCCTGGTGCAACAAATGGTAAAATTACTTGGACTTTTGCTGTTGAAGACAGTAAATGCGCATGTATAGATACTGTGAACTTTCAAGCAACTGTAGCTACTTATACAAGTGGAATTATAAAATGGGAATTGAAAGGGCATTTTTATTCAAATAACCAAATAGAAGAGACAAAAATTATACCTATTGTTAATAGTGAAAACTTTGAGACAAAAGACTTAAAAGGTGCAATGAAAATCAGCGTTAATGCGGAACTTTCGGGAGGTGAAGGAGACACTGCATGGCAACATGCTCAGTTATTTCGTAAAAGTTTAAAGGAAAAGACGAATAAGCCTTCTTTATTCATAAGGCTAGATTTATCGCATAACTAACTTTTATTTATTAATAAAGTCAATTTTGTCAAACGCATTTTTCAACGTAAAAATTCGTACACTTTATTATGACATGTAAGAAATATAAAAGTAAGTTTATAATTAAAAATTCAACCCATATTTACATTTCCTGTGAACCAAAAAAGTACACAGAGACCATACAATTACATATAAAACGTATCTTAACTTACATTATTTACTTATTACTTAAGTAACATTATAAACGAAATTGCAATTAACAATTAGTTTAAAGAATATAAAAAGTGCTTATGGCAATAAACCTAAAAATTAGATAACAAAGTAACAATCGTATAAAAACTAATCACATACATGAGTCATCTAGATAAACTGATTATCAATTACAAATTGAATAATCAATTTTTATATAATTTATATAATTATATAATAAATTATATAAATTTTATATAATTTATTTACCTATTTTAAGTCTCAATATTTTTGTTGTAATCAAGGAACACTAATGGTACCATTTGATAAATATACAATGGCACATATTAATACTCATTATTGATTAAGTCTCTAATGTCTTGACATAGCTTTCCAAAGTCTGGACGTTGGTGACTATGAATATGCCAACAGGGATACATAACTTTGATATAGACTTCTTGCGGACAAGTAACGGGACAAGGTAATCGAGCTCCTCTTTCTAATGCTTTCAGTAAATCGGCACTACCCTCTTCTTCGAGAGTATTAACTGTTTTTCCTGATTCAGCTGCATTGTCAGTACTATTACCGAATTCCGGTAATTTTGGATCTTCACCAAAACTAAAAGTTTCATACATGGTTACGCCAAAAGACCAAACATCAGATCGTGGAGAAAACTTTCCGTCTCTCAAACTTTCCGGAGCATACCTACAATATCATTATTTAAGTTAAACTCGTATAGTTAATAGTATTACAATTTCTGAACAATAATTACCATTTAATGGGCAGATCTCTGTTAGTCTGTAGTATGTAATAATCATTTTTTCCAGTAACTTGTGCAAGACCAAAATCGCTGATTTTTACCCTGCTATTCTCCGCTACAAGAATATTCCTTGCTGCAAGATCCCTATGAACAATACTTTTTCGACCAAGATATTCCATTCCAGTTGCAATATCAAGAGCAAATCCAAGAAGTCTTTTATGAGTGAGACTCTCTCGATGAATCGCAAGATAACTTTGCAAGGAACCGTGCTTGACAAATTCCATAACCAAGCATACTTCTGGTTCCGAAATGACCCCCAAAATTTCCACCACATTTGGATGCTTTAAAGTCTAAAAAATTAATGCTTTTCTAAAGATTTTTTCTTTTGCAAATAAATTGATTAACAAAAAAAAGGCTATGAGAATTACCTTCATTATGTCTATTTCTCTTTCAAAATCTCGTAAATCTGCTTCTAGAGCTCGCATTTTTAATTTCTTGACAGCAACTTGCTGAGGCTCAGCATCCTTTACATTATCTCTTTCCAACGTGCCAAGATATACTTCTCCATAAAATCCTTGTCCTATGCGACCTTGTAATATTACGTTGCAATCTGCATCTAATTCGAAAATGCTTTGCATTTGACCTAACAAACCACCATCATTGTCGTATCCAGTATCACCAGGATCGTCGCAAGTACCACTTGCTTTTGCCCACCAACCCAAATAGGTTGAGAGAACATCATCTGTGTCTTGAAATGGTATTCCGCTCCATTCAGCTTGAGTGAGACCTTTTTAAAAAGTCAAATTTTTAGTAAAAAACAAATAAAATCTGAACACTAAACTCTAGGTGGCTTCGGCGCGTGGTGCCGTATCAAGTCGGGGCCCCAGTGGGCACCTTCTTTGTTTTTGGCAATATTTAAAATTTCAATTTTAGTAATTACCTCCAAACTACTGTAGGTACTGTAGGTAGTTTCGTTAAAACATGAAAAAAAATTCCCATTCTTATTGCTTGTGTGTTTGTCTGCTCTTAGTGTGCATGCACAGAAGCATGTTTACAAAGTTCATTGCTAATATCTCTTTAATTTGATCGTCTACTTATATTTATGATGACAGAATTAGAATCTCCATTAAAAAATCTTCAATTTGGTATACGATTTTATAAAAATGAATTATTTATAATGGAATAAATACAAAATAAATGTCTTTTCACATAAGGCTACACGTTAAAATACACATTTTATAAACTTCGATTTCTCTAAAATTTAGTCGTTGACCTTACATTTTCTCAACATAAACGAAAAGTCTAACGCTCAAAGAATATTTTTGTGAAGTTTTAGATATTTTCAATTATTTATAAAAACTCGCCGAAGCCACCTTAAGTAATATTTAAGCAATAATTTTAAAAGATTGATTCAACTTACCAATTTGCTAACATAAATTTTAAGTAAATTAAAAAAAGTAAATATAGTTTCTTAGTTACCACCAGCAATATCTTCAGAATCGTCCCAGGGTAGACTTGTGCGGTCTGTAAAAAGACTACTGGCCCTTGATTCGCAATCCGATGATGAATTGTGCTCAGTAGTTTCACTGAAGTCGTCATCAATAAGTTCTGAATCATTGACTCTTTTCGGAAATGCAATTGCATACGCGTGGCTTCTTCTTGAATTATATACTTGATATTTGATTTGATTAATATCTCGCATTATAGCTTGTGGTTGTTTTCTTGAGCCTCCAATTTCACCCCAACAGTCAGTCATTAGCTTATAAACCTCAGGGGGACAACCACTCGGTATGGGTAATCTTTTACCACTTGCATAAAACTATAAATAAATTATATGTTTAGAGAAAATACTAGTATCAACAGCATTTTGAAAGAAGCATAGAAACCTTTTTAATAGTATCTGGATCATTTTGCGAAGGTAAAATAGTTCCTCTTGAAAAAATTTCCCACAAAGTAGTAGCAACAGCCCAAACATCAGCTTGTATACTACGTCTGGCCAAGTCAGGATTACCGTAACATTCAGGCGGCAACCAATGCACACTAAAAATAAAAAAATGTTGTAAATTGACATTTACTTCAGATCCAGTTTAATAAAAAATGTAATTCTGACTCAGGTGGCTTGTAACTAAATATTCCCGGATCGGCAAGTTTTACTACAAAACTATTATCAGTGTGAGCATGAACCAGCAACTTCCGGCATCGAATATTTCCATGCACAACACCATTTTCCTCCTACAATATTTTGAAAGTAATATTAAGATACATTCGAATTCATAAGGATTTAATGTAACCCTACCAAATGCCAGACTGCAGTAGCAAGGCACGCAGCAGCCTCAACCATATCAACAGTTTTAATAGTTTGTGGTGAATTATTACGCAAATAAGCATCAAGCGGTCCCAACTTGACGAGTTCCAAAAGCATTCCGACAGCAGGCGCAAGGGTTACACCGTATAATCTACAAACGTATAATTAAGTAATTTCAAGAAGAAATTTTTGTTTAGTTCATGAATAGAAAGAAAAAAATAAATACCGAACAAGTGCGCTCGATCGCAATTGGCCCCATCTTTGGGCTAATTTTAGAAATTCTTTTGTAGGTTGTCCTTCATCTTCTCTTAGTAACTTAATTGCAGTCTCCAATCTCTTGCCTTTAGTTACTCTCCACATGGCTCTGTACAGAGTTGTAGCAGGTCCTCCGCAGGAAGACGAATTTGCACGAGCCAAACTCTCTTTGCTTTTAGGGAAAGGCTGTGCTTTGTATACTTGCAATTCTTGAGGAGGTACACAACAGGGCCTACCTTCTAATACTCCAGCAATAATTTCTTCATCGGCAGCAACGTCACTTCCCAATCCCTCAGGCGCACATATTAGCAGAAATGATTTGTCTAACATAAGAAATATCAGTATTAAAAACTATTTCAACTTTACAGAATTAATATTTAAAGTAAATTACCGTATTCTGAAGGAGGTAAACATTCATTAAGGTACAATGAATTTTCAGGATCTTGATGAGCAGCTATTAACTGAGCAATAGATTTATATCTTTGCATTGATTCCGATAATGCAAAATCTTCAGGTCCAAGTTTTTCAATTCTTCGGGTTCTAGGTTTTGAATCTTTGCCACAAGCATCTAAATAAAATGCATCATACTTTGATTCACTCTCTCTTAAAATAAATGTGCCTGGTCTGTTGGCTCTTTTTTCTTCCAGTTTGGAATAAGAGAATTCACCACTAATAAATAAAATAAGGATTACTTAATTTTCCAAGTTGATAAAAATAAAAAACATTCTTTGTAAAAAAAACTCTTACCCAACAGGTCCATGGCATTTTAATCTATGTAAACGTTCTAAACTTGGTGTAACAGCGTCACCACAAAGATTAAACGTCCATTTTATAGACAATCTGTAATATCCATCAAGAGCAGACACAAAAGACATTAACAATAAACTTGAATTAAATTTGAGATATGATGGAATTCCATTTTTACGAGAAACTTCAACAGTATTATCTTGCCTAAAAATAAATATTATAAGGGAAATAAAAATAAGTCTTACAGAATATAGGATTTTTTAAATAAATATAATAAAAATATTACCTAATGGAAACGAAGCAAAGATCTTCAATGGCACAGAGTGACTTCCAATTATTGTTATTTTCATCAATTTGACAGTACTTTATTTCTGCAGCATTTATTCTTAGCAGTACACGAATAGGTGGATTAGGTCCTCTATCCATATAGGCTTTGTATTCTTCACACAAATAATTAGGAGCCATGGTTTCAAATTGATTGAGATACTGTTCCTTGACAAATGAAGCATCATGTCCTGATATACGAGCCAGAGCATTATGAATAGGTTTTTTAATAAAGAATGAATGTCTTTTGATACACTCTTTTGGAATATACTTTTTATAGTCTGATTCAACAATTTCACGTGGAACCTCCTTTTCAAGCATAACTCTGTAAATTATGGAATTAATTAATCATGGAATAAGAATAAAAAAAAATAAAATAGCAATAACCTACCTATACATGTCACAAACACCTAAACCAATAAGTTCTCTTTTATGTCTTTCATAAACAATGTCTTGAACTTTATTTTCTAAGACATCACCCCTTGCTTGTTGAAAATAATAGTCATAGGCTTTTGCATCTATCTGCTTCAACCTACGTAGACTAGAAGGTTTAAATCTTAATCTAAAATCAAATTTGTGCTTCTCTTTTCCATCAAATTTGTATCCAGAATGATACCAATACTTTGTTGAGCGATTTCTTAGTGCAAAAAGATGTCGAGCAACTGGTCCTATACCAAATTGTTGGCATATCTACAAAAGTAAAATTAATGATAAATCTTTAAACAGGAACTATACATGCTAACAAAGTAAAATTCTAACCTTTATGCATAAATCTTCCGCAGTCCAACCAGTTGCATAAGGAATATTAATTATTTTTACTTCTGTAGCAACATTGATCACAGCTATTTTATCTTCTTCCATTTTTATGTACTATTAATATTATTATTGTGATCTTTTTTTAAACTATATTTTACCCATTTTTACAACTCAAATATTTGTTTACCCAGTGCAGCTCACTATGTTAATTATACTAGTACAGTATACATTGCAGTAATAAACTTCATAAAATTAGTTATATATTTTTTGCACATAGTAGTCATAAATTGTTTGTAGCACTATTGATTTACAACACAAATGCTTATATTCATTTTCAACAATTACATGATGCTAGAACGATCAAATGATGATGTGCTGCGTTTTATGCTTGTAAACCAGGGTAGAATTCATTCTTGGGTACGCTGTCTCAGCTCACTGCTGCAGTGCTGCAGTGTGCAATGCAATCGTGCACAGCACACTGTGCAGTCACCATATTGCCAACCCAAACAGACGGAGGCGTGTCTGCGTCATGTAGAAAAACCCTGACGATTGTCGAAAAAGAGAAAGAAAATCTCCAACATCCCTATGTTTTTGCCACGTAGATAACTTAAAAAAATATTTGTAATTAATTATTATACTATATTTTTGTAGAAATTTAAAATGATTTAATCCTATGTTAAATGTTTTCCGAATTAAAGTATTAGATACCCCATAATTTTAGAAAGAAACTTGAAATATAGACATAATAAATGGGATTTAACACGTTTAAAATGGGAAATGCATAATTTATTTTCTTTGTAATGCATTATAATAATATTGTTATAAATGTTATTTTAATACAAAGACTAATTATCTGAAAAACATCGCTGTTTTATTTGAAAATGAAACGCTGCATTCGTCATTCGTCAAATTGTCACTAGATTTAAAAATAGAATAGACCTTATGTATACATCGAAAAAAATGACTATTTCTTGTTGTCACTTTGTCGGTGAAATTACTGTAATCTAATATCCAACCTATACCCGTTCACAATTTACCTTATGTACGTTCCACATCGAAATGTCGTTGATCTAGCTTTATTTGTGTTGTAATTGAAAACGATAACGGGTTATCGCTAAATTAAAAGAATTGTTAAGATAAAAAGAACTTGAAAGCTTTTGAAAAATTTAGTGAAATTCTGTGCAATATTATTGATTAAAAACATTTTTATATTTTAATTAATTTGAAAATATGTCTGAACAAGTAAGCATATGTTTTGAAATTTTATATTTCTATATATCTGAAATTTATTTCGTTTTTTAATTATCTTGCAGACGTATGAATTTGATGTTGATATGTCTTGTGAAGGTTGTTCTAATGCAGTGAATAGAGTTCTTGGGAAAATTACAGGTTTATATATTTCTTAGTTATTTAAACTAATCATTTACTATGTCCTCATTAACCTTTATTTAATACTAATTACAGCTATTAGCAATGTTCAAATTGATCTACCAACAAAAAAAGTATTTGTTACTTCAAGCCTAGATCATAATTCAATACTGGATGCAATCAAGAAGACTGGGAAAACATGTTCATTTGTTGGAATGAAAAAGTAAATATATATAAAGAACAAGACTTGCTTTTGTGTAATATGTCATTTATACATCATTTTATTAATAATTTTTACAATTATTAAGTTTAAAAAATAGAATATACATACATATTTTTATAAGAAAAACTACGACTGAGAAATAATTTATTTTAATGCAATGATTGAAGTTTAATAAATAAAATGAAAAACAAATTGTTTCTTGCACTTAACTTTAATCAAATTAATCATTCTTCCAACTGTAAAACACTTGTGGAAAGTTGCAATTTCTTTCTTAAGTGTTTTAATGTTGCTTGATTTAAGTGATTTGTTAAACATTAAAAAATCATTTTTAGATAAATATTTTTCCTCAAACAACATTAAATTCGACACATGATTTGAATACATCAGTTTCATTTTTACAGCCTTTTGCAATCTTAAAAAGTGAAATTGAAACTATTGAAATTATATTTCTGTACATATTTTTAATTTGTATTTCAATGCTAGTGATTGTTTTACCTGCATTTGTTCAGGCACCATCTGCAATCCCAAATCTTTCAACAACCACATCCTGAAATTTTAATTTGGGGTCAAATGGTATATATTTTTAATATCAAATCTGATATTTTCACCTTTATCAAAATTAGACTTCCATACAAACAGTTGACGATCCCCTCCTCCAGAAGCCATGTAATCACCTTCCTTTGAAAATGTTATGGAACTAACACTGTCAGTGTGACATTTAAGAGTATAAATTGGTCTACCCTCTAGCAAATCTAATACCTTAAAAAATATATCTAGTTATTCAAAATAAGTCTTAAAATATAAAAAAATAATTATTTTAAACAAGAAAAGCTGTTATAACATTAAAATTAATATATTTTGTACTTTCATGGTAGAGTCTTGAGAAGCAGTTATCATAAATTTTCCATTTGGATGAAATCTTGCTTTATTAATTGCACCTTCATGAGTATTATAGCATTGCTGCAAACTTCTTGTTTTTAAGTCAAAAATTTTTACACATCCATCTGTAGTAGCAGCTCCAATAGCCATTCCATTAGGATGGAATTCAACATCAAGAAATGACGCTGTAAAATATGTTTTTATTAAACTATAATGCACATAAAGATAATTAGGGAATTCTTTTACCTTTTAAGTCATTAAATGTTTGTATGCATTGGTTGCTTTCTATGTCCCATACTTTAACTGATTTGTCATCACTGCAAGATGCAATTAGCTTTCCATCTGTGGAAAATCTACTATATCTTACCCAATTTGTATGACCTTTAAATGACATTAAAAATCTTCTCTGACATACCATCCATAATTTAATACTTTTATCATCTGACGACGTCAATAACTATGTGATAAAAATGTTTTCATTATGTTTAAAAATTTAAACATTTGGTAGTTAAAAAAATATACCTTTGTGCCACTTGGACTAAACTGAACAGATCTTACAGCTCCCTGATGAGCTACAAAATCTAATGATTCTCCTCTAACTGTTGGTACCCATATCCTTATTGTTCTATCTTTCGAAGCACTTGCAAATACCTCACCAGAAGGAGCATAATTTACATCTAAAACTTCATCTTTGTGAGCATGAAATCGATAAGCTCTTGAAGCATCAGTTAGCTGCCATACCATTAAAGTTTTATCTGTGCTACTTGAAACTATTTTTTTAGTTTCAGGATGAAATGATAATCCAGTGATTTTACCTTTATGACCTTTATAATGTTTCTCAATAACAGGATCGTTCTCCATATCGATTCTTATTTTCTACAATAATTTATTATATATTCATTTTACACATTAAAATACTTTAAAACACTTAAATTAAAAAATATGATTGGAAAACTTATTTTTTTTTTTTATAAAAAATTAACAAAAATTCATTGTAAAAAATTAAATAAAAAATAAACACAAAAATTAAAATAATTTTTAAACTTTTGTAAAATTTTTACCGTTAGTGTTTAAAATTCAAATTCTTAACCTATATTTATTTAAATCCGCCGAACACTTTACCCAGTATGCTTAATTCATATTTAATGAAAATTTCATATTATTTTATTTATAAACACTGATAATGCATCAGACATTTAACTTACTATTTACAATCATTCGCAATGTTATCTAAACTGGAAGCAACTGTAAGCAACAGAGTAGACCTTGTCTGGGTAACCATTTGTAAACAGAATAGACGGACCGTGGATTTCGCGATCCGGAACCAGGGTCCGGAACGAGAAAACTAACCAAATAAATCCTGATCCTGAAATCTGCACTCTTGAAGTCGTGACTCGTTACTTACTTTTTATTTATATGTATAGTTTTGCAATGTTTATTGCTGTAAAATCATAAAATGCCGAACTGATCTACTTAAAATACCATTAAAACTGACGAAAACAGCTTTTCGTATATAAATGAATTATATTTTTTAATTTATTATTTAAAAAAACTTTATAAAAAATTCTTGATGGTATAATATAATTATTTTTTCTTTTGATATATTAGCTTGAAAAAGACCCTTGAAATGTCAAAACGTTGCAAAAATAAATTATTATTTTTCAACATAATACGTCCAGAAGGATCATTCTAATCTAACTTCACCAACATTAATACTATCAACTGGACATCCTAATTAAAATTTGTGAATAATGAATATTTAATTTCAGTTTTTTTTTGTTTTCCTGGTAAATAAATTATTACAATCATTTCAAATTCTCTTCCAATCTCGGACAATATAAATAAACTCGGGCAAGATTTTAAAGTTTTTAATATTTATTTTCAAAAAATGCATTAATACATAAAGTGAATAGGTGTTATTGATCACAGTATTTTTCACATTAATTGAAGTATTTATTTACCTAAAAGAGTTTAAAGTTAATAAAGCTTTATTAGTAGATGATTAAATAACTTTTGAAGGAGGAAGGATAACACACTAAAGGGTACTTTGCTTCAATTAATTAGTAAATTGCAGTTGTTTGATTTTTTATTACTGCTATTTAAAATAAACAAGAAAATAACAAATTTACTTGCTATTGATGTAGGTCAATTGAATTATAAAAAATCGATGACACTATCGAACAAGGCCAATGTTATTGTCCAACAACATCATCGTAAAAACTCTGCTGTTACTTAGAAACAAACTGTTGTTGTTCAAACGCATTAGCTACAATACAATCGTACTTCATTTTCACTCGCATTTTAAATTTAAATTTTCAGTTTAAACTTGTACTTATATACAGTTTCTTATATTTGGTTGCATTAATTGTTGATGACTATATAACAGCGATGATCGCGTGAGGCAGCTCGTGTTCATTCCACAACCTTCGTGGTTTTGACACTATAAAATCGCCAACTTTTATATTTTATAAAAAACGGTCCTGAGTTTAACTAAAAAAAATTTTTTAATGAAACTATTTTGTCTTGAAATTTACTTGTAATAATTAAAAAAATAAGTAAGATAAGAGATATCTTACTTAACGGTTGGCCTTCTTGATGGTTCAGAAGCAGTGGGTGGTGGAGGAGGACCTCTACGAGCCAGTTCCTCTAAATATCCCATCAATAAACGTGTTCTTTCTGAGGCGGCAGCTTCAAGTACTAAAAACCGTTTGTCTTTCTTCAAAATATCTTCGATTTCAGTTAAATGTGCACTGTTTTCTTGGACCTTTTTGAATGTTTTATCTGTTATCAGTTTTGTTTCTTGAAGCAACTCTCTAAAATCTGCTTTCGCTGCTACTAGCTTATCTTTAATGTATTCCTTAAATTCTTTCTCACATTTCTGGAAACAAATAAATTTGCAAAGAATTAATAATAATAATTATAATTTCAACTTCAAATTACAAGTCATAAGCGAAATCTTATTTATTAATGACTTACTCTATCGCTCGATGAAAATTTAAGATACCGGGGATCGTCCTTGAGTAGTTTTTTAACGTCTTTCCATGAGGCCGTCAGTTCAGTGGAAGCACCAACTTCATTTAAGAGTTCTCTAAATTTATCTCGTTTCTTTCGTCCTAATTGTTCTACGTGTTCGTTGAATAGCTTTTCCCTTTCTTCTCTATCTAGGGTTTCGACTAATTCCCAGCGATGATCTTTTCTTAATTGACGTTTCGCTTCGCGCCATGAAAGATCACCATTTCTCACCTAAAAATAAAAGTAGAATAAAAGAGCATAATATAAAACTAAAATTTATTTAATTAAATAATTAAAATAAAATTATAACACAATTCATACCAGGTCAGCTAATAGAGCGTTAAAATGCTGTACAGCTTCGGTGTGTCGATGATTTTGCCTCTCTTTATCACGATCCCTTAGATGTGTCGCTAAAGTTCTTTGTACTTCTCGTTCGCGTTCCCGAAGACTTGCTTCAGCTCTTCTTTCTCTTTCCCGCTTTTGTTTCTCTCGATCTTCTTCTGCTGCTGCTGCAGCCGCCGAATCCGATTTGTCGTCATCATCGTCGTCATGGCTATCCTAAAATATAAAATATGAATATTTACAAAGAGCCCGTACAAACATCAAAATTTAATCTAATTTCAGTAGAATAAAACTAACGTTGCCATTGTCTTTGTTCGAATCCTTATGATTAATTTCTTCAGCATCGTCAATTTCCCCGCTTTCTTTTTCTGTGTGAGCTTCTTTCTGTTCTTTATCCTTATCCTTATCCTTATCCTTATCCTTATCCTTATCCTTGTTCTTATCCTTATCTTTTTCTTTATCCTTATCCTTATCTCTTTCTTTATCCTTTTCTTTATCTTTATCCTTGTCCTTCTCGTGCCCATCGTCTGTTTTTCGTTTCTTTTTCGAGGATCCCTCTTCCTTGTCCTTGTCTCTGTCCTTATCTCTGTCTTTGTCCTTCTTGTCTTTCTTACTGCTCTTTTCCTCCTTTCTTTCCTTTCTATCCTTATCTCTGTCCTTGTCCTTTTTATCCTTGTGATGTTCTTTGTCTCTGTGTCTGTCCTCTTTTGCCTCTCGTTCGCGCTCTTTTTCACGCTCTTTTTCTTTTCTGCGCTCATCTTTCAAAGCGCGTACATAGTCACGGAACCAATCCTCGCGAGTGCCCGCAGACTCAACGTTTCTGTAACGCCAGTCTGTTTCAAGACGCTTTTTCCAATCGCTCCAATGCGAATGTCGATCTATATCTTTATGCTCGCGCAGCAGCGCCATGAAATCCTTTTTCACCTGTAAACAGTAAATAAGACAGTTTTTATGCTTGCCACTAATCTTTTCCCAATTATTATGCTTAATCGCAGCGCATGATTTATTATGCTATAGCACACATCTATTCCTTGCATTCCTCTATTAATTTCGCTCACCCCTGCCGCACTACTAGTACAATATACCAAGTCTTTGGCATGCATTGAAAACTTTAAAAAGTTTAAATATTTAATTAGAATATGTTATAATTATCTCCATACTTTTCCTAAAAAAAAATTTTAAATTAGATATCTGGAAGAAAAAATTATTTAGAAATAATTCATCATCGCTGTTGTTAAATCTCACACTAAGTATTTTAATTTGATAAATATTTTAAAAAATTCAAATAAAGCAATTTAATATGAAATTTAACAAATATTCGACAATAAACAAATTCAAAGTATTATTTTTGTAACTGCTCTCTGGTTGCTGAAAATAATATGTTATTAACCGCAACTGTCCGCTAAATGAAAAGTGGAAAATTATTAAATTGAAAAAATTCTTTCAATATTCTATGCATGTTATAATTTCAAGTTTAATTTTTTGTTTGATCTCATAAAATTTTACGCAAATCATTAAATTAATAATCTTAATTTCAAATAACACAAATTGTTTTATCAAAACAATTATTCTTTTTGTAGCATAGAAAAAATTAAGATAGAATTATGAAGAGTTTTTCCGTTATTAAATCAGTGATTATTTGCATATGTGTAAACAAAAGAATGTCAAAAGAATCCTGTTAAGGAAAATGATTAAGTTAATAATATTTCGCAGGTAAATGATGTAGCAAAATTGTAATCTAAATGAATATATTCAGAGGGAATAGATTTTTTTTAGATCTCCGATTTAGCTACAACACTAAGACTGTGTACATTCACCCAAGAGAATCCCAAATTGAACCATTTGAAAATGACTATCATTAGAGAATGGGTGAATGTAATAATAATAATTAAAAATGTAAATAAAGTATACAATAAATGTATAACGACCAGTGGTTGGGTGCATTTGGTGTCCTCCGTGGCGAATGTACCCTCTGCGATACTGATTCCAATTGATCTCAACGTGAGAGAAAGAGACTTAAAGATTGAATTTGAACGATTTAAAAAATATGAAGCTTTCTGTTATTCTCAGAGATTTTGGTTGTTTTATTTTGAGTTTTTGTTGCTCTTGATTCAAGAAACGAGGATTACGATTAATATACAAATACCGAATTCGTTCATTCACATGACTCTGCTTTGGAGTAAAGAATGCAGCGCGCGAGGGTTCCAACAGTTCCGCGCGGTGTCTGTAGGTGGAGACGGTTAGATGACATCTCATCCATGCCACCGACCAGCTGCCCCAGAGAGCACAACCAAGATGCCACCCTGTACTCCACTTACGGAACCTGTCCTGCCTGCGTCTCGACTGACTGACTGGTGGAGAGTTCAGAACAAATGAGTATACACACAAGGAACCGCGTGAGATACTAACAATTTTTATTTATCCGTCCTTTTCAACGTCCTTTTATTTTTATCTTTTTCATTCTTAATAAAAATTCATTGCAAAATTACTTTCTCTTTTCATTAATAGAACTAGATTATCAAGGAGAAAGTTTTAACTGTCCACGGCAGTTATGTAAAAGAATAACTTATCGTATTATGGATACAAATTACCAAGACGTACTAGTGGAACAAAATATCAACATACCTACTTAAGCTGAAAGAAAATACAAAATTAAACCTGAAAGAACTTTATTTTTTTTAAATATTTTATGTCTAAGATTACTAATTATCTTCTCTTAAGCCACAAATCCTTTTTTATGTTTCTTCACGTGCTAATTAAGCAGTGACTAATAAAAACAAGTATATCATTGCCAATATTGCAATGCAATCAACCTCATGATTCCTTGTTAATTTGAATCTTAAATTTTAGTTTTTGTAAGCGTAATACGGGCATTGTAAAAATCTTATTGAAAATAGAATCTTCTTTTTTAAGTATTTTTTTCAATTTCCAATTTTAAATAATTCATAGTAATTGTCTTTGTTTTACGAGAGATCAAGTTGATTTGATAAATTTAATTACTACAATGTTGTCAGTACGCATAATTTTCAAAAAAATACGTACCTGTTCTCTTTTTGCTGCTTTTTCTTCTTTCTCTCGTTTCCGCACTTCCAGTAAGTATTCGTTAAAAAGACTCTCGCGTTCTCGCATCTTCTCAACATTTTTGAAGCGTTCGTCCCGACCGTGTTTTTGAGCAAAGTCACTAAATGAAGATCTGCAATAAATTTAGAAAATTAATACAATTCTTCAGTAAATTTATAATTGATTCATAAATTTATAATACGCGAAAAGAATTTTTGACTTACTTTCCGTGTAGATTGGCTTCTTCAAGTAACTTTTGAAATTGTTCTTTCCTTTCCTTCATTTTATTCCTTTTTTCTCGCCTTTCTTCTTCTGCTCGTTCTTTGACGTACTTTTCAAACACTTGTTTTCTTTCCTTGGATGTCAAGAGCAAATAGCGAGGATCAAATACAATTTTATGCAATTCTTTTTCCCATGTACTAAACGCCGACACCTGTGAAATAAAATAAGGCAATGAGTAATTAAAAAAAAAGAATACATTCATAAAAATAAAACAAAATCACTTACATCTTTTTCTGTGAGCATTTCTTTGAAAGATTTTATCCTAGTTTCTAAAGGAACAATAGCTCTTTCCCTAGCCGCTCGTACTTCTGCTTCTATCGCTGCTTCCTTCCCAATATCAATTGTCTTTTTTGTATCTTTCTCTTCTTCTTCTTCTTTCACAGAGTTAACTACTTATTTATAACAAAAAGGATTATTTTTTTTAAGTACAAATAACAGCACAATATTTTTTGAGTTAAATTTAGTTAATTCATAAATTATTCAATATTTACCTTTTACATCCTCTACTTTCATTTTTTTAGCGGGTGTAGGTCTCACATCGTCATCTCCGCTACTATCACTCGTATCCTCTGAACGACGGCTCTCAGTTTTTACCGTCGCATTCGCAGTTGCACTTGTATCCGGTGGGCTCGATATCATTTTCTCGACATCTAACCTACCAATTAATTCATCTGGTCTTTCCCAGACTGAGATCCTCGAAGACGGATTATAAAAGAAAACTCGTCCATCACCCGTCCATACAACGCACCTGTTTAATAAAATTTTGTAAACTTTTTTTCTTAATAGATACGAATTTTAAATGGATAATCGATTAACCTACCATGGTGTTCCAGGAACTGGCGTACTTGATACGGGCCTAGACTTGTCTTGCGGTTTTGCCGCTTCTTTTGTCTCGTCTTTTTTCTTGGCTGAATCTGATCCATCTGTTGCACCTGTACCATTTTCTGTGCTTGACATTTTGGTTTCAGAACCAGATTTCGATATTGTTGTACTGTCATTACTAGCTGATGTAGCGTTTGAAGCTGTATTGGTCGTTGTTGTTGTCGTCGAAGTAGAAGCAGAATTCGTTGACGATGTTGCAGTCGCTTCTTCACTTTTTTGCCTCATCAGTGCAGATTTTGCAGCTAATAAATATCAAAAGTGTTAAAAACAATTTTATGATTGTAAAAAAAAATTAATTTAATTTGTCTTACCTTCGAAATCTTTGAGAGCTTGAGGTTTCTCCCAAACGGATTCTCCTGCTTTGCTATTATAAAAATAAGAACGGCCATCAGGTGCACGATGCTCAGTCCATACCATGGCATTGGCAACAACTTCAGCATCTAGTTGAGCTACAATAGCGGGATCTTCATTTGGCATAGAAGCAGCAGGCGCCATTGGTTGTTGCATAGCGTGTGGCATTTGAGGCATACCTGCAAAAAATATTGTTTGAAAAATTTCTTAAACAAAATATGATTACAAATGAGATGATTTGAATTTTCTTACCCCAATTAGCTTGAGGCGGTCCATAACCTGCACCAAACGGTTGGAAACTTGGTGGTGGCATGCCGAAAGGTGCTCCAGCAGGTGCTCCAAACGGTGCAGGCATACCTGCACCATATTGCGCAGGCATTCTGTGTTGCATAGGCATCATAGGTGAAGGCTGCATCATGGTGCTAGCTGTACTAATGGGTGTAGAGTTGACGATTGGCGCAGAAGGTGTGACAGATGCTGCAGCAACACTGGTATCTAGTTCAATATTTTACATAAATATTTTTGTAAAGTAATTCTAAGATACAATTTAAAAAAAGAATTAATTACTAGTCTGTGGAGTCTGTCCCATCTGCTGCGCTGCTGAATCAGATGATGGATTTGATGTATCCATTGGTTCAGTCGTTCCAGCTGCAGGACCAGTAGTGGCAGCAGTACCTGGAGGAGCTGTACTTACTTGACTCGTGTCTGCTTCATTAGTATTGGCCGTAGCAGCAGGAGTAGACGGAGTCTCGCTACCTTGTTGCTGCATCCTTACCTCACCACTGGTGTTGCTTCCTTGTGGCTGTTGCTGTTGTTGAATCTGTTGTTGCCCCATTGCTGCATTTACTGGGGAGCTAGTTACTGCATTACCTGCTGGCTGCTTCGAAGCTCCATGTACCAACTGTTCCAGCTGCAAATTGTATTTGATATTTATTCAATGGAGTTCTCCTTATAAGATTTTGAATTTTAAGAATTTTAGCATTATTTGCTTACCTGATCTTGCACCATTACTTTCACATTTGGTCCTTCTGGCTTGGTCCATGTAGTTTCTCGAGATCTAATGTTGTAATAATAAAATTTACCATCTTGAGTTTTCGTTTCCACCCATACCTCTCCGTTGAGGTCAAGTCCTGGAATGTTATTTTGCTGCTGCATCTGTTGATGTTGAGGTTGTTGCTGACCTGGAATCTATAATAAAATAATGTTATTAAAAACAAATTGTAAGTTAAATTATTGTACAAAAGTAAAATATTTTAAACTCACGTTGTTCATATTTGGAGGTCCCATTCCTGGTCCTGGTGGCCCGTAAGGTCCAGGACCTCCTGCATTACCCATAGGTCCATTCATCATGTGAGGTGGTGGCTGGCAAAAAAGAAAAATATTTTATTCGGATATTTAAACAAGGTACAAAAAATGCAAAAAATTAATTACCATTCCTCCTTGGGGATGACCCATCATATTTGGTGGTCCCATCATGTTGGGTGGTGGAGGTCCCATCGGACCCCAGTTAGGATCAAATGGTGGCGGTGGCCCCCGAAATCTTGGTCCCTGGGGTCCTCCTGGAGGGCAATTTGGTGGTGGGCGTGGTGGTGGCGGACCTTCGTAAGAATATCCGTTATTAGATCCTCTGTAGATGGGACCACCACGGGGTCCAAATCCTCTGCCACGGAACCTAGGTGGTCCTCCTCTTGGTCCGTAATCGAAGCCTCTTCCTCCACCTCCTCTTCCCCTTAAATCGTTATCGCTTATTGTAGCGATTAAACATTATGAGATATTGATTGTTGCCTTTGGGTATTTGACTTATTCATACATTAGAAACATTAGACGTTGAACTAAGAGAAAAAAACTTTTAAAATTAAAAAGTTTTCTGAACTGTAGAACTGAATTGTCTGAGGTTGATTTTCAATTGAAACAAGTGACTAGAGACATCTCGACAAACGACAGTAGCTATAGGGAGAAAAAAAGTCATTTCACCTTACCGCATGTAAGAAAAAGAAGGGCGCGTACAAGTTTCGAGTGGACAATGCTATTAGGATAGAAAAATTATCGGCAGTTGTATGCATAAGCCAAAATTTTTACCTGAATCCACCTCTGCCTCTATGCGCAAAGTGTCTGTAGTCGTCGCCCTCGTAATAGTAGTCCTCGGACTCTTCCATGCCGACATCATGGTCAACGTTGTGATCTTGTTGTTGCTCGTTGTTACCGGGATTTTCCGAGACGACCATGTTTTGCTCACCGTTTCCTTCCATCCTTTTGTCTACCGCTGTCCCTTTATCTCGTTACTTCCTTGTAACTCGGTCAAAAGAAAGCTACTTCTTTTTAGAAGTAATGCAAAACATCGCTCGGAAGGACGCTTGTGACCCTTGACTTTCCGAACCGTATCTCAGAAATGGTCGCAGTTTCTCACGTGCGTCATTGGCGTTCACTCTGAGAACAACGTCCAGCGCTTAAAGCTTTCAAAGTAAAAGCTAGATTTTAGCTTTTTCTACTAATTTTCCTGAGCTTCTCAGTGCCGCACTCTAATCTCTAATTAGTAGCTACGTTAACGCCGCCATCACTCCATGGCGTATACGATGCGGCGTCGGCGCACTTTTCCCATTGGTAGAGAGCGCCACCTGCCGAATTGCAGACACGCCACAATGGCTGCGGTTTCGAGTCTGCGCACTGCGCGCTTTCTCTTTTTTTTCTTTTTCTGCGAAATTCAAATACAATGGGGCTGCCTTTCCATGCGTACGCCTATCGCAAGATACTAATTTTAAGATTTTTGGCACTTTTCTTTCGAGTGCAAATTACAGACTAAATGTAGCTTAATTGCGACCTCGCGAAAATTCCCATTGTTGCTTTATTGCACAGTTCGCGTAACAATACAAAATTTCAGGAAATCATCACCCACCCCGACCAGTTTAAGAATTTCATTTAATTTCTAAAAGAAATTATAAAGTAGCAACGGTAAATTTTTATAAATGTATAACTTTATTAAATTATTATTGAGTAAACGGATTTTAACAATAAAAGCTCACATTGATTTTTAATAATAAGTACACTTCGATAATGTAAGGTATAGAATCATACTGGCTCGAATTATATTTACAATTGTAACAACGCACGCCCAAGACCCAAGAGCGCACGCGTGCAACGAGGTAGAGAATCGTTATCATAGAGTATTTATTATCTGGTTTTCGGACAGGGCTGCATGACGTAAATCCGAAAACCCTTGTGGGCCTGTCGCAGGTGGTCCCTCAGGCGGATCCTGGTGTCTTCGAGCACCTCCATCATGGCCTCCCTGGACTGGGTCTCCTGAGCCTCGGTGAAGCGCATCATGAGAGCGAGGTCGATATCCGGCACGTCGTCCAGCTCCTCGGCCGCGCTCAGCACCGAGTCAAACTCCTCCGGGAGCTGCTCCGCGCCGGTCGGCTCGTTCTCGCTCAATCTGTGTGGAAAGAATATAAGCGAAATTTCAGTTTTTTTTTTTTTTTCGATGCAATATAGCATATATTATATGTACGTTTATCGAACGTCCTATTATTCAAAGGGATCTTATTTGGAGCAAAGTGAACGGCGTCGAGATTAAAAAACCGAGTACAGAATTGGTAATGATAGCGATAGTGAGTCATTGAGCTCGACTATTAGCAGAATCCTGTTTCGATAAATATGACGCTGCTCCGTGTGCGTTTCCACTGCCCGCTACACTATATACCGAGACTGTCTTGCGAAAAGGAAAACAAACGCCTTGTACACTTACGCTCGGAAGCCTATATACCGTATACATACACCGCGAGCGTTTCGTCACCGTTGCATGCGAGCCGCGGGTATTGAACAATTCTGCATATTTATTAAAAAATGCCGGAGCCTCTATGTATATCGATAGGCATCCGCGAGCAAAGTGCGAGAATCGCTTTATAAATAATATGCACCGCGCACAACGGAAACACAGCTCCGCTGTGTACGGTAAGTCACGCGATCGAGGAATAGGGGTCAGTGGTTCTTGCTCTATTCGAGGAACTGTGGAAACTCTCGTTATCATCGAGAATTTTGAAAGGTTTTCCCCTATTTCAATGCTCGAGCTTTTGTTTACTAAACTTTCGGAAGACATTTGGCTCCGGCACTCCGAAAATGTATATAGAAAGTTGTCGTAAAATCGAACGGGGGGGTCTCTCTCGGCTTCTCTGCGGTTCGCGGTTTATAACTCCGCCGCGCGGAAACGAGGAAAAAGGGCAGTGCAATTAAACCGATAAATTGATAGCTTATAGCCCCCCGTTAACCATTGTTTATTCGAAACGTCGCGTTGCTTTCGCGAGCGGCGTTCTCGACCCGCGTTATTATACCCGCTGTTATATTGTCCACCGGGGCAATATTAAGCGCCGCGCGCACGCACGAACCCGCTCTTTAAAGCGACTCGAATTTCGAGCCTCGAGGATAGAAAGAAATGAAAAGAAAGAGAAAAAATGACCGATTTTACGCGGGCCTCACCTGCACCGTTCCCTTTTCAGGCAGTCCGAGCAGCGCTGGTACAGCTCCAGGCACCTGATGTCGGTCTTCCGGTTGCCTTTGACCAGGTACTGCCTGAAGATGTCGATGCCCCTCGGATGAGTGAGCGTCTTCTCGATGTGATCGGTGATGGCGTCGAGCTCCTGGTAGCTCAGGCCGCTGGTACACTTGCCGATGCATCCGAGGCCGGAGGAGGAGCTCGCCATTGTTCGGCTCCGCCGCGCTGCGAGCGACAAAAATTGCGTGGCTTTGAATTTGGCGCGCTCTCTCTCGCACTCGCCCGTCTCGTCGGCTGGAGATGCGCCTGGCGGCCGCGGGGTGGGAGGGAGGACCGCGGAGGAGCGACGGCAGCTCCGGGCCAGGGGAGAAAGAGGCGATACGCGTTGCCCAACGCTCCTATTACGCTTCCTCGAGCAAAAAGCGGCGGGGGGGCCCGGGGCCTCTCGGCAAAAAGCGCCTGGGAACTTACCTCGAGCTGAGAGCCGCGTCGAGAGCGCCGCGTCCGCCGGCGGCGTCGATATCGATCGGCCTTGGCTCGTCGCCGCGCCAGACTCCCGGATGGCGCTGCGGCGCGGGCTGGAAAGTGCGCGCGGTGGTGCGCGGGCGCGGCGAGGCGGCGCGCCGATTCAAAAATAGGCATCTCCTCTCTCTGCCTCTTGCGCGCTTTTTGCGGGGCCCTTCACACGCCGCATCCGTCACGGCGAGCTTTCGGCTGAGCGCGCGCAGCGGTGCGGGAGAAAGTGCACCGCGGGGTTGCGTAAGCCTCGCAGCTCTCGGGGCCTCACAATGGGGCTATTGTGGCTCCGCTGCCGCGAGGAGGACGTCGGCGACGGCGGCTGGCCTTTCCCCCGGCGGCGACGGCGGGCCCCCCTCCGACCGGTCCCCTATAAAGCCGCGAGCAGCCCTTTCCCCAAAGACACTCGCCAAAGAGGAGGCCCGACGTTCACTGTCCCCGCACGTACGTAGGCAAGCTGCAGCAGCACTCGAGACCGTCCCGACGACCAGGACACCCAGACGACACCCGCGCGCGACGACTACCCCCCGCAGCAGCAGCCCCCTCATCATGTGGCGGCTATTCGTCTTCGCAGGTCAGTGCCTCTCGGACTAATCGGGCGGCGCGCGCTTTTTTGCGCCTAGGAGCGTGTCGGCGAGGGGATTTCACACTTTGTTAGCTCTCGTTTCACGCCACTTGAGCTCCATCTCGGGCGCAGGGCTCTTTTTGCGGGCTCTCGGTTAAATTAGTCGAGAGTTTTTCCCCGGTTTTTCGCGCGCGGGGGGAGGGGTCGAGTTAAAACGCTCAATTGCCGGGACTAATGCGCTTCCGGGTCGGCCGACGCTGCAAATCAATAATGGATATTATATTCGTCGTGGGGGCCCCGCGCGGTCGGAGAAAGCCCGGAAAAGTGTGTGTATAAAAAGCCGCGCGATTCCGCAGAGATTAATAGCGGCCCCCCCGCGCGATATTACGTAACATTCTTGCGTTAATGAACTTGTATAGCAATTTCCCGTGCGCGGAGAGGCTCTCTCTCTTTCTTTCTCTCTTGTTCCTTTTGGCGGTGCGCTGAAATTATACATGCACTCGCGGTCCGTCGCGCGTTTCGGCCGAGCGGCGTGTCGTAAGTCGCGTGTACGTATATAACGCGCGCGGCGCCGATAAGGAAAAGGGAGAGTCGATCGACATCCTGTCTCCCGGGTAGAAAAATAGCCCGATTCGGACGCGGGATTGCATCGGGGGGCGCGCGAGCTTATCCGCCGGTAATATAAAAACGGTGACCTTAAGCGCGAGGGAAATCGAGCGTAAAAGGCGGAATGATCGGGGGAGGTGTCGAAAGCTAAACTCAGGTGGGGGCGGCTGATGCGCTTACATATTGTTCGGGCCGTGGCTCTCTCTCACTCTCTCTCTCTCTCTCGGGCCGGCTCTGCAAGGACGTTGCTTCGCTCGGCGGAGAGAGGCGAGAGTAAAGTGTGAGTATACGAGAGAGCCGACGGGAGGCTGTGCGCGCGGAGAGCGGGAAAGTTGCTCGATCGCGTTTGGGAAAGTCTCGGGATCTCGTATCCGAGTTTGCAGACGCGCGGCGGGCTCTTTCCCACGCGCGCGCTCTGTGGGAGCGAGATAAAGATCGGCGGCGGCTGCGGCGGCGGCCGGCTGAATATCGAGAGAGTGCAACGGCCTTGCCCGCTCGCCGTATGACTTTGCCTCTATGTGTGTATGCAACGTTTGGTTTTCAGCTCTGCTGACGGCCGTCCGAGCCAAGGAGGAAGCACCGGCCAAGAGGTCACCGATCTCGGCGACCGGCGTCCTGGGAGCGGCCCCCCAGCATGGACAGTACTACCGCCAGGCCCCCCCGGAGGCCCAGGAGGTGCGTCGGATCTCTGTTACACTCCGGATATGCCTTATGCACATGTATATATATATGTAGACACACACGTATCCTTGCCCAAGAGCAGCTGCTATCTCGGATATCAGAGTAATTGCGAGAGCGCCGCGCGATTCAGTTCCTTTCTAAAGTCAGATTTTATTCAATTTTATCCCCCAAGCCGATACAACTATTTTCTCACGTAGACACTTTTAGCCGAACCGGTTCTCCTGAAACCTTAACAAATTGTCCATAAGCGCCTGCTGGCGGGGGCTTTTATGTTCCGCGTTTTTCAAAAAAAGAAAAAAAAAGCACACACAAGGATAGAGTTTACGAACCGAGAGCGAGTGTGTTCCACTTTTAATTAGCCGGCGGAATAATATTTTCCCGACTTTCTACTTCAGTCGAAATGCATTCAAACTTCGCCTCTCTCTCTCGCTCTTCGGCGCGCTTACGGAGCTCTCCGCTCCGCGGCGGTCCATTTCGCCAAAGCTCCAGCGGGGGATTCACTTGCCGCCAGTTTTCCAGCCTCCTATTTACGACGGACTATAACTCCTCCGGTGACTTTCGCTTTTATTTCATGCATAAAATTATTTCGTACGCTGGAAATTACGTCGACGTTTTCCGCGCGCGATTCCAAAGCAAATATACGCGCGCTGCTGCACCGATGACGATGCACCTCGTTAAATCCGCCGTGAAATTTCTTTCTCCGGCGCGCGCGGGGGGGGAAGCAAAAATTCTTAACGGACTCCGCGGCGGGCAATTCCTGCGAAAGGAGTAAACGGCCCGGTAACTGGCCGTATTACGGCATTTTCTGCTGACGGCCGGTAGTAAATTTCAATTTTTACGAGAAAGTCCCGGGCCTCTTTTGTTGCCGGCTGTGTGTGTGTCTCGCTCGTGACCCATTTTAATTAGTAATAGCCGTCAATTTCCGCGGGGCGAACGCGGATCGATGGGGCCGCTCGACGAATCGATCAAGTTCGCGAAAACAGAGTGTATATAAAATACGCAATTTTTCATCGCCGCCGTGTTGCCGGGCGGTGCTTTCAAGGTGCCGTAAAACTTGTCTAATAAAGTGCAAAGAGCCGCGGCGAAGTTTTCTTTTGCACTTGGCATCCGCGGCGGCACGCCGGCCGACGTTCGTGTCGTTTCCTGCGCGGCGCATATTTTCGCAATGAATTCAAAACTTTCCGTTCTCTCTCTCTCTCTCTCTCTGCCCTCGGAAAAACAGCTTTTCCAGCGAAATGCTAGTTATTATTATACAAGTTTAAAGAAAAAAGAAATGAGAAGGAATCGTAACGCTCCAATTTAAAAGAAAGTCTCTTTACATATTCGCGGCTCTGCGCGGCATATTACGCGGCTACGTGCCTTTCTTTTCTTCGAAACGTGCGAAAATTTGAAGAGTTTAGTTCTTCCGAATGAAAAAAAAAAAAAAAATCCATTGTGACATCACCCCTTTCAACAGCTCCTCGGGTGCCATTGTGACGTCATCGTGTGCGACAGAAACTCACACTTCCTTCAAATTGAAAGGCTGCTGCTGAAAAAGCGAGACAGTTTACGGTGAAAATGAGATACGCTGCGCGATAAAAAAAGAAAAAAAAAAAAGAAACTCCGAGAGTGTTAATTAAAAAAAAAAGAGACTCGACTGAAACGTCCTTTGAAATGGCAGTCATAAAGCGGCTCCGGTTATAACATATTTGCGATTGGCCAATTGAGATTTTTTTGCGCCGTATACTTGACGTACGTCTTATTTACTTAGTAAAAATTAGCATAGTGTATAGCGATGTAAATTAAAGGTAACTAGCTGGAAAATCAGGATATGCTTTTACATTTCGAAAAGGATTAGGCTCGAGCGGAGCGCGTATATTAACGGAGATTTCACGCTCAGCCTACAGAACTAAATATGTATTCCCGCGAGAGCCTCGGCGGTGTTAGTCCAATTATTTAATGGAATCGCCATGAAGTATTAAGCATAAACATAGACATGAGAATTAAAAATTATATCATACGTACTCGGAATTACAAGATATCAGCGTAAAAAGCGGCAGTTTAGCAAAAATGACTATAGTCTCCACTAGCCCGAGGTTATACATGTAATCAGATGAAAATTGCTGGTATTTTTTGCCAAGATTTACTGTGCCCGGTTACGTAACACTCGCCCGGGATTTAGCCGAGGGAGGAGATAAAGAAAAGCGGCCTATAAGCCGCGTTTCGGCGCACCGTCTCAGATTTTTCTCTCCGCTCCGTCCACAAGATTCGGGAGAAAAGTGCAGCGGGCGAAAATCGGGGAAAGACCCATAGGAAACTCTTACGGACGAAGCGATCGGAGAAACGTTGCTCTGGGACTCGCGCTTGTGCTTTACGCGCTCGAGTGCTCGAGAGTGCACGTTTCTTGCGTAAGTGCAGACCGGCATGCTACCTATACTCCGCGGCGAGAGAGAGAGAGAGGAGGGGGGGAGGAGGGAAGTGCAGCGGTGCACTATCTCGGCCAGGCCCTAACCGGCGCGAACGCCGCTCCGCTCGCTTTCGCGATTTCGCGGCGCGATCGCGCGGCCTCGCAGCGCACCGGACCGAGACCCGCTAAGTAACTCTAACTAAGTAAGTACAATCTCCGGCAGCTCCCCCCGCGCCGAAGCAAAAAAAAAAAATCTCTTCCGCTCGCGCGGAAAAGCATTTCTGCCCAGGCGGCCCCGAGTCGGGAGTGGGATGCGAACGGCACACGCGAGAGCTGTGCTGCTGCCGCTGCTGCTGCTTCTAATTATGCATTTTCGAGGAGCACCGCGGCGCGCGCGGCTCAGCTGTCGCGTGTATATATATAGGCTTTTATATAAGGAACATTATAGTTTTTCCATCGACGTAATTCGCGAATGGGCTCTTTTCAATTTTATTTAATACACTCGCGCGCTGCTCCGCCGGCCGCTGCCGCCGCTGCCCGACTCCTACCTTTTTCGCAATCCTTTCCTACGACTACGTAACGCGCCGAGAGCCGCGATACACAACGCGAGAAAGCTTTTTTCTTTTTTTTTTTTCACGTAAGCTGACAGAAATTTCGCCGAAAATGAGAAAATCGACAGCGTCACTCTCCCGGCCGGCAGGAAGTTTAAGTCCGTAATCAGATCTTGCGGGATCGGAAACTCGACTGTCTCCGCCGCGATTATATCTTCCCGAAGGCGAAAACAGCTTGACGATTCCCTCCCTGGTTCATTCTCAGAATTATTCTGCTGAATCTTTTGCGGAGAGTCTGCGAAAGCGACGGTGCTCTTGTATCCTCTCGGGGACTTCTTCGCGGCGTAAAATTCGCTGTACACTCGAGATTTCAGGAAGTCTCGATGCCCACTGGATGGGGATTTAAAAAAAATCGCTTATGCTGTCGATGCTTCGATACTGATTGAGAATCTCGCGGACCGATATCAATTCCTTGCAAGCCGGAGTTGCGTAAGTTGTGAGATTCGAGTTGATCAGATCCCCCACCGGTTCAATGCCTGCTCTCTTGCCGGATCGCTGCGAAGTGCTGTCAACAGACTTTTGTGTAAATATACTCATTACAGAAATAGATCGTCGGAGTAGGATGAATGAGAATTTTTTTTCAATAGCTCCGAGGCAGGAACGTAAAAATACGCAAAAACCCTAAAGCCTCGAAGAGCAGTGATTCGTTCAATAGTAATTTTAAAGCCCAAGACAAATATACAAATTCTTCTGCCAAAAATTATTAAAAATTTATTAATGTCTTAATCGGAGTCCTTCGATGATATTAATCAGAATCCCTTCTTCGAATATAGGATACATTAGAGTCTTGGAATGATTCAGAAGAAAATAAGTATTTAGAGTTAGGTCCACTGCCTCGGTGGATACGTGAATTTCTTTTGCTCAACTTACAAACTTTATAGTAACTCTTGCATTCGCGCTATTCAAGATTTCTTTCGTAATCGCGGCACCTACATCATCTTCTTTCTCATAATTATATTCGCCGCCTTTCATATTTTCGGATAATTTCAGCTTCCTTTTGACGCCTCCTTAATTGCACGTACAAAGGTCTTTTGTCTTTTCAAAGTATAACACTTCACAAATGGAGGAATCTGTTTTGAAAGAAGTTTTACATACACGAGCCATTGTGAGATTTTAAGCGACAAAATTATATGCTTATACTTTTCGACATCTCCTGAAATAATGAGATCGTCTAATAGAGTTCTTTTCCCAAAAAATTGGTGCGAAATTAGAAAAATATTTAGTGGCTTGAGCGACGGCAAATGTACAGTGCAGAGGCGATGCCAAATTGCCACAAAACTTTGCTTTGTAATTTCGCCAAATGGAATTTTTGAAAATTTTCAAAGTTTTTATCAAATTTAGGCTGAACAAAGCAACAAGCGCAACTCCAACTGCAGGATAGTTTTTTGTGCTCAGAGTCTCATTCATATCATTTCGTAATCGCCTGCCGGTATTTATTACTTTATTTTCATTAAACGCGAATAAAATTGATGGAGCAATTAATGAAACTGAATTAAAGCAGCTATCATTGGATCTCGTTGCCGTTTGAATGATAATAATATATTTATCGTCGAAGCAAACCATCTATAATCTCAATCTTTTGAAAACACTCATTAATTCTTTGAATTTCTGCCGCAAGATATATTAATAATCGAGAATGAAACAAATACTTATATACCGGCCGCATTGCATATTTCACTTTTACTTTTGGCTTCGTTCGAAAATAAAAAAATATTTCACGTTACACTCGACACGGTATAAATCAGGTATTTCGAAAACGCAAAAAAAAAGAGACTAGTTGCAATAGCGAATTCATTTTTTAAATGAAAAATGTGCTTTTCATAAAGAACCAACGTAAACTCGTTTCTTACAGAATTGACTGGAAATTATCCATAAAGTAGATGACGCATTCTATACATGCAAACAAAATCCAATGCACGCAGGCAATTTATGCCAATGGCAAGATTTTCTTATTGACATATACTAAAAATGGAAATATTTAAAGCGCTGTAAAAATGTCGTTCGTGCAGGATGCGAATTCGACTAAAAAGTTGAACTGGTAGAATTTAAAGGTTTTTGCAATAAACCTTGATCCGAGTTATTTCAATCTGAATTACGAAAATTAAAATTTAATACCGCATCGATATTATCATAATTAATAGCGGAGGAGTATTTATAACGCAATAAGTTTACAATATATAGGCTTCCTCCGTACAGACAATGTTAATCAATCGGCGGTAAAAACTTATTAATCACGCTCGACAATAAAATTAACGGTTTATCTCGAAATGCGCCAACGACACTTAAACGGTAAACTAGGCGAACGATATTCTTATCGGAAGCATAAAAGTTATTTTTACATTAACATGGATTTTATTAATATTAATATAATATACATTACGAAAGTCATATTTAAACTTTGAAATTTCATTCGCTCCAGACTGCTGAAAAGACTAAAAAGTAAAAGTTGCTCTTGCGTGCCGGGAAAACTAATTTAGCAATCCCCCTTGCATGCCTGAATAAAAATTCCCTCGCATCCATTAGACGCAATTAAAATCCAAAGTAGCTTTCGGCCTCGCTGTCAAGTGAGTCAGCTCCGCGACGAGAGATGCTCATTGAAGAGATGATGATTGTTGACAGGTCTCCCCGGAGTACTTGGCGCTGCTGCAGCAGTACATCAACCACCAGCAGCAGCAGCAGCACCAGCAGCAGCACCAGCAGCATTTACAGCAGGCGCAACCCCAGCACGTGCGCGAGCGAGCCCGTCTAGGAGCACTCATCGAGCAGGAGTTCGCGCAGCTCGCTGAGAGACCGGCACCCTTGAAGCACCATCAAGTAAGCCATCCCCGAGACCCCCTCTTTCTCTCTCCTTAACTGATAATTATCGCCGGTTTTACGCCGGCAGTAAAAAAGCTGGGAAAAAGTATTAACGTCGGGCGATAAAATTAGTTTGCGAAGGAAAAAAAAACATCAACGCCGCGCGACGTGCGAAACCATTATACGAGCCGCTCTCTCGTGTGTGAAAACGCGAGAGAGAGAGAGAGTTTTAACGCTCTTTGAGCAACGCGTCTCTCGTTGATTTAGCGAAGGATGCCAGATAAGGCTAATCATTAGCCAACCAGTCGCCCAGTTTCTCATGCCCGCTTCTCTGCGCTCCGAATACAGAGCATACCGCTGGAGGTGGACCAGTACCACATCGAGACGTCGCCCCAACGGCCGAACCGGCCCCAGCCGGTGCACCAGCAGTTCTACTACCCGGTCGAGGAGCCCCAGCCCCAGCCGCAGCCCCAGCCGCAGCCCCAGCACCACGTCCCCGCCCCGGTCCAGCAGCACCAGCCCGAGCCCCAGCAGCAGCTCCGCTACCACCAGTCCGTGCCCATCCAGTACGGCTACGAGGACGAGCAGCAGGTGCGCGAGCAGCAGCAGAACCCCGAGTCGATCGTCCGCGCCCAGAACCAGGCCGAGGCCGCGGCCCTGGCCTTCCAGAAGATCGCCCAGGCCGCCCACTACAAGCACCAGGGCGACGCGCTCGAGCAGATCCGCCAGACGAACGAGAAGTACCGACAGCAGACCGCCCTCGAGCAGATCCAGCGGGGCGAGGGGCTCAGCGAGGCCGGCCGACAGGAGCGCGTGAGTACCATCCCTCCCTCTCCCCCTGAGAGTGCACTTGACTCGCTGCGTCGCGAGCGCGGCCAATTAATACGTGTACCATCCGCCCAGACACCCCGAATTAGTTGCGCGGGCAATTCTTCCTCTCTGCTCGCTCGGTTTCGACCAGCTTTTTTATCGAGGGAAAACGAAAGAGAGCTAGATCTGTGTGTGCGTGCGTGTCTGTGTGTGTCTGTGTGCCGCAACGCCGGGGGGACGTAAAAATGCCGCAGAGTTACGACCTTCGATGAAAGGAGAGCTTAGAAACGCGACCCTTTTTGCAAAATTTACGGCATCCCGGCCGGATTACGGCGGAATGACAAGAGGCCTGTAAATAAATCTTTTTTTTTTTTTTTTTTTACCGGCGTCGGCGGCCCCGCGCGCGCACAAAGTGACAAAACGCGGAATTCTTACGTAAACAATAAAAATAGCTCTCTGGGTTTCGAGGCAAGTTTTACGGGGCCCCCCCACTTCCCTCCCCCCTCTGAACGATCGATTGTTATCCAAGAGGAAAAGGTTGCAATGCACTTGTCATTAGGGTCGCTTATGAATCTGTTTTTAGAATCGGCGCGCCAGAGGAGCCGTAAACGTTTCTTTGGTCAATAAGCTTTGCGGATAATTGCCGCGTTAGCCGAGTGTGCACATTTCGAGTGTCGTGCACGTCGAAACGCGCGCACGCGGAGAGCCGTATTATCCAGCGGCTCTCCCCCCGCGCGGCCGTATAACGGAGCGTTTACGGCCGCGTTATTTGTATTTATAAACGCTGCGGCGTTAAGTAGCCTCCGCGAGCTTGAGATGTTAATTTCGCGAGAGAACTGTACTGTCGAGCGCGAGAATGCCACGGGACGGAAAAGCCAGTTTCGCGCGCTGTGGCCGAGTAAACTTGGGGGCCGCCGCCGCCGCCGCGGTGCTCGCTCGCGATGATAATAAAAAAAAATTGGAACGACACGCTGAATTTAGCGAAGCGGGTCGCGGCTTTTTTTTCGGTCGCGCCGCGCGCCGGAATAGCTCGTAAAACCGACTGGGACGTAAATTAATAATGACGCGAGGCTGTCTTTGCTTTTTACTCGTATGGGGAGTACAACAAACGGCATTCTCTGACAAAGTGAACGTGCTTAAAACTTCCTTTCTGTCTTCGAGCCGAAATCTATTAATTTCAAACTATTTCTATGAGCTCTGCCACGCTCCAATAAATCCAGTACCACCTTCGGGTATGTAATGCGCCTCGAGTGTCTTTTGAGTTTAGCAGGATTTTGCGGGAGAGAGAACCCGTTTCGCTCGAAAAAAATGACGAAATATACTTTGTGGAAGGAGCTGAAAATCCGAGTGAACAATTACCTTAACAAACATTTAATAATTGACTCGACTCTTACGTTAGATTTGAAATTCGATAGCGAGGATAATAATATCATACGCCTACGCAAGCACGCTGCCCCGCTATAGAATTACGTGCGCGAACTAAAGAAAGAATTAGATTAATTTACAGTCAGTCCCCCCCTCCTCCTCCAACAAAGCGTGCAGTCGTAATTTTAAAGAGTGCAATTTACATAATCAGCATCGAAGACAAATTGATTTTCGAAATGAGAACTGCGATTAATATTGAAATGAGGAAAAAAGCAATAAATAATTATGCACGGCGGAAAGTGTCGGAGTCATTGACTTTCTCTTACTCGCGGCTGCACACGCATTGACCTCTCTCAGCCAGGTTTCTAACGGCTCTCCGCTCGGCGCTGCGAAATAAACAGGCTCCTCGGAAAACTGCCGCTGCTGTGCACTTAAGCGAAGATTACGTTGCGTGTAGGTCCAGCCGAAGGACCCGGAGGCCGCGTACAAGGCCCGGCTAAAGGCCCAGGCGACGGCCCTGGTGGCGGAGCAGCGCCGGGCCCACGAGGCCGCCGAGTACAAGGCCCACTCGGACGCCATCCTGAAGCTGCAGGCCCAGCAGCGCGCCCACCTGCGCGCCCAGGAGGAGGCCCACCACTTCGCCCTGAACTTCGAGAAGAACCAGCAGCGCGCCCAGGCCCAGGCGCAGGCGGTCGCTAACGCCCAGGCGCTCGCCCTCTACCAGGCCCGCCAGCAGGCCCTGGCCAAGGCCCAGGCCGAGGCCAAGCAGGCGGCCAAGGCCCAGGCGGACGCGCGCAAGCTCGACCCGAAAAACGCCCCGGTCGTCCAGTACCTGCTGCCCAACAGCGTCGCCCTGCCGGCGCCCGAGGTTCGTTTACCTGCACTTGCTCTTACGCTCCTCCGCTACTTGCTCTCTCTCTCTCAATCTCACCTCGCAATCCGGCTTGCCGCAGGTCTACCTGCCCAAGGCCGCGGAGGCGCTGCGCCAGCAGGCGGCCGAGGAGAAGCGGCTGAAGAAGGTCCAGCATCAGCAGCAACGCCAGCAGCTCAAGCACCTTCTCATCGAGGAGCTCGAGCCGCAGCTGCTGCGCAGACCGGGCCCGGCCAAGGTCGACGATCCTCATCGGCAGCAGCAGCTGGCCTACCTCGTCGACGCGAGCTACTACAAGAAGGCCCAGCAGCCTCAAGCGCATACGCTCTTCAGCCAGAATCAGCAGCCGCAGTATCAGCAGCGACTGCACAACGAGTACCAGGCCCTCGAGGAGGTCGTCGTCTCGTCGCCAAGGCCCCACTACCAGCAGCAGCAGCACCAGCTCGACGCGCTCCTCGTGCCCGTCGAACAGCACCAGGGCCCCTGAGCCCGTCGACGCCTCCCCCCCCAACCGGCGGCCCTCTCTCTCTTATCTCTCTCTCTCTCTTTTCACGCATTTTTTTCCTAACTCGCCTCCAGAGATGCCCGAAATATGCAGTATTTTTTAACTAAGATACAATATATTTTATACCAATATAACGTATTATATCGAGCTCCTATTTTACGTTGCATTGCCACTTGATTTTTATTTTTTTATATTTTTTTTTGTCTTTTTTTACACTACGTTACACTAGATCTTTTCTACGCGTCTCTTCGGACTTGTTCGGGGAAGGAATTTGAAATCGTTAAATTGACGCGTGTTCTACGTAATTATTTATATTTGCGTGTTATTACGTTTACGCAATGTAATGTAGAAGTTTTATTACGAATTTGCTAGCATAATAATTATTTTACTCGAGGCGCAGCGTCTAAAGTGAGACTTTGAAAAAGTCCGCGGCAAACATGCAAAATGGCAATTCATTTAGATCGCATTACGTTTTATATAGTCTCTCGCGTTTGAATAGATTTTCGGGTATAGAAAAACTATTGAAATGCGCGCATATCCTTACAATACATTTGTTTAAATAGATGCCCCTTTTTACACGATGTACGTATTAACATTGGCATTCTCTCGAAGTTAAACGAAGCGAGAAGAGAAGAAAATTGAACAAGAACGCACGGCAATACGCTTACTTAGTCACGATTATATCCCCCCCATTTTTTTTTAATGTATATTTATATATGTGCTCTGTAATTTGTAAATATTAGATTCCTAATCATCGATTGTATATCATTTTCCTTTTTGATAAAACGAAAAAACGAAAAAAACTTATGCTATACTTTGGTACTTTGTATCGCGGGTACGTTTGAGAGATCGTCCTCCTCGCACGAGTCGACGGGGCCCGAGTCAGCCCTTCCAGTCGTGTGTGTACATATTAGAGAGTTTAAATAAATGTATAAATGCAGAGTCTTATTGTATTATTGTTGTCGCGATCGCCGCTGCCGCTTTTATATATATATATATATATATATCCGCAAGTTCGCGAGCGATCGCAAAAAGGTTGCAAAACCTTGGGCTGGAATATAATAGCGCTTGATTTTCGTTCGATCGAATTAGAATGATTCCGGGTCGAGCCGAGGGAGGGAGAAGCCGACGAGTGACGCAATGGAAGGAAAGTTTATATGCAGGCTCGCGCGCGCGAGAGGCTGCACGGCTGCATGGTTGCATGGCAGCCGCGCTCGCACATACACACACAGGCAAACCTATAGACACGGAGAGCGCAAAATCGCAAGCTTCTAATACTTTCATCTTCTACCGGGCGAGTGTGCAGCTCGAGGCTCGGGCCTCGGCCACTCCCTATTTCCTCTCTCTAGCTCTCTCTCCCTCTTCTCGCGGATCTGCGAGCCCCTATGTGCACGCGTTCTTTTTCACCGCGCGCGCGCTCCGCGAACGTCCTTGACTGGAAAGCTGGAGTTTTTCCTTTTCCTTCGAAATAAGAGCTCCACATGCGCGTCGATTTCGCCGCCGCCGCCACCGCCGTCCTTCTTTTTTTTCTTCCTTCTAACGATCTATCGATACTGCACCGATGAGCGGCGGCGGAGGGGGAAGCCGTACGTAACGGCTTTCCGCGCGAGAGAACGCTTGTTATTATACGCGCGCGGCTATATCATTAACTCGCGAGATGCATGGAACCCGGGGGAGGGAGGGGGTTGGGGGGCCGGGAGGAGGGGGCCCTTTAAATTATCGCCGCATTTTTTTCCCTCCCGCCGCCTTTTTTAATTTCACATTTTCAAAGAGCAAAGCCTCGAGAGGAAAATTGTCCGGCCTTTTTGCCACCGCCGCCGCCGGGAGAGCAATTTATCTCTCGCGCGCGAGAGTCAAGTGAAAATTTGTAATATTTTTCCAGCCGCGTATTTCGGCACACGCCAGTGTTTATTTACTAATAAAAATGCCTCATGCCGATTGCTTTAACGGCTGCGCGTCGCTTTTTCTCCCGTCGACTTTAACGTTTTCGACGGCATTGCCAAAATGCACTCGAGGAACATGGTGATTTTTTTTTTTACGAGCCGTCCAGCGATTTTAAAAACTCTTTGCGCGCACACCGCAAGAATGTCTAAATTATAATCGAGTCAGTTTCCAATGCGTTAAAGACTAAATTATACAATTTGCTTAGATAATTATTATTCCTTTATTATAAATAGAATTAAATAATTGTTTGTTTAATACATATATAATATATAATAGTAAAAGGTCATTAAATAATAAATAGACACAAGCATTATTAATACAGTTTTAATTATTTATTTTTTTAACAAGTGTACTTCCACTTTCATTTTTTATGGCTTAATTGTATGCACTCTCCGCACGTCTGAAAATCTGGCTACCGGCATACACGCTATCATTATCATTTGTTTAAAAAAACTCGTCGCAATATATATTTACGTTCGTATAAAAATCAAAAAAGTATTAAAAATATTTACATGCCGTGTCGTAGCAAAAGTCTTCGTTAAAATTGCCTTGGAAGATTATTGAGTATTGATTGTATTGATTTTTCTTTTTGGCAGTTACAATGAGTTACTGGCCGCGTTATATATCGCCACTATACGTTGATTAGCAGATGTCGTGACTAGAAAACAAAAATAACAGGGTGAATTTAGACTTCTGTTCTGTTCTTTTTTTTTGACGGCCTTGCCAATTTCGTTCTACTACGTGACAAAGAGGTATAAGGCAAAACAATCATCATATAGTTAAGGCCTTTTCATTACATGGCGTTTCATTATACAATTTTTCAACGATCACGTGGCTAGCATTTAATGAATGTATCACTTACAAGCTAAATATGCAATACTTATCGTCGACATACATTATGCATAAATATAAAATATACGCAATATCTTGCAATAATGTTAAGTTAAGTCATTCATCTTATTATCGAATCTCGTTGCTTATACGATGCTCTCGATTTCGAGCTCAACGCCTAATTTTTTTTTTTTTACTTCACACTTTGTAAAAAACCGCTCGTTCTTGCAAGTCAAACTGTCATCTATTACGGTATAAAAATTAGCTTTATCGACCATTTAATTATGCAGATCGTTAGTATATAAATATTTATATGAGAATTATCGATTGTAGATTATATTGAACCTGAACCAAGTTCGATGACCGTCGGAGAGCGTAAAACGTGCTCCCTGCTTAAAAACTATAACTGAGTGCATATATTGTGAAAAATATTGTTAAATGGATCAGTCGTTTATTTTGATGTACTGAAAAAGCGTCAGTGCATGGAAGCTCGTTCTGTATAAAAATTTGTCAGAAAATTTTTCGGCAGGCTTTTCCAAACGAATAATTTTGATCCGAAGAATCGATAACTTTCTCATTCGGTACTTTCCTTTCTATGTTCGTCTTCATCCCGATAATAAGGGATGTGCGTGCACGCAATCGGACATGCACAACGCTCACGCAGATATACATATACATCCACTACTGTCGAGTCTTGGTAAAGCTAGATCAATGACTATGTATCTTAATGCTTATTTTGCTAATGGACGCGACTGAATACTGTGACGGCAATGGGATCGTTCCATTCGAGAGGTTTTGAATTTCGCGCAATTTCATATGCAACAACGAATCGTCGAAAAAACGAGCGCAACAGTATGATAGAAATGCACAAACGGTGGATCCTTGCGCATTTTGTTTACAGTGTAGAAAGAACGTTACGTTCGGAGAAACGTGTGTGTGTCTTTGCACGCTGTCACAGCCTCTTCGCATTAATTAAGTAACCGTAAGAGGTCAAAGTATTCATCAAGCATTGGAAGCCAAGTGATGCAACAGATAATTTCTTTTAAAAAACTAAAAATTTTTCAATAAAATTGTAAAAACGTTTTAAAATTTTTCTTTGCGTAGTACTCACAGCACTTTTATAAAATATAAAGACATAAATTTTATCCTTTTACTACCAACTGTAGTAACAAGTTAATGGCACATTTATCAAAATGTTTCTTTTTTACTTTACCGAGTACGAGTAACGTTCAATTATTGAGCTGCAAATAAAATGCAATTTTATTAATCTAATAATATCTTTTACCCGCAGTTTTTAAATTTTATTACTTTTTGCAGTAAAATCAACCGTATTATTAGAAAGATTTAGCATTTGTTTTTCACATTATAAATTATAATCTCATCTAGACCCAACTGCTTTCCAATGTACAGTTTTAAAAAAACTCGCTCGTATCCTTTAACCTCTTAGTGCCGTAGAAATACCAAAGAGGAGCGACATATGCTTATTTCAAGCGACATCTCAAGCAATGTTTAAAGATTGGACGTTTAGCATTGACTCACGTTTAGTCCCTGTCTGCGCCAATGGACAGAAGCACATTGAAAAATGTAGCAAGATGGAATCACAAAAGATTAATCGCTTAATAAGTTTAAGAGCAGTCGCTCGCAATCTCCTGCATCTTCTCGACAATTTCGTCGAACGTAGGTCGCTCTCTGGGGTCGTACGACCAGCACTGCTTCTGCAGCTCTTGGAGAGCCGGCGGAGCAGCTTTGTGCGATGCCCAACTGAGCGTCTGGCTCTTCAGTTGATTGAGGACAGCTTCGTCGTTGAGTTTCTTAAAGGGCAGCTCGCCTTGGTGGAACATTTCCCAAACGAGACACGAGTAGGAGTAGACGTCGCTCTTGGTCGAATATTCATCTTCGAACACTGCTTCCTTCGGCAACCACCTCAAGGGAATAACCTGATTTCTGTGCTTTGTGTATTCCTGTTGGTGCGGTTCCTTCGACATGCAAGACAAAGATATTTTAAGACTCAAACTGCTGGAGATTAGACAATTTCGAGCGGCTACATCCTTGTGAACGAATCGGTGGTCCGATATATGTTTCAGACCTCTTGCAGCCTACAAGTAATATCGTCATGTAATAATCATTAAATCTTTCAAATATAAAGCAAGCGCATCTCTAAAAAATGATGTACAAACCTGATTAGCCAAAGCGAGAATTTGCGAGACGGATAACTGCGGAGCGCGAGGTTTTTCTCCCTCGGTGCTGGTCGTGCTCTCCTTCGAGGTGCGCGAAGCAATCAAGAATTGCTTTAAATCACCCCAGTCGGTGTATTCTATAATCATGTAGTCGGGCTCTTCGTCGCGACAAAGGCCGACGAGCTTGGCAATGTTTTCATGGTTGAGCTTGTGTAGAAGATCAAGGTGTCGTTTGAACTCTTGAAGTACGTTTTCATCCTTCGTGTTGGTTAATGTTTTCACCATAACGACGCTTTCCTTGACAGTGGTAGTGGTAGTGGTAGTCGTTTCTTCGGTGACTGGGGGCCGGTACTTTGTTGAAAATACTTCGCCGAATTCACCCCTGCCAAGCGGTTTCAGTTCTTGTAAATGTTCCCGGCTGACTGCGAGTTTGTCGTAGCTCGATTTAGATTTTTTTGAATGGTTACTGTTCTGACTGTGAGCAGTGTCAGTTCCGTCACTCTTGTGCGACTCGCGATTCTCCCTCTTCTTACTGCCCGAGCTGTTTGCCTTTACGTTAGTTTCTCGAAGTTCGCACTGTTCCTCTTGAACTTCGCCGGCCTCTCCCTTTTCTAAATAAGAATTGTCTTATGAATTTAAAAACATAAAATTCCGTTGAAAATCGAAACAAAAAAGATATATCCGTTACCTTGTCCGTCAGTTTGCTCCTGAAGGTACCTTTGCTTCCTCCTACGACGACGATAGCGGCAGTAGAGCATCAGTCCAACGACAAGCACCATATAAGCCGCCGCTGCTCCAAGTGTAATGATTACCGTCTTTGTCATCATTGAACCATCGTCGGCGGCGTCGAGCTCCATGTCCAGTCGGTATCCGTCTCCCCCTGCAATGGGGAAAAAAATGATTTTTAATTTAGCATGAAAACACAAAGAAAATTGCTCAATCGATCGGAAGAGGCAGTTGAAAAGGCATTCATAATGTGGTATTGGTTACTGGAAAATTAGGAAATCATCGAAGCAAAGCACTTGACAAAGAAAGGGAGATGCCTATTGAGCGGGCAATGAAAGGAAAGGAAAGAAAAGGAAAATAGAAGGGAAAAGAGGAGGAGGAGAATAAAGTGTCTTATACCTTTGACGGTGAGATGAACTTCCTCCCGTCTAAAGCCGCCCATATTGCCGGCGGTGCAGCCGTATTTACCCTCGTCACTCAGGTAGACCTCCTTGATGAGCAAGCTGCCATTGGCCATCACCAGAAATCTATCCTCATCCAGGCTGTTCATTTGCGAGTTCTTGTCCCATTGAATGGTAGGCTTGGGATCGCCCTCCGCGACGCAATGCAACAAAACCGACGAGCCCTCGATCGCCGACACGTTTTCCGACTTAACCGTGATCTTTGGTGCAACTGTGCGCGAAAACAAGCCCGAGAGTTAGACAATGTAACCAGGGGAGCGAGGGGGGCGGCGGGGGGAATCCCCGTTCGCTTTTTTTACTGAACGGCATCAAAAGAAACTTACTGCCTACGTCGATCTTTATCGTATGCTTGATTTGACCCTGGCTATTGACGGCGACGCACGTGTAATTGCCCTTATCCTCCTCGAGCACACCGTTGAAGTGCAGCGTCCCATTGATGTCCTGCACGTGCTTGGGAAACTGCTCGGCTCCATTCTTGTACCATTTCGAAGTCGGCGGAGTCGAGCCCTGCGCCTTGCACGATATCTGCAACCAGGGAGATGAAAGCGCTCCGATTATCGTCCGGCTCTCCTTTTAACTCGCAATTATACGCGGCTGAATACAAATCTCCCCCCGACAGACCTTGGAGGTGGAGTTGAGCTCGAGCCGCTTGTCGGACGGCTCGGGCGAGAACTTGAGCTTCTCCTGGACGGAGAGCAGGGCGGCCTCGGAGCGGACCGGCGGGAAGCCCTTGGTGAGGATCTCGCAGGCGTAGCTGCCCCGGTCGGCGACCTGGACGCTGCTGAAGAGGAGGGTCGAGTTGCCCAGCTGCTCGAGCAGTCGATGGCGCGCCGCCTGGCCCGCCTCCTTCAGCGGCTCCCCGTCCTTGAGCCAGCGCGTCTGCGTTATCGGCGGCTCCATCGCCCGATAGCCGCAGCTCAGGCTCGCCCGCTCGTCCTCCATCGCGCTCACCGGCTGCGGCGAGCTCTTCAGCTCCGCTGGCCCTGCAAAAGCGATTCGGCATTGTTCGGGAGTACTCTCTCACGGATTGATGGAATTTTTAAGGCGTGCGCGCGGGGCGCGAATCCTGTTTGCCCGCGGCAAATATGGGACGATGTCGCGAATTCGAGGGGGCAAAGAAAAGCGAGGAAAGAGCAAACAGTCCGAGTAAAGAAACGCGCGACGCTCGCACAATGCGGCCGAGAGCTCTTTCCCCTCGTTCTCGCTCTCCACTCTTTATGTATATAAACGCGCGTCCGACTGTCCCTCGAAAATATCTGATTTACAAAACTTACAGGACACGATGACCTCGACGGGCATCGAGGTGTTGCCGGCCATGTTCTCGGAGACGCAGGTGTAAGTGCCCTGGTCGGAGTCCCGGCGAGCCTTGGCGATGATCAGCGTGTCGTCCTGGACGCGCACGGCCCCGGTGTCGCTGACGATACGACCGTTCGGGTCGAGCCAATAGAGCTTCGGCGTCGGGAGACCCTCCGGCGTCAGGCAGCTCACCTGCAGTTCCTGATTCTCGCCCACTACCGCCTGCTGATCCTGCAGCCTCGGCTCGAACGAGGCCACCGTTAGATTTTTCAGAACTGTGATGGGAAGAAGCACGATTTTTTTTTCTCAGTTTCTATTTTTTTTATATATATACATAATATATAATATATTAGTTCAATAAATGTTTTCGCACGTTTGTCAGTTTTGTTCAATAATCGATATACAATGGACGTGACACTTCAGATAACATGAATAGATATACAGTAGTTTAAATGACATTATAGATTAACAAGTAGTCGATTCTTTATCTGGCTTTGTAATTTATAGTCTTATTATAGCCGCAACAATCGCTAATAACCGACGGTAATTGATCGCGCGACACTCCATTGACCGGCTATGAATAATGAATAATTAATTCAAAACGCGAACGCAAAGCCTGGTGGCGCTACGCGGTGCAAAATTATGCCCGCGCCGAGGCTAATTCCCTCGGATTGAAAATAGCTCGAGAAGAAGGCACTTGAACCTGAAAAGAAGTCCTTTGAGGCAAGGGAGCAGCGCGCGGCCGCATTTGAAGGTAGGTGGTACAAAGTATATATAAAAAAGTGCTTTAACTCGATTTCCGGTTCGCGGCGGCGGCGACGCCAGCGGGGAGCCCGCGAGTGTCCGATATTACGTAATACTCACAGGCGATCTGAAGCTCCGCGGCGTAGACCTGCTCGGTGTCGTCCTTGACGCCGTGGCAGGCGTAAAAACCCTTGTCTTTGTCCTGCACCCTGAGCACGACGAGGGTCCCATTGTCCATGAGGGCGCGCTCGTCGTCGGACTCGATCGGTCCCTTGTCCTCGAAGTACCACTTGAGGCTGTCGGCGTTGTCGTAGATGCAGTCGAAGCTCGCCGACTCGCCCCGTCTTACGATCCTCTTCTGCGGCACGAGGCGAATCGTCGCGGTCTGGTTGCTCGGGACGATGAGGGGCAGGCTGTGGGCGACGGGGGAGGCGCCGGCGGCGTTGCGCGCCAGGCACCGGTAAACGCCGTTGTCCTCGGGGCCGGCCTCCGCGATCACCAGGAGGTTGTGCTTGAGCTCGACGCGGGGACTCGGTGCGACGGTGTGCGTGTTGCGGAACCACTCGTACTTGAGCTCGCCGGAGCCGTCGACGCGACAGCGGAGCTCGAGCTTCGCCCGGGCCTGGATGTTGGGCGCGAGTTTCGGCTGCTGGAGCTGGACGCTGGCCTCGCTGATCCCTGCGAACGGGGGAGAACGCGCACGGCTAATTAAAACCTGATGGTAGAGAGAGAGAGAGAGCGCGGCGCTTTATCGATCGCGGGCGATGCGCGGCTCGCTGAGCAATTAACGGTGCACAATATACGCTTTCGTCGCGCACTCGAGTTGCGGCGACGGTAACAATGAGCTCCGCCGGGGGATTCGGAAAAATGAGCGCAGGTTCTTAATGAGATGACGAGTGTCGGCTGTTTGTGCGGCTCATTGTCTCGAGGATTCCCTTTATGCTAATTAAAGCTCTAAATGCGCGGACGATTCAATGGCGCAATTACCAAATGAAATTCGACGGAGGGCAGAGAGAGACGCGTTATATATTCGTTAGAGGCTAATCTCGCGCGTTTGATCAGCTAATGGAAATGGGCTATCGGAACAAGAGAGATAGATGGAGAGAGGGAGCATTAACGCTTGTCTTGGAGGCGTATTTATTTTGATTGTCGCGGAGAGATAGAGGGAGGGCGCGAATATAAAGTGTCGTCGAGGACTGCTAAAAGGAGAAAGTAGAGTCGAGTCTTTGTCGAGGGGCCCTGGGTGCTCGGCTCTGGCGTAGGCGATCAGAAGCGCGTGCGGCGGCGGCAGCAGCTCCGGGCTGAAAAGCTCTGGGCGCTCGCGCGCGCGCTTAAACTCACAAACGAAACGAAAGATCAAAGGCCCGCCGCCGCCGCCGCGCCAGGCAGCAGCCGGCGGAGCACAGAGACGCGCGCACTCGCGAAGGCTCGTCGTCCGACCACTTTCCACTTGTCATCGTCATTGTTCTTATTATTCATACCTCATCATCGCTCGCTCGCTCGCGCTTTTTGCGGCCCGCTCGCTCGCTCGCTCGCGCGCGCAGTCTTTTCTCCGCGGGCGCTTATGCACACCTTCTCTCCTTCCCTTTTCCTTCCATTCTGCCTGGCCATTTTTGCGTTCGCACTTGTGCACGCATTATCTACCCCGCGGGCCGCCCCCCCTTTCCACGACTCTCTTACCCGCCGAGGCCGTTCTCTCTTTTCGACTCGCTCTCTCGATCCGATCTCGATCTCCTCTCGTCTATTTACTAGGGTTTTGCGGACTAATCAGCCTCGTCGGGTGATGCCCGAGTGGCAATTCGTATACGCGAGCGGGGGAGGCGGCCGCCGGCGCCTATAAATCAATCAATTTTTGCAGCCCCCGTGGAAAGCGGGCTTTTCTCTCTCCCCCCCCGGATCCGGTGACGAATCGCTGACGAGTCATCTTGACGTTTTTATCAGAGCCGTAGCAGCGGTCCTGCCGGCCGAGTTTATACGCTCCTCCCGCGCTAATATCTACGAGTGCTAGGCTCCAAGATGGAAAAATCAAAAGAGCGAGCGGAGAGAGAGAGAGAGAGACGGCTATAAAAGCGAGAGAGAGAGGGGAGGGGGGTATATAGTATATACTCGGGAGCGCTGAATCAGGGGTCGCGCGAGCGTTGCCATGGGAATGGAAGGGCTGACTGTGGCTGGATGGCTCGGTAGCGCGGCGGCAGTCTCCCGCGTGCTCTAGCACGGAGAGGGATATATACGGGAAGCCTCGCGCCGGTCGATGCAAACGCACCATAAACTTTTATGGCTCTCGACGAAGTATATACACGGTGGCGCGGGCTTATATTCGCCTCCTCCGATATATCGCGCGATATGCCGAGAGTTTCCTTGCCCGCCTCCCCCCCTCTGTATACGACGAGGAGAGCACGGACGGAAAATAAAGGAAAGCATAAAAACGTATATATAAAAGGGGGGCAGAGGGGTGGGCAGAGGGGGAAAGGGGGAGCCGGGAACTGGTTGCGGCGGCTGCAGCTGCAAGCCGGCGAAAGCTTGTCTGTCTGCGGGCTCGGGAGGCGTCCGAGCGAGAGTCAGAAAGCCCCTCGTCTGCAGCCAGTCGTCGTCGTCGTCGTCGTCGTCGTCGTCGTCTCCGGCTCTTTTTTTTCTTTCTTTAAAGGGGATGGCTTTCTCTCTCGCAGCACTAGACGCCTAATGATCGCGGAATCGCGAAAACAAGTCTGGGCATTGAAAGTAAAAAAAAAAAGAGAGGAAAAAAAAAAGAAACGTCGAGGGGCGCGCAGGCAACGGTGCAGGCAGCCAGGCAGGCGGGCGTACGCGAGAGGCTTCGCGATCTTATTACTATTATTGTTATTGCCCTGCGCTGCAGCAGCAGCAGCGGCGGGGTAAGCCTAGAGCCCGCGGCTACAAGTGCGCTCGCTCGCTCGCGCGCGCGGCTGACTGCCGAGGAGGGTCCTGCGAGCACATTTTCAAGCGCGCGCCACTTCAAGAGCTGATTCGGGGCTTCGGGGGCTGCCGAGCTACTCGAACCTTTTCACAGTGCCTGCGCGCACCGAACCGGCCAATTTCCCATCTCGCACTTGAGGCCCCAGCCGAATTTTCAGCTTCTCTCTCTGTCGAGTCGTCTTGCAAGGGGGCGAGCAACAAAAAATCTTCACCCCTTAAACGAGTCCTCGTGCTTGCACCTACAATGAAATCTGCCTCGCTTTCTGCCCCCGCGACTTCTTTCTTTCTTTTTTTTTACCCTTGCTCTTTTCTCCCGCGTGCATGCTTATTTTTTAGCCCAGCTGCGGCAATAAAACACTCTCGAGAGTTTCCACGATAAGCCCAATTAGTAAACCGATTTCTATATATAGCCTCCTCGCTGCACGGCCTGCACCGGAAAATTTCGGGGTTTATCGTTACACGTCTCTTAACGATCCAAACGGTTTTCTTTTTCTCGGAAAAAAAGTTTCCCTCCTCGGCTGCACACCGCTTTTGCCTTTGATCGTAAAATTGAGTTAAATAAACACCCAGCTATATGTTTCTATTTTCGGATCGCCGACAGATTCGAGCGAACGTCGGGCCGGTTAATCTTGTAATGCGATTCGATTTATCCCGAACAAAGCCCACTTGTATCTTAATAACTCGGCCGATATTTCACTAATCGCGAGTAGGAAGTTCCCCAAGTTTTCCGACAACAGATCCGATTAGGAGCGCCGGGTACAACTCTAATACAGCTCGAATATACGTAGCGTAACTGGACGGGATGATTAGGGGTTTATTCCCGTGTTATCCTCAATTCGCAAAGTCAAACTGTACAAACGCTTGTCGACGCACTTAAGTGTCCGTATGATAAACAATTCGGATTTTTTTATGTTATTCCCGCGAAAAAAAAAATTGATGATGTCAGAATACTATTAATACATTCATTGAGCTGCGTAATTGGTAAATCACGGATTTTACGAGGGGGATCGTCCTAATGATAATCCGTTAGACTTTTCAGCGATGAAAGATCCATTAATCATAAACGATGGATGCGGGGGTAACAGAGGAGGGGCTCAAAATGTCTTGATAAACACGCTGTTGACTTCTCCGATTGATATATTCCGGATTTGACAAATCGTTCGACATCAAATGAATAGCATTAACGATAATTGCAGGAAAAGAGCCGATTTACAAATGCAAAGTTCATTATCGCCGCGATATCGGCGTCGACAAGGCCAACGTTCGAAAACGTAATCGATGTCACAAAGGATAAATAATTAATAAAACCGAAATTATGCAAGCAGCCGATGAAGGGAGTCGTTATTTTCCGCCGAGGCGGCGGTGACAAATATTGCATAAAGACTCCTTCGAGTGAGTGCATTGGATTTGCATGGGAATGCGCCTCTCTCGCGATCGCGACAATATTCGGGCCGCGCGGGAGAAAAGGGGGAAGAAAAAAAATGCGAGCATCGTCGCCGTGCCCAGACGACTTTCATCGTCGTCCTCCCTCGCATGCGCGGAGAGTACGTATATATACACAGTGTCGCGCCGGAAAATTTTCCCGTTAAACAAGTATCTGAATAATCAACCCCTCCGTTGTCGCGGGCTGAGAAACTTGAAAGGCGCGCGGCGCGGCGCGTTTGCGATATAATAATAATAATTCGTCGAAAACGGATATACATACATACGGCTGGAAGGCGCGAAAGCGTGAAAAATTATCGAAGTACAAGGAGGTCGGCGCGCGAGAGAGCGGGGAATGAAAAAAGGGGGGGGGGGGGTAAAAAAAAAAATAATTCCGCGCGGCCTGAACGAGTTTATTGCAATTACGGGAGAGGCGCCCGCGAGTTAAATCTGCGCACTTCAACTCTCGGCAGCCGGCCCCAAGCTGTAATAATAATTACAGCGCGATCCTAAACATATAATGACGAGGACTCGCGCCGCGGCTCGCTAACGAACCTCCCCGAGCCTTACCATACATTTTAGCTTCTTTTATATATGTGCATATATATATATATATATATATATATATATATGGGAGCGCGGACTCGCGAATAATTAATCGGTCCGCTTAATTAAAGAGTCGAGTACCGGGAACTCGAGTTATTGCACCTTAATTCACGACCCTCCATTATCCGCGATCGATTATTAAATTTTGAAAATTTCCAGTCTGCGCCAATAACTTTCAATATATATTTGTACGCAACGCCGATTGAATTCCATAATACTCACACTGAATGTCAATCTTGGCCGGCGAGCTCTCGATGCTGAATCCGGTCTTCTGGTGAGTGGCGACGCAGACGAAGCTCCCGCTGTCGAACAGCCTGCTCACCCTCGTGATGACGAGATCCCCGTCCACCTGGTGCCTCCTAGGACTCGGCGCCAGCGGCTGGCCCTCGATCTTCCAGGAGTAGCGAATCTGGCCGCTCGGCTCGGCCTCGCACCTCAGCCTGACCCGCGAGCCCTCGACCACCGTGTGGTCCTCCGGGCTCACGGAGAAGTAGATCTCGGCCGGCTGCTGCAGCTGCTGCTGCTCCTGGCATCCTGCAAAAAGGGGCACGTCGACATCAAACGCACATCCAACGACAGAGAGAGAGGCGGTTCATTTGCGAAATGAGCGAGAGAGCGGAGCCCCGGCGGTCCCCGAGGGATCGCCTGTAATCCAGCTTCCGTCTTCGTGAGAGAGAGAGACGCGGAGAGAGACAAACATTTCCTGCGACAGAGGCAGGAAAACTCTTCTGTAGGATGAAAATGCGATGCGCCGCCGAGAGCAGAGAGCCCAGGGGATTAACCTCCTTTCGACAAAAGAGCTCGAGTATAAGCCGCCGCACCGCGCGTTCTATTATTTTCCGTGCACTTGGCAAAAAAGCCCCCCTTCCTGAGTACCGCCGACGAGTAGTTCAGAGCGACGAATATGTGAATAGAGAGAGAAAGAGAGAGAGAGCGCAAAAAAGGGAGACGAGTCGTTTAAGCCGGAGATTTGCATTATCGATTCTTTGCGAGCGGGAAAGAGAGAGAAAGAGAGAGAGCAGTCCGTCGCCGGCTATTAAAAAACAAAGGGAAACTCTATCCCGGCAGCGATGAAATTGTCATTAGAGCGGAGAGTCGTCGCATCGCCGCGCGATGAATATACGCGCGCAGATATACATTTCCTTCCTCCATTCCTCCTTCGCCTATACTCCTTCTCTCCCCGTTTCTTTTTTGCACTCTCCTTCGCTCTTTCTTCGGCGGCAGCCCCTTTTCATTCTCTGCCCGCGCGCTACTCTCGCTCTCCCTCCAGCTTCATAGTCATCGTCGTCGTCTGGTACAGTGTCTGCGTCCCCTCCTCCCTCTCTCTCTCTCTCTCTCCCCCGCCGGCGCGTCTTTAACAAATTGTTTTTTTTCTTTTTCGCGCTCTCTTCTTCGTAATTATTACGCGACCTCGGCATTCTCGCGCGCGTTATCGTTACTTAACTCTAGGTCGGATGAGAAGGAGTCACAATGTAACTTACCGGAGAGCGTTAGGAAGCCCAGCAGCAGGAGTAAACGCCGCATGTCGGAAGCGCGTGCCGCCGCTCGCTCGTTTCAGGATGCGCCTCTGGGTCCTCGTGGAGATATCAAGGCAGCCTTTCTGGATCCTCCGGTCGTCCGTTCAGCGTCCCATTCGCGAGGCAAACGTAGGACAGCGGAGAGAGAGAGAGACAAACGGAAAGTACACGAAGCGCCGGTGGAAAAGCAGCGACAAGGGGGGAAAAAGCGGCAAATAACCCGCGACAAAAGACGCACACGCACGGCAAAAGAGAGACGAGGCGAGGAGGAGCGAGTCCCTCGACTGCTGCGGCTGCGTCCCTCGCTTCTGTGTATATAGCGGCGTTTGTGCGGAATCGGCGCCGGCATATGCGCGCCGGAGACGCGTCCGACGCCGGCTACGCAGCTCCGCCGAGTAACCGCCGGCAGCGCTGCGCGCTCACACCGCCGACCGACGGTAACCGCGCGTGTGCATGTATGCGTGTGCGTACCGGAGAAAGCAAACTTACCCGCCGCGGGTCAGCGACGGGGGAGCGCTTATTGTACGCCCGAGCGGTGGAATGCACCGCGTACGCATCCTATATATACGTATATATTATATATTGTAAGAGCGGCCGAGTTGGCGGGAGGAGAGACTTGACCTGAAACTGGAAGATTCGCGCTTCGGGCTCCGACTCTCCCCCTCCCTCTCTCGCGGGGAACTCTCGGCATCGGAATTGATATATGCCCGGCGAAATAAGAGAAAAACGACGAGTTCAGGCCCTGACAGATAAAAATTCAGAAGCGGGCAGGTAGGCAGAGAGAGAGAGAGGGAGAGAGTGCGGAGGTATAAGCTATTCGGAATATTTTTAGCATCCTCCAAATCTTAATCACGTCACACCTCCGTGGAATACGGTAGCGGCATAACATTATCGCGCCCGCACTGCTGGCGAAGATTATTTTTTTAAGGAGCTATGAAATATTAAATTTTACCTGCGATATTTCAGGATCAGAGTCGCTCCGCGGACCAGCCAGCGCCTCGTTTCTCTTTCTCTCTCTCTCGCTCGCTCGCTCTCTCGCTCTGTGTATATCGCGGCCGATATTAATAAAACGCAGCCCGACCGATGGAATTATATTAAATTTGTGCGACCGACACAACTGTTGTTTTTGCTAATTAAGAACCGCTCCACGTCTTTTTTGCCTTCTTTGCACAATTTGTAAACGCTCGAGGAATTTCAGGAATCCGCGGCTGAATGCTTTCGATAGAGATTTCAAGACTGCTATTGCTACTGTGTAAGGAATTTATTCAAATCGCCAAACACGAGTCGCTCGTCGGTGATTTAGTTTTTTTAAAGACGCGGCCGTTTATTTCTTGCAAAGAAGTATGCAGTTCGATGGGATACAAGCACGCAAGTGGAGAATACAAAGAGTTTCGGTTTAAAGTTTTCATTCCAACAGAAACTTTGTACTTTTGAGAATGTTAAAAAAATTTTCATTTACTTTGTTTGCTCCTGAACGTCTAATTTCGTATCTGCGTGATTCCTAAATTCTGTACAAAGTTGATAAAATAAGTTCGAATACCTGAATTTGCAATCTTTCGATAATAAAAGTCACAATTCGTTACTAGAATTCGCTTCAAAGTGATGTTAGAAAAGAGTTTTAGGTATACGTATATAGTAGGAAGCTCACCTTCTATAAATGGCGCCATTTTGTGATGTCCGCCCAACTCATCTTTGCAGTTTTTGTACCGCACTGATTTACATCAATTTTAAACAGATATACATGTTGGTAGTTTCGATAAATTAAAGCGAAAAATAAAATTCATCAATAAATAATATATTGCACAAAATTTATTTCGTACATTGTTATTTTCCCAAAAATGTATGTCTATATAGTATATCCAAATCTTCGACGAAATGTAAGATGCATAAAACTTTTTTTATAATTTAATACAAAGATAATAATAGTTTCAAATAAAATATTACTTTTATAATGTCATCATTATTTTAACAAAAAGAAAGCATAGAAGTATATACTTGTTAAAAATCTATTAGTAACATCTAAGTCCTTTACGGCAGACTGATTTTTCTGAAGAGAACTTTTCGCAGAATCTTTCAGATGGAGAAATTCTAAATCCTTCTCCACGTGCTCTTCTCTTTGTCCAATTCTCTTCGTTTTCCTCCTCCTGTCTCAGAGTAATAAAAAATTAATCAAAGAAAGCGCGGAAATAATACAAGGATATAATCAATACTTTAAGGACGACCCGAATATTAGTTTATTCAAATAATGTTCTTTATAAGCTTATAATTTTAAAAATATTGTTAAAAGCATAATTATTACAAATATTTTGGGGGATAATAATGTATTTTTAAATTTATTATTTAGCAAAGATCATAAAATGTAAGTAATTTCAGTTCGAAAATTTTTCAAAAATAAATTGTTCTTAATTGTATGCGAAACATAAAACAAAAATTAACCAAAGCTAAGAATTCAATTTTACTTGTTGCAACTTGAAAAATAGACTTAAAAATATATTAGTTATTATATGAGTTTTCATTTATCAGTATTAATATTACTACTGAATTAATAAGGGAACAAAAGATTGCTCTAATTTAATTAAAAGAGCTGTGTTTTTTTACAAATTATGATTTATTAATTATTGAACATTTATTATTTGAAATAAAAGCTTATAAGCTTCAATTTATAAGTTTAATTAGATTGAAGGAGCAAATAAGGTCAGGTAAAAAAATGTTCAATTCTTGTTAGTTACGCACAGCTTACTCGACCAATTTTTCAAAGACAAAGAAAACGAAAATTATATAGAATAACTGTTAAGGATAAAAAACTAAATTATTAATTCAGGTAAATTGATTTAAGAGACTGAAAAGTTTTCGAAATAATTAATTTTATCACTGCCTCGAACTAAGATTTTTTTTCTTCTCGGAATTACATTTGAATATGAATAGAAGTCCAGATGGATATGAAAGGTTTTAAATCGTAAAATTTCATAATGGGGGATCGTCGGGATCGATGAGCAGTTTATATTTACAAAGTCGTACTCGGTGAAATGAATGTTTCATATGTTTATTATGACACGTAATTCAATGCAGCTCCTTTTGCTCCACATCATTAGGTTATTGATATTTTTTTTTTAATAACAATCTAAACAGTCACTTACTTACACTTCTAGATTCTTATATTGATATCATTGTATGTATATGTATATATTTATATATAACCACTTTCTCTCCTTTATATATGCACATTGTCTGAATGATTTTCTTCTCTTTACTCTATTAAAGCGCTCGGAGGCGCGTACACGTGACGCATTCTCCACTTACACGCACGTGTCTGCCTTTCGCTCCCACTCATTCACTCTCTCTCTCTCTCTCTCTCTCACTCTCTCTCACTCGCGCGCGCTACTTTGTTTTCCTAGCACTTGGCGGAACTCTGGGGACAAATCAGAGCGTTCCCGGCAGTAGTACCTCGAGCGCGTGTCGAGAGCGTATTCTGATGTATACGCGAACGACCCAGAAACTCGATTTCGCGCTCTTCCTCCTCTCTTCTTCTTTTTTTTTTTCTTTTTATCTTCTTCGATTCGCGTCGGAAACAATTTTTTTTTTTTTTTCATAACGGGATATGCATTAATCGATTACGTATAAATAATCGTCGAATCGCGCTTGACGCCGTCGCGCGGAGTCTATTATAATACGTAAGCCCTCCTTTTTTCTTTTTTTTTTTTTAGCTAAAAATTCAGAATACGAGCACGCGGATGGTGCGCCTTGATTGCCAATCATTAATTGATATGTGATTAAGAGATAATTATACCATGTGAGTAAAGGGAGGGGGGTGGGGGGAGGCTTCGTTCGATCGTTCAAAATGACGCGACAACAAATACGCGTCGTCCCTACTCGTTATGTATATGTACAAATTGTCATTCGATGTTACGAGGCGTTATATAATACGATGTGACTTTTTATGTACACGAAATACAGCTGCTCTCTTTCTCTCTCGCTCTCTCTCTCTCTCGCTTTTTTTCTCTTTGTTCCTTTTTTTTTTTTGCTTACAGCCTATATATCATTACAGTATGATGTATCTTATACTATGTACACAACTGACTCTCTCTCTCTCTCTCTCTCTCTCTCTCTCGCTCGTTCACGCTCGCGGATATACGATTGATAAAACGGTTGGCTTAATTCGATAAAGAAAATCCTCCCTGTACGGCTCTCTCTCGCGTAATGATCGACGCTCCGGCTCGTGTGTTGCTCCTTTTACATATAGCTTCTCTCTTCAGGTGGGATAAGTGGAAAGACGCGCGCGATAAATGACTAGTCGCGGATATCGGCCGCTGCTTTTTTAAGTATTGCATGATAAGGAAGGAAAAGAGGCGCGATCAACCCTGGAGAATAACGGCTACCGTCGAGGACGACGACGACGATCGCTTCCTTCACTTCCGCTCGCCCCAGCCGGCACTGTTGTAGAACCACGAGGAGGCGCTCTCGTCCCTCGTCCTCGGCCAGGCGTTGTCCAGGCCGTTCGCTCCGCCGCTCTCCTGCACAGAGACAGACACAGTCGGCCGGGTGACTCTCGGGTGCGAAAAAGAGCTCAATTCGGGACAAACAAACGGGAGTCTAATATATTGGCTTACCACGACGTTGAGCTGGTGGCTGCTGGGCGAGAGGTAGTCCATGTTGCTGTAGTAGGACGAGTAGTTCTGGTAGCACTGCTGCTGGCTGCTCGTCGTCGCCCAGGCGGCTAGTCTCTGGTGCTCGGCCGGGAATCCGGGTCCGTTGCCGCCGACACCGCCGCCCGGGCCGCCTGGGCCGCCGCCGGCGCCTCCACCGCCGCTCTCCGTGACCGCCGGGCTCCAGATGCTGCTACTGCTACCGCCGCTGCTGTACACCGTGCCCCCCAGCTGCTTAACACCCAAAGCCAAAAAAGACCGTGTCTAATTCTCTCTCTATATCGCTCTCTGTTTACTTTGAACACCTATTTCAATGCGCCCACTGATGAGAATATATTACGCCGCGCGCCGCCGCCGACGAAGGGCTTCCCTTTTGTGGCGTGCTCGTGTGTGCTTTGCTGGATATGTGTATACGTACGTGTCGACGCCTCGCTCCCCTGATTTGTGTATACAAGGAAGTGAGAAAACGAATTCGGAAGGAATGCCCCTGCGTGTCGCTCGCTCTCTCTCTGTGTACTCTCCATTCCCGAGGCTTGTTTTTCGAATTTAGCCCCGACAGGCTGCCTCTGGCCTCTCGTGTTTGCTTTTTTATAAGACGCGCCCGCCCGGCCGACTCCCTCCTTTTGGCTTTTGTCAAATTATATTTCTTCCTCGCGAATTTGCATAATTTTCTAATCTCGACGGAGGCTACGACGTGCTCTCTCTTGCGTAACGCGGTAGCGGACGCCAGTGTTCTTCGGGATGAAAAATAGTTTTCGGTCGAATTTATGGACAAAAATCCTGTTCTCGGGCGTGCTTATTGGAGAGAAGAAACAATAATTATATCCAACGACAGCCGTCGACTCGACGACGAGATTCAAAGTTGAAAAATCTGAGCAGAAGCTGATGTATATAGAAACCGCGGCGGGTTATATACACACCGAATAAAATCGCAGCTGCTGTCGGGCATTCCGAAATTCCTCGGCGAATGTGCCATTATAAATTCATAGGCCAGCCGATAATGAAATACCGAGAAAGGCGCGTGTGACCTTGTCCTAAAGTGTCCACACCGCGGTGGCAAAGATTCGCAAGCAAGCCAGCCTGCCTCATCGAAAATCAATGAATGGGAAGAGGCTCGCGGCGCGTGTCGATTAGGAAAATATTTTCACGCAACGCGGTGTGCGTGCGTGGTGTACAAGTGTGCGTATGTGTGTGCGTGTGGGGGAGGGGGGGCTTGAGGGAGCATCGCGGCTACGGCGGCGGCGAATATATATCCACAGAGGCTCTATTCGATTACTTACGCTGGGTGGCGTCGTGCTAGCGGCGAGCAGTAGACTGCTGGTAGCGCTACCCGCGCTTGGCTTATATTGGGGTGAGTCCCGCAGGAGAGCCGGGGAGCTCGCCGCCGAGCCAGCCGTGCCGCCGCTCCTGCAACATTCACCGACAAAAGTACCGTTTATAAGTCGTTCCAGGCTTTTATGCCCGCCCGCCCATCATCCTCTCTCTCTCACTCTCTCTCTCTCTCTCTCCTGCCCTGTCGATCGAGAAATGCAAGCTTCGCTGATTCGACACAATGCAATTAGATCTCTATGAACCCTCGAGGCGAGGCACTATTTTTTCACCAAATATTGCCGCTAACGCAGATTCAATCGCTGCTGCTGCCTTCCCCGAGACGTCTCGCGTTTACACGGGGTACGGTAATGGATATTTGTTTCCCTCGACTGGTCCAAAATCGTTTTTACACGGAGCAATTAAAATCCGTGTCCACTTTGTGTAATAACTGGCGCGGTTTTACAGACCCCGGTGTCTGCGAGCGCGTTTTTAAAGGCCGCTTTTTCTTTACTTTTTTTTTGCCGCGGTTCAATTGCGTCATGATTTTATAATCCTCCGATGCAGCTGGCTGAAAAAAAAAAAAAAAACATTTTCCGAAAATTCCCCGCCCCGTCTAGGCGATATTTTTCCACAAACTCGCGAGTTGTAAATATTCAATCGAATAATAGCTGCGACCGCTAGTCCGGGACCTTTTGCAGTACTTTTCTCATTTAAAAAATTGCAGCAGTATTTTTTTCTTTTTTTTTTGAAATTTTCAACCGATAGGTTAAACTACCATATTCCTTTATAAATAAAGTGTAAAAAAAATTACTTTTTATTTCATATTTACTAAATCACAAATATCGTTCATTCTTAAAAAACGATACGTTTTGGATTCAAATGAGTTTTTGTGTTTTATCATTCGGAAAATAGCGAAAAAAATTGTTAAAACGTAGAAAAATATTATATAAATGTAATAAACTTTGTATAACAGAAGCAGTGCTTTGATACTTTCCCCTCGTTGTTATTACGTCAGTTTTGATAACTCTAAATGTCGAAGAAGGTAAGTAAAGAGAAAGCTTTATTTTGAATTGTGATAAAAATAATAACGAAAATTGGAAATAATCAAAACCGAGAGAAAAGACTATGTTTTTGTTTCACTTTTAACAGCTGATTACATTAAAGTATAACAATTAAAGCTGTCCCCATTTATTTTTATTCTTCCTCTTGATTAAACGTCAGTTTCCTAATAAAATTCTTATAGCAGAATGTAAACAATCTGCAATTCAATATAAATTTTTAGAAATTTCTTCAAGCATACAATGAACATTATATTATGAAAAATAAATACTTGGATTTTCTTTGTTTTCTCTTAAAGTGTACTTTTTAGAACTTGTTATTATTTATTTTTTAAATTCGATAGTGCGCAATTCAGCCTTACATAATCAACGTTTCAAATTCAAACACAAAACGAAAAACTAACGTTGTTCGTTTAAAAAGCGAAGCTAAATCCGCGCAAGTCCTCGTATTCGTACACTCTTTAAAGAGACAAAAAAAAGCAAAATCCAAACACATCGCATCGCTCGTCGAAAGTTAAAGTTAAGGGCTTCACTTCCGAAACTCACAGAGGCGTCGTGGCAGGAACGGCGGCGGCGGTGGCTGCGGCCGTCGGGGTTGTGGCTATCGAGGGGCTCTTCCCGGGCGGAGGATTCCCGCTGACTGCCGGATTGCTGCTCGAGCTTAGCTTCTTCGTCCGCGGCGACTTGTCCTGCTGCTGCTGCTGTTGTTGTTGCTGCTGCTGCTGCTGCTTCTGCTGCTGCCTGCATTTGGCCCTGCGATTCTTGAACCAAACCTGCGGCAAAAGAGAGCGTTCCGAGCTAGTAAAATCGATTCTTCGATTTAGTCAGGCGACGCGGCGAGAGGGACAGAGAGAGAGAGAGAGAGAGATAGATACACGCTTTTTTTTTCTCCTTCTGACGAGCGCAAGAGAAGCCCCGCGCGATCAATGTTAGGCGGCAGCCCGATATGCAAGCTTGGGTTTCTCTAAGGATTTTCTGGGGAACGCGACGTTACATACGATACGCTTCGCGCGTTCTTTCACTCGAATTCTCGAGTTTCACTCTCTCGCGCGCCCGCGCCTGATTTTCTGCGCCGGTATAACCTTTCCGCCCTCTTGCCGACTAGATGACCTTTCTCACCGCTCTTGTTCGCCTCTTTTATTTTTTTATATATGTACAACGTGCCGCCGCGGCGCACGAACGTGAGCGGGACTATGAAGGTGCATCGCGCGGCGGCGCCCAGGTGGCCCGCTGATGAGCCCGACTTTATGCCCCGACACGGGCTGACTTTTTGATTCCGAGCGGAGCGAGGCATGACCGGGAATCGCGAGTTCCCCGCGTGTATATACACTGTCGTGCCCCGGAGCCGATGACCCTATTGGGAGAATCTACCGACTTCTATGGAAAGAGAGAAAGAGAGACAATGACCGGAGGCGGAGATTTTGTTAAATGGCCCGGAAGTCGATTTTTCCTCGTTTTCCGCGAAGCGACGAGCCAGTTTCGGAAGTAACAAATTGTCGCCGATATTTAATTTATTTATTTTCCCTTCCCGCCCCTGTAAAGGGCGAGTAATCCTTGGGAGCCTTGAACCCTCGTAATATTTCCATTTTAAGGGTAGGCTGCTTTTTAGGTCTAAAAGGATCCCAGAAAAGGAATAAGCAACACTCTAAATTCCGATGGGAGGAAAAAGGTGCGGGATTTGTGACTCGAGAGAGTGAGAGAGAGAGAGAGTGTCAAAATACAAGCACCAACCGATAAGATCTATCGTGTCTCCTCCGCATATCGAACAGAGTGAAAAGTCATTTCCCGAGAGAGTTATTTCACGGGTGAACCCGGGCTTGCTTTAAGACATTTATAGACTTAATAAGTGAAACGGGAGAATGAAATTAAATTAATCCCTCCCCCCATCAGAAAGTTATTATCGGCGGTGCACGCATCAAAATTCCATCGAGGATATATTGGCTGTCGGTGATTGGGGCGGTCGTTCGAGGCTACCGTTAAGACGCCTGCAGTAACGCGGCGTTCTCTCTCTTAAAAATATAAATTAACTCATTTCGACCGGGAGCTCTGCGGTAAGAGCCGTCGATAAAAGTGCAGTTTATACGCGGTATTCAACTAGTGTCTGGAAAGCGTCTTTAGGCGCTTTATGTAAACTCCATTTGCTCGGTATGAAATTGAAGATGAGCCGCGGTAAGGCGATCTAGCGCCTCTCTCTCGCTACATAGATGAATTAATAAGGCGAAAATGAGACGACTGGCAGTTGTTGGTTCTGAAGGAGGCGTCGATGACGCGGAAGCGAAACCGCAAAGTATAGAGGGGCTCTTCTCTCTCTCTCTCCGCTCCGCTCCGGGGAGAGTGCAGTCCGAAAAGTGGCTGCAGCGCGTTTCTCCCCCGGGAGATCCTTAGTCGGCGTTAAGTCGAAATCCCCCTTGTTATTTGGGCAAGATTTTATCGGGCAGGCAGGCGGAGGCACAGCCCAGGCTATATACGCCAGCCAGCGCTCGCTGACAAATTGAAGCCCTAACAAGCGTCTAATTCGTCGATCCAGGCGGTAATAGAAATAAATGAAAAGCCCCTGGCTCGCATCTCTAGGGTTTCTCTCTCTCTCTCTCTCTCCTCGTCTCTCTGCTCGTGCTTCGCGCGCCGCGGCGGCGGCAACGGCGTCGGCAGCTCTCTCTGTCTCACCTGGACGCGAGACTCGGGTAGGTTGATCTTGAGGGCGACCTCCTCGCGCATGAAGATGTCCGGATACCTCGTCTTGGAGAAGAGGCCCTCGAGGACGTCCAGCTGGGCGCGGGTGAAGGTCGTCCGCTCTCGGCGCTGCTTGCGCGGGTTACCTGCAACACAGAGACGCCTGCCCCCCTCAGTCCTCCTCTCCGTCTTTCTCTCTTCCCTGCTCGTTAGCCGGATTAGCCAAAACAATCCGGCTAGTATGCGCCCGGAGCCCGCGAGGCCGAGCGATCGTCCACGCGCGCGACGACTGTTTTCATCTGCCGCTACTTTGCTTCGTTATACGCTAACCCACCCCCCTCCCGCTCTCTTTTCGGGGAAAACGCCGCGCGCGCCGATCTTTTCTCTTTCTTTATGCCGATGATTAAAGGATACGGGGTTTTATGTACACGCGGGGATTATTCCGAGGGGCTTTTTAACTTTTCTCGAGCGAAGCTCCTCCGGCTTTTAACTTGGCACTGTTATAAGCGAGCTTTTTGTTTACCGAACAATGTAACGCGCGCGCGGCCGCGGATTCGATCCGATAATATTTTGGGCACTTCAAGTCGAACTTTAGCAACAGGCTTATATTGAATTACAGATTAAAATCCCCTGATCCTATTAATTTAACTTTGAGCAAAAAGCTGCTTGTCAATCATCGTTTCCTTTATATACGCGTGTGAAATTATCCACGACGAAGGCACGGCGACTGGCGTGGGTGAGATTCTTGAAATAAAACTCGTCAACCGTGAAATCTCCGAAGGTGTTTTACCATTACGCGGAAAAGCGGTCGGAATCCCGAACGAGTCGGACCGAGCCGTCAAACGACGAGGGTTTTCTTTTTTTTTTGTTCGTCGCGAGCTACAAAATGTTATTAAAAAATATCGAAGGAGCAGCTTTGTATACATACACACAGCAAGTACATCGAGATTGCAAGTTCGCCCGAGCGCGCGCTCGAGAACGATCGTCGAAGAAAGGGGCTTTTTTTTGTTTTTGGCGCTAGTCAGATGCGCGGAGCAATAAAAGTAGCCGAGGACAATGAAGCCTCTTCGCGCTCGCTCATCCGCGGCAGGAGATTTCGTAATTCGGCCAAGAGAGCCTGCTTTTTCTCATATCGTCGTCGGGCCCGCGTGCAAACACACTCGTCTGACGTGATTTGAATGTACTCTCGGCCGGGGAGAGTGAAAAAGTGAACAGCGCCGAGGAAGAAGCTCGCGTTTCCGCCTGGCTGGAGCTAAATATTGAAAAAGGGGGTCGTCGGTCTCGCGTCGGCGGCGGCGTCGTCGGCGGCGGCGGTGGCGCGGATCGCTCGGCCGTGCTCGGGGCATGAATTATCGAGTAGTTTCTAAGAGTAAAGGATAGATATATTGTATGTTGCGCCACTCACAGTAGTAGGACTCACCGGCGGGGGCGCAGCCGGGGTAGCCGATGCTCGAGTGCAGCGCCTCGATGGGCGGCATCCCCAGGGCCCCGACGTAGGGGCTGCTCTTGAGGGGCCCGTACGGGCCGGCGCCCGTCGGCCCGAAGCCCGCGGGCCCGAAGAGGTCCGTCGCCGAGCTGCTGGAGGCGGCGGCCGCGGCCGCGGCCAGGCCCCCCAGCTCCGTGGCCGCGGCGGCGCCGCCGCAGCCGCCGCCGCCTCCGAGGCTGTTTGGCCACATGCCCAAGCCGAACGGCGAAACCTAAGGAGGAGGAGCAAATTTATGAGTTAAGAGGGCCGCTCTCGAGTTTCGCGCGCGCGACAAATCCCCGGGCGAGCCGGAAGTCCCGGCTCTCTCTGTCTCTCGCGGGCGCACATGTCGCGCCGGGGGAGTCTCGCGCGCAATAATAGCGAGTCCGGCGAAGCGAGCGAGATCGGGGCTCGAGGGTGCTCTCGAGTACCCCGAGGCAAACACACTCGGCGGCGTGCGCCCATTGTCGGCATTCCTCGGCGCGGCCAAGCTCGAAAACAACAAGTGGCCATTGTCCCGGCGCCTACTCACCCAGGCTGCTCCTCACCCGGACCGCCTCATCTGCTCGCACTCCGGGGCACTGGCTGCTGAAGCTGCTGCTGCTGCTGCTGCCGCTGCTGCGTGGAACGGGAGGGAGCCGCTGCCGCTGCCTGCTTTCTGCACACAGCGCACACAATCTCGCCTTCGGTGAGCCGCGGTGGTAGCGCGCGCGCAAGCCGCGGCAAGAGAGCTGCCGTCTCTGCGCTCGGGGCTGGAGCGCGCCGATACGGCTTGGGTGCGCGCGCAGAGCGCGGAGGGGGCCAAGGCGCGAATCCGCTCGCGGAAGCGGGCGGTCCCGGGAGCGGCCGCCGCGGGCGGGGAGCCAATGGGCGAGGAGCGATGGCTCGGCGCGCCCCCCGGCCCCCTCCCCCGGGGGGAGTCGCCGAATTTATCGGCGCGCTCTCTCTCTCTCTCTCTCGGGGCGCGCTTTTTCCGCGCGCGGCGCTCGCTGCACGGGGCGAGAATGTATATGGAAGAGAGCTTGCGCCCCGGCGGCCGCGGACATCTTTGTTTCGGCGACGTCGCGACGTCGGCCGCGCGGCGGGCCGACTACTGTGCACGCCGCGCCGCGCTCTCTCGTCGCGTCGGGGCGCGAGCGGTGCGCGAGCGGTGCGCGCCGCTGCCGCAACATAGCAATTTAACTTGCTCACGTGCGAACGGCTAATGCTCTTACGGGATTCCGAAAAGATCAGCCAGCATTACTATGCTATTAGCCTGGCTAAAACCGGCTTGCTTCCATAAACCCACTAACGCGGGCGCGCGCGCGCGCGCTTGGCGCGAGGCAAGCGAGGACGCCTATATACTTTATTCCCATTCATAAACTCCCGGGCAATTTGGCCTCATTGATCGCCGCCGCGGCGGCCGACCACCAAAGTTCAACACCGCGAGCCGCACGAATAATTAGAGCGAACCGCAGAGGCGGCCGGGCAGGCAGGTAGCGGCGGGCGGCGGCGGCGGCGGCAGCAGCCGGCTGCAGTGGCCGAATAATGACCGGGCGACCTCATCATCATCGGCATCATCCCAAAGCTTTAATCACGACAAAGAGAGCCCCGGGCTGTATTATGCAGGTTTATACGCGGTAGGCGAGGCAGGCCGGCTCACATGGCCCCCGGGCGCAGCCCCGCTCGCGCCCCGTGATCGATCACGCCGAGATACGGAATCGGAATTTTCGCCCAATTCTCGCCCAGTCACGCTCGCTCCTCGACTCTCTCCCGGAGCGGAGAGGAGAGAGAGGAGACGCGCTCGGAAGCTCCGCGGATTATAATCAGTCGCGACTCATTACGGCCCCCCGTCGCGCCCAGCCAGACTGTGACAGTCGATCTGCCGCGATCGCATCTCTCTCTCTCTCGGCCGCTCTCGCGATTTTCTGCCGAGTAATACTCGCGGGACGGGGCCCCGACTACCGCGAAGCCGTCTTTGTCTAGCCCGCGGAGAGTCAATCTTATCGGGAGCCAGTCAAAACACTCCTCTCTCTGCCCCGACGGAGGTTTTTCGGGGCACAATGCTGGGCCCGCCGCTCGGCTGCGTCACATCCTTGTTTTTTTTTTTCGCCGCTTTAATGCAGCCCGTAAGGAAAAGCCCGGAGAGCGCATATCGTTTATCGAGTTGCTCAGCGCTTCGGACTTCGGTGTAGCCCCAACGCGCAGCCTTACGTACAGGTTCTGAAATTGGATTCTTCTTTAATCCTGGATTATAAAGTTCCTGGAGGCTTTTTTCGAGAGGGCCGTTCTCTCCCGGCCCAACGGCGTCCGCGCGAGCTTGCCTCGGCTCTCCGCGGAAATAAAAAACCGCGTCGGGCCCCGCGCGCGCGAGATCTCTCGCAGCTGTTTCCGTTTTTAACCCTTTTATTTATTCAGTGGAGAATTTCGCCGAGTGGGTTAAGCGGCGGCGGCGGGAGTTGGAGCCCCGGGCCCCGGAGCGGCAGAACGAAGGGACCTCCCGCGTTTTGACACTCTACCTTGATCGGCGCTTCACGGGCGCGCCACGAGCTTTCACGGTAACGAGAAGCCCGGTCCTCCGGGGCTTTGGCGTGCTGCGCGTCGGCTTCGGCGATCAATTTTTTTTTTTTCTTTTTTTTTCGCGAGGCTATACGAAATGTGCCATCTGCAACGGGAGCGTATTGCTTTCTTGGGTCGCGCGACGAGGAGGGTTGAGCAACCCTCTTCTCTCGGAGAAATTCATTTAATACGCGCTTGTGCAAAAAGTTTTCGTTCTTTACTCTTTTGTTTCGTTAATAGTCGATTGCAAAGTCCCTGTTTGCGCTGCAAAATATCATGTGCACGGTATTTGAGATGAAATAAGAGTATACGTTTAATATCGATATATTGCATTTACGAATTCTATCTGCAGAGGTCAATGTTGCAATGTTTTCGCATAGAAAGACCGTTTATTCGTGTTTATAGCTCTTATAACCATTTTCGATATAAATCGATATCAGGAGGCATAAATGCGCTTTAATTTAATTCTTTATAATCTGTTTCTGCAAGTGCGAACGAATTTTGTATGTTATAATGGATAATAAAAATTGTCAAAGTTAGATTCACTAGTTTCCGAACGAGTTACATAAGATTCTCTATAAGCTCACGTTACAATTCGGTTGCAGTAAACACGATAGGATGTATCGAGTATCGAAGGCTTAGCAAATATAATTGAGTCATTAAAATTAGTTTTTATAGTCATTTCATTGTTTGTCAAACGATTTTCACACCACGTTTAAGGTACTGTGAGGAAATATTTAAAAGGAACACTCTTATTTTACCTTTGTACTGATATATACTTTTCATTACATCCATTATTATAAAACTGTATTCATCACAATAAATAGAGCTTAGTACTAATTGCCGCATTTGTTTGTTGCATTAAACATCGATATGAAAAATCTTTAAATACGCACTGACTCGTGCCACACCATATTTATTTTATTTTATATTAACATCCAGCAGCAGATTAAAGAGACTATGCTATTCAAAAGTATTTTATTCGAGTCATATTGATGTGTAAACTATTACTTATATCTTTATTTCTATACTCAAAGTGGATTAACAGGAACGTACCAAAACAAACTAGTGGGCATACACTGGAAAAAAAGTTTAATAAAAATTACCATACTGCTTAGTGAGGCTACCGCAGACTGTTAAAACAAAAAAAATTACCAAACAATATTGTAAAATTTCTTACAATGTATAGTAATTTTTGGGGTTTTGACAGTCTCCCTGGTAGAGATGAAAAACATTAAATACCTATTTATAAGATATTTTCAAAAATTTGACCTATAAAATAGGTACTTTTACTTCCTAGTTAACTAACTTTGATATATAACGTTTTTTTTTCATGGTTGGTGGACTTTTAAACTAGTTTGACTAAATTTAAACTTATTTTTCTGTATTTACACGGTTGTTACGGTAAGTACTTTTCTTACCTCGGAAATACCCAGAACCTTGTTTGTTTATACTTCTTGTTACTATTTCGGAGAGCTATCTAGATCATTAAATTCTTTTGTCTATTGTTCTGCATAACTGAGAACGGATTGTAACTTGATTCGAATATTTCTAGATTGTGTTCAATCTATTGAAATGATCGTAAAAAACGTTACATCAAAGTTAGTTAACTAGGAATTAAAAATACCTATTTTAATTCCTGGCCATTTTCGATACTTTTATCTCTACCAGGGCTGTGGCGGCTTTACTAGACAGTATGATCATTTTTACAAGAATATTTGTAATTTTTATATTTCTTCTCTTAGTGTAGTATACAAAGGCTTAAAACAAAAAGAACTTGTTTGCATTCGAACAAAATCATATGAACGTAGTTTTTCAAGCTTTGTATAAAAGTCACTCTAGAGTAACGTAAAAAAGTACTTTACGCCTTTGTTTCATACGTTTTCATTAGTATAGTAGTATCGTTCGAGTTTTTTGATGCCTCGACAACCTAACAAAATTCTCGACAGTATATTTACATAAGTTAAGAATAAACGAGTCTTTATTAATTTCGAAAAGTGTTTTATACTCTCCGTAGGGCTCATTAAGCAGCGGAGCCATTAGAGGAAAAGCATCATTTGCGACTTCAAAGAATATATACGTTTGATACACTAATTATCAATTTTAATATTTTTTACTTCATCATCAGATGCTCCTTTCAGGATTATGTGCTCTAAGGACCCCGTCGACTACCACTCTTTGGACGTCGGGAAGAGCTCCGAGCTCTGCCTCTTTTTCCCTGTCTCTCTCGCTCTCGCTCTCGGGACGGAATAGATTCAACATTAAAAGTGGTAGAGGGTAATATTCCCCATGGCAATAATCCCTTCCTCTACAGCTGGGCTCTATTGACAGCTACGGTACAAAGTAAAAATTCATCATTTTAAAAAGAAAATTTATCACGTTAATTATCTCGATCAAAGTAATTGCACTTTTTTTTAATGAAAGAGGCGGGCTTTTGTTGCGAGACCAAGTTTAGCGGTAAACTTTTTCCTGAATAGACAGTTTTTTTTTTCGTTTAATTGGAATGAAAAACTCTCGATTCGAACGGGCGTAGCAAGTTTTTTATGTTTGCAGACATTACAACGAGTAAAATGAATTTCGCTCTAGAATTCAGTCGCTTTGATATTAAATTTTAACTCTGAAAGAAATACGATTCCCCGTTACAGTCAAGTTTGACCTGCGCCCTGCAATATTGATTTGTTTCAACTGTTTAGTAAGAGAGCTTTATGGAACCGAACGGAATACTACGAAATAGATAGTCAACCTTTGTATGCTTTTCGGACGAGATCGGAAAGTATATAATAAAACAAGCGGAGAAAAATTCGAGAAAGTAAGTAAGGCCAAGTCTGTTGTTTAATCATATTAGTTATTAGTCTAATATATACATATATATGAAAGCTGCAGCTCTTAAATCCGTTACGTCTGCGCATAATAGCACGCGCAGCTTCCGCTGGGCAGCGTTCTTTACGAGGCTCATTTAACGAATAAATCGAGAAGATTACGGTACGGTGGCGACACCGGCGGAGGCAGGCAGGGGGAGGAGGAGGATGCAGGTAAAGAAGAAAGCCAAAAAAAAAAAAAAAAAAATCCGATATTTCCCGCGACGAGGAAATCAAGTTTATCTTCTCACAGTCGGAGAAGGAAGCGGAAGGCCGAATTTTCTCAGCCATTAGACAATGTCGCCTGTTTGAGGAGCGATTTCCCTCGGAAGAAGACGGCGAAAGAAGAAGAAAAAGGCGGAGGCCGGAGCAAGTGCTCTCCTCAGGAGTTATAAAAGTCGGCGGAGACGCGTTTGAGAGGGGCGTATTTTTTTTCCACGCTTTAAGGTGTCGGAGGCCCGAGGGGGCAGGTGAATCCTCGCGCGTTGCGCAAGAGGTCGTCGGTCGTAGGACAGTAGCCCCCGGACCCCGAGATTTATATCGATGCGAGTAGGAAGTTTGGGCAAGAATTTTCCCATCGCGGCGACGTCTTCCCACATGAATTAGGAGGCGAAGAAGAAGCGGGGGTCGGGGCCCCGAGACTAACGAGTTTTTGATCGTCCGGCGATGCGTGTAAAGAGCGAGCACAAAGTAGCCAGCTCGCGCTGGCTTACCTGTGCCCTCTCTCTCCCTCTCTCTCTCTCTCTCTCCTATTGTGCGACCTTCCGGTGTGTCCCGAAGAGCGGCGCAGTCAAGTCCGCCTTGTGCATTCAGTGTATATATACGTCGTCGTTTCGTCCCCCCCGCCCCCGAGACGCAACGCTCGCATCCCGGCCCGGCCGAGATTTCCCGAGGGAAGGCGCTCGCTATTAGCGACGGGCAAATAGGCTATTACGTGGCCATTAACGAGCCCGCGCGCAGAAAAACTGCGATGCAGAACGCGACGGCAAATCGAGCCGCCGCCGACGCCGACGCCGCCACCGGCAGCCGAAGCCCGACGCTCGCCGGTGTAGGGTTTCCTATGTACGGCAGGCCTAAGGGACACCCCCCAGAGAGCGGTAATCCGAGATTCACTTTGTGCCCTCGGAGCTGCCTCGCGAGGAGCACAGCTCCTCTCTCAATCTCTCTCTCGGCTGCAGACGTGATTCGGCTCCTTGTTGCGCTTTTCTAATCGGCGTGCGCGCGCGCGGACGTTCAAAAAATCGCAGCGCTAATTGGCCCACGTGCGGCTCGTTAGCCGCGCGGGGCGCACAAAGCGTTTAATATCAGATCGGGCCGGGCTGCCCCACACCGTACACGCACCGCCGATGCGACTGCGGCGATAAGCAGCCCAGCGGGCAATCGATCGGCTACTCGTTGCTATCTTTGCGGGGCCACGCGCTCCGCGCTCCATCCATCGCCGGCCGGGGAGCCCTTGACTCGCGGGGGTCGTAAGCGGCTTAGTCTCGCTCGCTGGCTCGCTAATTATTTATAGGAGCAGCCTCCCCGTCCACCCTCCCTCTCTCTCTCTATATCTATCTCTGCCTCCCGCCCCAATCGATATAGAGCGCGAGTTTAGATTTTCCGCCGGCGGCCCCGCGGCGGTAATCGTCGCGCGCTCCCGCGCGACTGGCCCGCTGACACAGAGCTCGCGGAGGCTTATACAGTTAGCGGCTCCGAGTTGTTATAATGGGATCCGGCTAAACGCAAGCCGATTTTAACTCTTCGCCGCGGCGCTCTCTCTCTCTCTCCCGCGACAGGCCGGAGGAGCAGCAGTCCCCCCCGGAGGAGGAGGAGGAGTGTCACTCGGTCAAGTTCAAGGGCCGCCGCCGCCGCCGGCGCATCGAGCTGCGCGGGCTCTCTCTCTCTCACTCGCGCCTATATCCGGCCAATTAGTCAAGCACCTGCGGCTCTCTCGCCGCGCCGCCGCTTCCTTACCCCCGCATATTTATGGGGACGCGGCACGCGCCCGGCCTCTGCGGGGGAGAGAACGCCGCGGCAAGATATATATACACCGGGGGGCGTCCGCTCTCGCTCTCCGAGGGAGGCCGGGGCAGGCTCTCTAATCAAGTCAAACATTTTTCTCGAGCCGGAGCCGTTAATATGCCCCAAATCCGGTTAACTTTAATCGCATTCCTCGTCGGGACTGGACGAGTGGCCTGCGACTGACTGTTTATGGCCCCGATCACTGCGGAGATGACTTTATTGTCGCCCGCTATACTCCTGCCGGGCTAATCGAGGGGAATCACACTGCTGTGCGAGAGAATTTTTAGGGGACGATCCGCATACAGCCTTCTTCAAAGCCACTCGATCCGCCGCAGATATCCGCGCACGTCGCCGCTGGCTTAGACGAGTGCGGTCTATTATATTAGCCGAGCGTAATTCAGCGATCCGAGTGGCGGAGATTTCACTTGGCTTTTTAGCATTCCCGAGTTAGCGCGCCGTTAATGCGCGAGTGCATAAATAATAAGGGAAAAAAGGAAGGCTCGCGAGTATCAAGATGTGATAAATTTTTTTAATGCGCGCTTCATGATGCGCATATATATATATCGGACGGCTCATCTTTCAATAATAAATTATCTTAATTGAATGTGATGAAAAATAAAATTTTATCACCCGAGTCAATTATAATGCATTAAAAATTACTGTCGAAAGAAAGCGTCAAGTAATTACTCGCTATAAAGATAAAATCGGCTAGTGGGCATAAATCACTCGGTAATCTCCGAGTCTTTGTCTCAGGCTTAATCTTTTCATGTCCGGAGCTGTAGTTGTAAGAGATAAACATCTCGGAGGCGATACAAATAATAAATCTCAAAAAGAAAAAAAAAAAAGACGGAAAGGTGCCGCGATCCAAAACAGAGAAACACGTCCGACACTTATACGGCACTATATGAAATCTTTTTTATTGCACGGCAAAAAAATGAAGCTACGCTTTTGAGAAACACAGTAGCGTCTTAATTGTAGAAAACCTTTTTGTTTTTACATCCGACTCGTTCGAAGCAAGACGAGAGTTCGTTATTAGTGCAGCATCGAATTTCATGACTCTGAGCGAAGAAGTGACCGCAGCCGCGTTAATCCGGCCCCTAAAATATTCAGAAGCGCGAGGCATCAAAAATTGAAAGGTCCAAATAGCTCTCCGACGTACTATGATGCCGATTCGAAAGGGACCTCGGCTCAAAGAGGGAGCGCAAAACCTCGAGGCTTAGGAGGGAAAAAGGGAACAATGAGAGAAGAGAGACACAGTCGTTGTACAATATAATACAATGCTTTATTGTTAGGAAGATATTTTCTCGTACATCTTAATTAAACCGTCGTTAAAGAATTGTTTATCGATATCTTACATTGTTTTTGTTTTTTTGTTTATTTCACTAGTAACTATGCGTACTTATATATATATATATATTTCGAAAAATGTTTTTTCGTTTTTGAAAACACTCCTAAACAGAAATATTTACAATTGCTCGCGAGCGGAGAAGAGAGCTTACAGCCTAATATTATTTACAGGAGGCGCGAGCGTCGCAGTTTTCGCGCGCTCGGCAGGCTAGGGAGCGTGGGCCGTCCTCGCGCCACGACTAGCTTTGATATGACTTAAACCTTAAGCTTAGCGGCTACGAACTAAAGTTTCTAAGTGCGAGTGACCTAGGCCGATCGCACGCTTACGGCACAGATCGTCCAGGGAGACAGACAGAGAGACACACAGCGGCTACGGGCTAAGACGTAGGGAGGTGGGCGGTTCTTCGGTGCCGGGCTGCCGCTAGACCATCGCCTGGTACTTGTGCTCGGGCAGTCCGTAGTCCGAGCCCTCGTCGACGGAGGCGGCGGAGGCCGCCGCCGCAGCCGCCGCCGCGGCGTTGAGGTGGTGCTGCGAGGCGAGGCTGCCCATGTTGTGGTGGTGGTGGTGGTGGTACTGGCCCGGGTGGTACTGGCTGGGCTGGACGTGGGAGAGCTGGCTCTGGTAGTAGTCCTGCGAGGCGTACGGGTTCTGGTAGGCCTGGTACTGGCTCGGGTAGCACTGGTTCTGGACGGCGCCGGAGCCGGGGCTGGCCGTCGGCGTCCACGCGTAGTGGCTGTAGTCCTGGTGGTGGTGGTGGAGCTGGCCGGCGTAGGCGGCCGTGACGGAGTGCCCGAGGGCGCCGCCGCCGGAGCCGGGCGTGAGGGGCGGCGAGGGCGTCGTGAGGGCGCTGCTGGCGTTGCTGACGGCGCCGGGGGTGGCGCCGAGGCGCGGGTAGGCCTGGGGCCCGGAGCCGCCGGCGCTGAGGGCCGGGACGGGGGTGGTGCCACTGCCGGCGAGCGGCGAGGTGGGCCCGGGGGCCTCCTTGCCGCGGGGCGGCGAGGCGGGCGAGCGGCGCGGCGCGCTGGCCGAGGCGGGGGGCGGCTGGGGGCCGACCTTGGCGGAGGCGGCCGCCGACGAGGCCCGGGCCTTCTGCTCGCCCGACTGGTTCTGCTGCTGCTGCTGCTGCTGGCGGCACTTGGCGCGCCGGTTCTTGAACCACACCTGTAACAGAAGGAAGAGACGGGCTTAGAAACTCGGTTACGGGATGACGGACGGTTACGGGGGCGTAACGTTTCGTCGGAGGCTGGGACAACAAACAAGAGACGCGAGAAAATAAAGAGAGGCGCGCCCCTGTATAATCCTCGGACAATGCGGCCAGGGGTGCGAGATCGCAAAGCGAGCTGGCCTCTTGTTATTGTTGGCATTGTCGGCGGCCTTATTATTATCTTTATCATCGGGGCTTTTTTCCCCGTATTTGTACACGTAGCTTTCTCGTTTTCCGGCGCGGAGGTGCGCGGAGGTGCGAGCGTTGACAGCTGTTTTTGTGTGTTGTGACGAGCGCGGAGCGGAGCTGTGAGCGCGACTCGCGGACCGCACGCGCGGAGGAGTGAGAGAGAAAACGGAGGGAGAGGAGCAGCCGCAAAAGAGAAACGCAGCTGCGACTTTCTCGGGGACTCGACGACACACGGGGGCTATAATCCACGAACAAATCAACGATGTTGCACACGAAGCTCGGGCGCATATACGTTTCTCCCTTGGTTCGCCGGTCGGGGCGAGGGGAGCGGCGCGGGGTGAGGAAGGGGGGGGGGCAGAGGAAGGGAAGCGGTGCGTTTTATTCACGTATAATACGCGACGGCGACGGCGCGCCTCCATAACCGCGTTACACAGACGCTTTCCGGCGTGCACGCGTGTGTACACTACACCCTTTCTAGTTGCGCGCTATTCACATCGGCTTAACTCTCGAGCGAGCGCCCCGACAGATTTTCCTTGCTTTTGTCCTATTTTCAGCGAGGTTCTCTCTCTCTCTATATATATATCCGACGCTCGGCTCTCTTTGCGAGAGAGGCGAGGCTGCATCTATAGGCCCACTTTAGGTCTGAATTTTTGAAAAACTCCATCAAGCTTTTCGCTCGGCTGCCTCGCCGCGGATCTTTCTCTCTTTATGGAAAAGGACGAGAGAGCGGGGCCTCGAGTTTCTCGGGCGCGTCGCCTCGTTCTACGCCAATTTGCCATTGTTGCGCCCCCGAGCTTTTTCACCTTTAGCTGGAAAACGTCGAGACATCAAAACAGCTCGTCAACGATTCCTTATACACACCGAAGGGCCGCATTCCGGGCCGCATTGTCGAGGCGGCGGTAGAAAGCTTTTCCGAGACGACAGCCTCCTCCGTCGGTTTTAAATGTAAATTAGAGACAAAGCTGCGACGACGAGCGAGGCCGAGAAGAGAGAGCGGAGGAGGCCAATCTGCAAGTTTATTTTTATTTGCTAATCCGATTAGGATTTGCTTTCCGGCTCGCTTTTTGCGATCTTTCGCGGATTCTGCAGCCGGGGACGCTTATAGGTGAGGTTTGCCGGGGCGCGTAACGAGCTCGTGAAACGAACAAGTTGAGCGGCAGGAGCCGTTAGCGGAGTCTTTTGTCAGCAGGAAATTCGGCGAAAGATCAATTTCGCATATCGAGAGGCAAGGCAAAAGGGGGAGGCGGCCCCGATGACGGCGATAATGCGTCGACGAGCTGCGGATATAGGATCAAAGTGGCTCTCTGCTCTCTGTCGTTCTCTCGCCTGGGGTTGTTGGGCAGATTAGCGCGCCGAGAGAGAGAGAGAGAGAGAGAGAGAACCCCGCTTTTAAATCACGTCAACGCTGTTATGTCCTTTAAAAGTCTCCGAGCCAACTTGGCACGCTCGTTTGAGCGAAAATTTATGCTAATAAAATTTGGCCGCACGCCGTAAATCAAATCGCGCGCGCGCCTTTGCCTCAAAATTTCCCTCTCGCTCTTTTCGAGCTTCTTTAACGAGCGATTAATATAACCCCGGGGATAAATTCCGATTCTGCAATAGCCCCCCGTATTATTCATTGCTTTCTAAAAGCTCCTCTCGCGCCGCGCCGCGGCTCGCCAACTATTATCGGCACGGGCGATATTCGCCTGTTAAAATGTACAGTTAGACCCCGCGACTCTTAACGACTCCGCGCAACCCGACCCGCGCGCGGCCTTTTTTAAATTGAATGCACCGTTTTTAAAAAAAAAAAATAAAAAGAGAATCCCTTTTAATTCGAAAGCGCCATAAAATTGCCCGGGCGCGGAGCGCGGCGATTTTTGTGTATAAAAGAAAATCAACCTTGATAACGACGGACCGGCTCTTTGAATTTATTTTTCGCCAAAATCAGAAAATATGTCCCCGGCGTTTTCGCTCGCGCTCAAAAGGCATTTCGGGAAGGGGGGGGGGGGGCTATAAAATTACGAAAATAAACCAGAGAGTGCCATATTCGACCGGCCGACGGAACATTTTACGGCCCCCCGAAACTCGCCGCAAGTTTCATTAAAGCCGACGAAAAGCGAGAGAAACGTATTATACGAATGCCGGGGAGCTTGACAATTGCGTCGGGATTAAAATACTGGATTAGTTGTGGCCTCTGAAAAATTAGTCAACTCGGGGGCTCTCTCTCCCTCTCCGTATTTTATCGGGCGCAATCGTCGCTCGCCGCTCGCGGAGAAAAGTCATCTTTCGGCCCGAAATCAAGATGAATGGCCCGAGGGGATTCGGACAAAAAGTCGGAGGAAGGAAGCGAGGAAGATCATAAAAATTCACTCGAAAGCTTAGAGAGCGCGCGCCTCCTTTGGCGTTATTTTTTCTCCGTCTCTCTCTCTCTCTCGGTGCGTGTCGGCCGTCGGATTATTGGCCGCCCGACTGCGTGGGGCTGCTGCGGTGAGTCGGGGGTGCGAAAATTTCAATTGAAGCCTGAGCGATGATGGAGCTGTTAGTTTCGGGCGCAATAAAAGCGTCATCGCTTTGGTAGGCGCGCCCGTTGCTCTCCCGGGCGCATCTATCAATGTTCCGCGCGGCCCCGGAACAATGGCGGTGGACCGAGGGGAGGAGCGCACTGATTCCGTGCTCTTCTCCATCTATAAATATCGTAAATCCGCTGACGACTTGCGCTGGCACGGAGAGGGAGCGGCGCGAGAGCGGCCCCTCTCTCTTTCTCTTCTCTTGACTTTAGCGCGAAAATGAGCCGCGGCGGAGGCTCTCCGATGACGACGGGGGGAATAATAAAAAAAAAAAAGAAAGGAAAAAGGGCAAGCTGTATTTACCTGGACACGGGACTCTGGCAAGCTGATCTTCAGTGCGACCTCCTCCCGCATAAAAATGTCTGGATATCGTGTCTTTGCGAATAATCCCTCCAGCACGTCGAGCTGCGCTCGGGTGAACGTCGTCCGTTCGCGACGTTGCTTCCTCTGGTTCATTCCTGAAAAACAGACAAAAAGAGAGATGAAGAGAGAGCGTGGGGCAAAAAAGCGACTATAAAAGCGCGATCCTTTCTCGCACACACATACACACACGCACACACAGCCAGCCGCGCGGGGCGAGCAAACACACGGAGAGAGCGCACACCGACGGGAGGAAAAGAGCGGAGCGAGAGAGCGGTCGATCGACGGTTGTGCGAGGCCGCGATAGCGTAATTTTCAGGCGCGCCATCGAGAGTGAAGCTCTCGCTGCTGCTGCTGCCGTTGCTGCCGCTGCCGCCGCCGCCGCCTCGTTTTCGGGACCCACGTAATCCGCTTACGAGGGGGTCATGGGGGTACACAGTTCGAAATAGAGGAGCCAGCAACGAGCGAGAGAGAGGCCGAGGCTCAATCCCAGCTGCCTCTGCGGTGTATCGAGCCGCGGCCACCGCCGCCGTCGGCAGCAGCGCAAAAACACGGGAGAGAGATAGAGAGAGAGAGAGAGAGACTCGAAAAATCCCCGCAGCCCCGAGAAGTCGCGCGTCGCCGGGAGTCGTCTACTCTCTTCTTTTTTTTTTTTTTAAAGCGTAGGACCGCGGCCGCCCCGGCGAAATTCGATTTGCCGCGCGTATCGCGCTCATTGACAATAAAGGGCTGCCGGCCGGGAGATCAGAGAGCCGCCGGGGGCCCTAATGGCCAAATTCGCTTTCGGCCCGGTAATTGGATTGGCAAAGCGAGCGGAAATCTGCCGAGTCAATGAAGGCACTTCGCCCGGCTGCACTTGGCTGGCTCGGGGAGAGAGGCGGGGGCGGAGAGGGCCCACACATCCGGCCCGGCTAATCGGATGAGTCTCGTTTTTCTCGAGTGTGTTTGGCCTGCAATTAGCGGGGCACGTGCCGCCGCCGCCGCCGCCGCGTCGCCCCGGGCTTTTTCGCACTCGGGGCTACACAGGCGAGAAAGTTAAGTGCAGGCGGCGGCGTCACCCCACGGAACAGAGCAAACATTGACGGCAGTCGTTTGGATAGCCGCCCGTGCGCGCGACAGCGAAACGATCTCCGGAAGAATCGGCCCCGCGTCTCGCGGCCGTCGCCATGGCGACGGGGCAGTCGGAGGCGGCCGATAAGCGGCTTATATATATACGCGCGCGGAGAGGCCGGCGTTTACGGCGTGCTCACCTTGAGGGAATCCGGCGACGAGTCCGTGGGCCTCGAGCGAGTGCCCGTGGGGGTGTCCGTGCCCGGTGATGAAGGGGCCCGCGAGGCCCGGGTGGTGTCCGGCCCCGTGGTGACCGTGGCCCATGGCCAGCTGGTGGGCGCCCGGGTGGTGCCCGTGGTGGTGAGCGCCCACCGCCTGGTGGTGGTACTGGGAGCCGACCATCGCGCTCGGTGTCCCGGCGGCCGCGGCCTTCAAGTACCCGGCCATGTAGCCTGCGAGGCACGCCAACTCACCCGCCAGACTGACTGTTCTGCTGTCCTCCTCTGACTCCTTCCTCTGCCACCTGCGGATCAAAAAGAACGGAGAACGGTCTTAGTTTGTGATTGCGAGGACGACGGCACCGTCCACCTGTTTCCACCCGGTTTTATCCGGCACTTAGCCCGAAAATTGATATTCCGAGAGAGCGAGGCGTATCGGTCCGCCCGTCAAAATAAAGCGCTCGCGCCATTATGCCCGCTGACAGGGCTTGACGTGACATGGGGTCGCCCTCGCGGTTATGCGGGCTGGATACACGTGGAAATGTGTCACGCCGAGATTCTTCCTTCGTCCGGAAAATAACTGTGTTTTCTGACGAAACACTCGAATTCTGATGATGTAGCCCGGCGGACGGGATCGAAAGCGGGAAAACTTACGAGCCGAGAACGACGGCATACCAACTTTCCGACGGCGTATCGGTTCTTCGCTTCAGCGAGATATCAACCTCTCGTCTAACGCTAATTGGATTCGGAGTTTGAGACACGGATCGCGGTCATCGGTCGAGCGTACACATTTTCCCGAATAAATATATGTGAAAAGGCTAGAAGGTTATTTCACGAGAGGCGAACAATAGTCCCTGTCAACGCAAAGCCGAAAAGGGTTCTAGGAATTCGTAACAATTCTAAGCCGAATGCCGGTAATTAGACGGTTCTCGACGGCTATTCTTGGAAAAGCTTTCGACGCACATACAAATCGAAGAAATACACGATCCTTGCCCACACAAATTATTACTTTAAATAACGAGAAACTCTGAATGCTGTATACGCCAACGGCAAAATCGTTCTTATTTGCAAGCAAGTAAAAAGAGAGGCGCGTACAAGCAAAAACCAGACTCGCAATCGTCCGATTTGAAACTTTTATTTACAGTCCCGAGCAAATTAATGTTTATAGGACAGAGGTCGAGACTTGAGTTATCAACGAAATATCTTACCGCAAGATTTATCAATTCTCTGGCTGGTTCACACAAAGAAGAATATCTCCTGGTCGAGAGACGAGCGGTGCTCTTTTTTTTCGTCGAGTGTCCAACAAATGGCACTTTGTTGTAAACGAACTATTATATAGTATGTCGACAGCGCAGGGAAGAGAACTTCATCACACCGACAGCGAGAAAACTACTCCTTATCCAGATCACGAGACACACCACGAACGAACCACTGAAACTGTCTGTCTGTCTGTCGTGTATCGAGACCTAACGCTCCGCAGGCCTCAGGCTGAACTGACGTTTCCGGGCCCGTCGGGCCCTTAAAACCTTAGTATCGTGGGTGGGGCCTGGCTCTCTTCTCTCCCCCCCTCTCCCCTCCCTTCCCTCCCGACTAGACAGAGAGAGAGCACTCATTCGCCTAGGCGTCCACAGAGGGCCTAGTGGGCTCTCCTCGGCGGAGGGTCCGCGGGGGGTCCCTTTCTCTACATCTCGGGATTTCCCGTTCGGTAGCATCTGCTTTGCCTGCGCCTGAGGTCGGAGGTACAACCACCACCACGCGCACGCCTCTCCCCGGTTTGCGTGTGCGGGTAAGGCCGCCGCCGGAAAAATCCATAAAACAGAGGACGCAAGCGCGCGCGCCGGAGCGAGAGAGAGAGAGAGAGAGAGAGAGGCGTGCTTGCTTCCTTCCTTCCTTCCTGCCTTCCCTCCGCAGGCTCCGCCCTTGTTCTCTATCTCCGTCTCTCTCTCTCTCTTATACGCGGGCGCGCGCAAGGCAAAAGCGCCAAGTGCTCTCGCCGCGGATTTCCCGGCGTGCCCTTGACTTGCCTCTTCTTCTGCTTCCCTCCTTCGCTCGCCTCTCCGCTCGCTATTTCCTTTTTTTGCGCGCTTATATACGTCGCTGCCCTGCCGCGGACGAATTTATAGAGGAGAAATTAGGAGGTTTATAGAAGCTGTGCGCGGTAGCCGGCCGTAGATCATCATTAGAGGCGAACGGGCGCGCGAGAGAGAGAGAGCGAGAGAGCGAGAGAGCCGCTGCTGCTGCTGCCGCTGCCGCTGCATAGTAATATATGTGCGACCGCCTCTCGCCTCTTACGCAGGCACAGAGGCGCGCTTGCTTTTTACGTGAACGCGGGCCATATATTGACTTTCGAATGGCCGCGCGCCCAGTCTTTTTCCAACAAAGACGACCACTGCTTGGCTTCCCTCTTTCTCTCTCTCTCGCTCTTCGCTCCTTCGCGCGCGCTGTCCTTGCCGCGCTCTGCTCTCGAGAAACGACGAATAAAAAAAAGAAGAAGAAGCAGAAACAGCCCGAGATAAAAAGCAGCCCAGAGACTCCCTCGAAATGACCAATAACAATAATCGCGTTTCCGAGCAAAACAACCTGCATAAATTATCGCCCGGAGATTCCAGCAGCCCCGGAGAGAGAGCAAAGGCGACCGCACCGCCTCGCAGCCTCTCCTCTCGCTCCTTTTTTTCGATCTCCTCTTTATTTCGACCGCCTCTCGCCGCGGCGAGAGAGCGAACAGGAGCGAGTCGAAAGGATTCCTGCGGCGCGTCAGTATGTATATGACTTTCTCTCCGTCCTCGGGGAAACCCACACGAGCACAAGCGCGGGCACACGCAGCGTCCACTCCACGGAGAGAGAGAGAGAGAGAGAGATAAATAATGTAAACGCGCGCAGTCGCGTATACGCGCGCGCCTCCGAGATATGTACCGTTAGCGAATCGCGCTCGCGCGCCGACCGGCTGTATATCAAAAGCGAATTGGCAGCCGGTGGCTTCGTTACGGGCGTCAGTTTTCGTGACGCCTCGGCGAAGGCTCTCTCTCTCTCTCGGCTCTTCCGCCGACCTGGCATTCCATTCCGCGACGATCGAAGCTCCTCGCGGCTAAACTGTTTCGGTATTTTTATAGAGAGAAATGGATTCGCGTTCGATTCCGTGTAATGTCGTGCTGCTATGTCGCGCGCATAATTTATCTCTCATTAGCCACCGCGACGAGAGAGCCGGACTTTTTCGCCATTACTCAAACTGTCTCGTCGACATGTGTATATACCTGGGGGACAAGGTACATTTTCAGAAATGTATGCTATTCTTTTTTTTTTTGTTTTTATTTCTTTAACGCCTGACCCGTACAGAAAAAATGTGTACTTTAAGGCTTCGAATTAAAAGATCAAAAAGTTTCACGGCGAGCAAATAAAGTGTAATGATCAAGGCTTTTATATACAGCTAATAATAGTATCTGTTTACAGGATTCCCGCTTGTTAAAGACTTACGACGGGCCGAATGAGTTTTGAAGGCTCATAATTTTTCACCGAACCCCGTGTGCCTCTCGTTGACTAATTGAGCGGTCGTGAGAGGATCGTTCCTCGCAAGATTAGAGTCTAGTTTTGAGAATGGGTTCGGAAACACCTTACTTTTACTTAAGCCGAGGGATTTGAAGGCGCAGGCGCCGGAACTCCGACCTCTCTCCTCTCTCTCTCTCTCTCCTTTCTTTAGCACTCAGCAGCGGCTCGTAAAGAAAACAATCGTTACCATACTTTTGCCGATAAATCCAGTTCACTTTGCACCTGTCGACTGTGCTCTTCCGCATCCTGTGGTAATCGAAAGAAAAAAAAAAAAAAAAGAAAACAAAGACCTCCACTCGCTCGTAAAATAAAGGATGGGTAGTTATTAGAGCCGGCGTAGACTAGCCGCAACACGAGGCGAGTCTGATAGGGCTATTATTCTCTAGGGTGCTCAGATTACTCCCGGGCCACTCGTGCGGCAGCGAGCGCATTTCGTTCCTATAGCCCTTCATAAAAATTCATACGCGCTCAGGAGAGACGTTCGACTGCACGAGTGGGGAGGACGGGGGAGGGGACTCTGGAATATTAAATGGCCATTAGCCACAGGAATTAAGACGCCGGCAGAGATGTCCCTGCGGATAGGGTGAACGCAAGAAAGTGAATTTCGGAAAAACCCAATGTTCGTTCGCACAGGTACGTCCGGAGGCTTCTGTGCCCTATCGGCCGTGTCGATCGGCACTTGCACGTACACACCCCGGTACACGTGTTCTCTCTCGAAAGAGCGCCATTAGGGAAAAACGAGGAAAAGGTATGGGAGAGATGAAAAGCGCCGGTTACAAGATAAACGGGCACCTCTCTCGCATTAGCGACAAATTTGTTTTCGTCGCCGACGGATCGCTCGGCTCGATAAGACACCGAGGCGCAATGGCGCGCAAGCGCACACGCTCCGTCGGGCGCGATCAGTGCCGATCGAACGAATAGGAGTTTTACTCTTTTCTTCGACTCTCTCCGCTCGCCGAACCATTTTCACGCCGTTATATTATCGCCACCCGCGCGACTGCCGCGGCGCGTTTATATGTTATATACCCCTTTTTTCCCGGCGGAGCTTTCCGCTCGGAATGTCCTGCATATAGATTATGAATTATTTAAATTTATATGGACGGGGAATTTTTTTCGTAGCGCGCTCGCGCGGCAACGTCGAAGAAAAAAAAAAAGGAGCTGGCCTTTTTTCGCATCGCCGCTTGGAAGCCCGTCGCGCCGAGTCTCTTGCCTTCCTTTTGAATCGAGCTTGGTGCCTCGAATTAATTGATTAGGAAATTAGTCAACTTACACAGAAGCCGTGCAGCCGGAATGAAAGTTATAAATTAATCCCATAAATTTCGAGCCGAGAATTTTTATTGTCCCCAGAAGCGGCTGACGCAGTTTCAAAGTGTGTTAACCCACTCGCGGTGCTAATTATGCATCGAGACTTGACTTTTTTCGGAAATTCTTGTGTTTCGTTTTTTTTTTTTTTTTTTCTCTCTTCGTCCGCGCAAACTCGCCGAGTGGGTGCGAATCATTACGGCCGGTTGAATATGTAAACATTTACGTCAGTGTTTAATAGATCGTTTAACGAAACATAATATATTTACATTCGAGATGTCGGAAACCAAGCGCACGGAAAAGTACGAGTTTAGCTCTCGCGAACGAGAGAAGTTTGTCGACTTTCCGCAAGGTAAACCTTTCTCCGCGCGCGTCCCGTTTCGAAGCACACCGCATCACATTGCGACTTGTTCATTTTTCTAAAACGGCGTGACACATGAAATATCGTGAGCTCGCGCTCACGGGTTACACAAAAGGCCTGCTCGCGCGCGCGCGGATATTTCAAAAAATCACAAGCGGAGACAGCTGGAGAGGAGGGAAGAAGAAAAAAAAAAAAAAAGAAAAAAACGTCGGAGGATGGAAGAGAAGGAGCGAGGATTAGCGAAAGAATCTTTACTCCCAACTTTAGAACGGATTAAAACACAAATCACTCAAATAAAATATTAACTATACGACCTTTATCATGTTACTGCCGAAACCCAGCTGAAGGCAATAAAAATAATTTCTCCTAGCATTTCGATATTTCGACTCTGTTTTTTTTTTCTTTCTTTCTTACGTTTTATAAGGACGTGTTAGAATTATAGTGCCTTTAAGCAGCCACTTAGCTTTAAGCTGATGAGTTAATCAAAATTTTCTATTAATATAATAAATATTGGTTTACCATGTTCTCTCAATCAATCTCCAGGTGAATGCTGGTTTTATAAAAGAAGATAAAAAGTCGAGAGGCACTTGGTTGTACTCAAAAAAATTGTTTAAAAGCAAAGCAGGATAACCACCGGATTGCACCGAATGTACCGAGATAAACGTTGATCGCCTCAATATTTTTTTCAAAAAACGCTCAATAATAAACGGCAAAAGAATTTCTTGGGAAAGAACATTTTTCAGATTATCCTCCTTAACTGAAATACCGTCAAAAAAGTACTGTATAATCATTTAAGTAAACGAAATTTTGCTTTATTAAACAGCCTGGAAATTTTTGACTATGTATAACTCTTATACAAGGAAAAAGGCTCGCATGTTTACAAACTTTGTTCTAAGTTAAGGATGGGTTTTCTACTCTAAGAATATAGGATAATGGAAGCCCCGTCCATTTAGCCTGGGCACATTTGTTTAATCACCTACAATTTATTTTGCTACAATGAATTATAAAGTATTTTAATATTGACGACACTTGAAAGGTGAGGTCAAATCCTGTCGTCTAAAAGTAATCGAAAAATCATTTATTGTTTAAAAGTTATAACCAAACGAATACTTGCAACAAATGCAAGCTAAAATTATATTGAATAAAATTATGTCTCATTATGGAGGAGAATAAAGTTTAAGTAATTTTTTTTTTATTTTGATTGAATGCATTTGAAAACGCTGTTTGGAACATTGTTTCGTATTTAATGTATCTTCACAAAATTTTCATCAATTGTTATACACACATCAAGTATTTTGATCTGTCAAAAAAGACAGTTCATACAATTTTAAGTATTTGAGATTAAATATCTTTTATGACACTTTTAAATTGTAATTTTTCAAAAACGGCTTTATACATGACATACACACTGTGTACGTGCGTATAAAGTACAAAGTTTAATACAAGTGTGGATTGTATCAGTCGTTGTAAATTGTAGTTGGAAAATTAATTCGATTTAGTTGTCAAACGATAACAGGATATTCTCGGAATAAAAAACTAATGATATTATAATTTATGTTGCATTCTTAAAAACAAATAAAATTGATTATTTATTAACTTATATAATATAAACAGTTACATAATGGAACAATAAACGAAGTTGGAAGAGCTAAGGGGTGTCAATGAATTGGTACCCGTTTTTTTTTTTTTTTCAAGGTTTGATCTCATCTTTCAAGCGTTTCATTAGAATACTACAATTACTCGTTGTAAAGTTTTAGGTGCAGATTAAACAAACATGGATTCTTCTTAGATTTTTAGTTAAAAAAAGCACATAATTTAAAAGAAATTGAACTTTATCTTAAACTTTATCTTGTATCTCAAAAATGTAACAAAATCGGTAAGCGAAACATATGAAGTTGGCCTTGTTAGTTATTATACGTATGACATTGCTTACTCTCAGAATATCAATCATTTATCGACACTGGACAAGTATTATACAGTCAATAATAAATTAATGCTCTCGCACTCGATCACATCTGAAATTCAGTTGTTTAATACGACTAATATAAGAATCGCGCTACTTCATCTATTATTCTGTTATGTTTTGAAGAGAAACACAATAAGTTACCCATTACATTTTCTTTGAATCGATAATCCTTTCTGAAAGCCTTAAACGACAAATTAATATCTCATCAATAATTTTCGATCAAAACCTGACATTTTAATTAAGAAGAAGAAAAAAACGATAACGAGAAAACACGTCGAGACAGTCAAGCAACCGCAATCACATCTCATAAACAGCTAGAAATTTTTTTTTTTATTTATAATACTATGATAGACATTTTGCAATTAGCATGTATAACCTTTGCATTAATTAATTACGTATAACTATTACAAATCTTATTAGAAGGGTCGGAAAACGTAATTTCACAGATATCAAAGCCATGAGTCCAAGTTGCGTAATTACATTTTGTTACCCGTCGGATGGTCAAACGCAACGAAATCTCTGCCAAACGAAATGTATTTATTTGCGGAGTATTTTTAAAATATTATTCGCTTAAATTTAATTGAGCAACTGTTTTCTAAAAAATGTATTAATTTTTTCACGTGAAAAAAATATATAATGTTCTAAATACGATAAAGCTTATAACTGACTTTTAAAGCGTAATAACCGAAGAACCCCAAGTGAATCTCGTACTGAAAGGTAATTATAGATCTCGGCTCAATAATCGGTTTAAAATAAGTTTTGCCTGGTCGTTTTCAAGATATTCATCTAAATCTCGCCTTAAACGTTTAGGACAATAAAGATTTTTATGCTTGTTTTCAAGACCTGTTAGTATAATACCACCTTAATCAATTAATACAATTAAAATACAAATACGGAATTATCCGCACGTTTTTATTCAAATAACCGTAACTCAATAAAACTTCAATATCTATATTTACTACAGATCAAAAGTTTGAATGCGTTATCAAATTGTAAATTTAACAGCCTACAATTTATTTCACATTGAAAAAAAAAACTATAAATTTGCGGTCAATAATAGACAAACGATTCGAAAAGAAGAGGAGAGCCAAAAATCATAAATCGTCAAACATTCCCGTTATTTCATAGCACCGAGTTCCCACAAAATACTAAATTTCCCTTTAATTTCACCTGAATCACGCGGCCGA